>JAJSOF020000035.1:9267414-9479914 GCA_025594305.2 Periplaneta americana
ATGACTCAGCAAAGAAGCACGGGTTTTCCCAACACAAATTATAAATCGGAGGTATGCTGGGAATCGAACCCGGGATCACAGAATTATAAGTTCACCGCTGTAGTCACTAGACCACCCTGGCGGTACTCTTGTTAATTAATAATGTTTATTTATTGTAGAATGAATGAATGAATGAATGAATGAATGAATGAATGAATGAATGAATGAATGAATGAAAGAGTCAAATTAGTGGAGAAACATTAAAATGTACGCGAAAACACTTCTTTATAAGGGAGTTTGGGGCTGAAAAAACAATATGTAACCTCCAAGCCTGTTGGCCACTTGTCTCACTACGAGTTTTGCCGTTCTTATTTTTTATTTTAGTAGGTTATTTTACGACGCTTTATCAACATCTTAGGCTATTTAGCGTCTGAATGAGATGAAGGTGATAATGCCGATGAAGTGAGTCCAAGGTCCAGCACCGAAAGTTACCCAGCATTTGCTCATACTGGGTTGAGGGAAAACCCTGGAAAAAACCTTAACCAGGTAACTTTCCCCGAACGGGAATCGAACCCAGGCCACTTGGTTTCGCGGATAGACGCGCTAACCGTTATTCCACAGGTGTGGACTTGCCGTTCTACTAAGGAACTCCAGATAATCTTGAAGATTTTATTGTAGCCTATGAATATAATCTTGTTTTTGTGTTGTTTTGTGCCTTCAAGAAAACAAATACTCAAGTAGTTTAGGGAAAATTATAAAATATATTGCTAAATGTTATATAGAATTAGAACAAAACATAAAATAAACATAGATAGTAGCCTACATATCATATTTGACTGAAATACAAACTTAGTGCACATTAAAAATTGCTAATGTCGGAAATATTAATGATGTTGTTATAGAAAGTTGGTGGTTACAATCCTATTTCACTTCAAATAGTAGTATAATCTACTCCTTATCACGGTGTTTTATAATACACGCTTTGAGAATCAACAATGTTTGTCTAGACATCTGCTTCTTCAAGTTTTTTATATTTATTATTTTTAATTCTATGATGTGAATTATATGAATTTTGAGTCTAATATTCTTGTCAAATTAGTAAAATATTGACACTGTAGAGCTATGAAGGTAGTCTTGTTTTGTAATCATTCCGTACCGTCAAGAAAACACGTCTTATGTGCATTATTTTATCGGAAAAAACAATCGTTGTTTATTCTAGAAACCCGTAAATGCAGTTTGTAGACGATCAAATCGTTATTGGTAGTTAAGGCGGCCTGTAGACATGGTTACCGCTGCCCTATAAACAGTTGAATGTGACGCCAGCTCGGGCAGGGAAAAGCACAATCTAGCGTTTCTATTGAGGACTTGGAGGGAGTAGGGGAATTCCCAACATCGACTGAAAGCGAGTATCAAAATGCGTATTTAACATGAACTAAGCGACATTTAACTGTTTCCACGTCGAGGTTTTAACTGTCTGCATTTACATAATGTGATAAAGACGTAGTACAGTATTGCCTTCGGAGTAAAGTGATCTCAGTTCGAATCCGCAAATCAGAAAGGACTTTAGTTCGGTCCTTGGTTTATACTGTAATATTTTTAGGCTATGAAGCTCACATGGAAAAGATTTCTTCCGAATATTTCTATCATCTTTGTCCGTCTCTGTCATCATTGAACTTTTTTTCGTCATATCATTTCTCAATTGTCTCTGCATAATTCTTGCATTCAATTGCGATCCGATACGTAACAGAACAAGGTTGCAACCCTCATTTTTATGAGTAGACTTTTTCCTGAATAATAGTTGTTAATGATGCACTGTGTGTAATGTTTAACTCGTATTAAAATCAGCTCACATGTCTGATTGTAAACCTTTCTCTAAAAAAAATTAAAAGCTTGTACAATACAATGTGTTTTTCCCCATTTTTAAAAAAGAATTTCGTATTTGCTGATTACAACCTTGTTCTGAGCAGCTATTCATATGTAAAAGGAATTACTCAAATACTTACGTAAACGTACACAGAAATTTACTAAAATATCTATATATATAATTTGAACTGGTAATGGAAATTACGGAAAAACGGCTGAATGGATTTTAATGAGTGACCCCTCATTTTCATGCCTGGCATCCAAAGTTTTTCGGAAAAGTAGTAGTTTTCACTGAAATGTCAATTTTCCTACATAATGTTTCTATTTTCCAAAATCAATCTGTTGTCAGTTCTGAGAACTAATTTTATTCAATCACGGCCGACTTGATTGAATTTCAGAACAAAACACACACTACAATAAACAATAGGCTATTACACGAAGGCCATGACCTGCAGGATTGCCGACATATTTAGAGCTCAATTCAATTTGTTATTAAAAACTGATTCTGCAGTGTATAATTTTCTGAATACAGCTGTGTATTGGATATTCAAAGTACAAAACTTGAGGTGGTTTGATGACATTATTACCATTAGAAATTAAATATTATTATAGTTAATATCATGATGCGTCTATTTTTCATTAATTGTACCTAATATTGATGCTATATTGATGACGTGAAAGTGAAACGTTTTGAGGTTATGTAAGTAAATGTAGAGAATATCTTAATTTAGATCTTCATTTCTATAATTTACTGAGTGACTGCTATATATAACTACAAACCTTAAGTAAGGTAATTATATTGTTATTAAAAGTCAAATATTTTTATACTTATTAATCCAGTGGGGTTGGGTCTTTTTCATATACTTAATGGCGGTGTAGTTTAGATATTGATATGTGTCATTGTCTTCAGTATTGGCTCGAGAGAGCGCAAAAATTACAGTTCCTAAGGAAAGATAAAAATGGTATTACTTACTGATAAAATAAGAGGCCTAGAAAATTTTGTAGTCTTCAGATCATTTCAGTAGGATAAAATGATTTTACGCTCTACATTTCAAGTTCTACATGCAGCAGCTATACGAAAATGCTATTGTTCGAAAGCTTAGCAAACCTGACGTTTTTTTAACTTTTGCCTACAATCCACAATGACCTGAAATAGCTACTGCTGTCGTCCTGACATTGATACTTGCGTTTTCGCGTTGAAACTCAAAAACTGAAGTTGGATAGGTTCAAGAGAAAGTATTTGGCCTAATAAAATCCACTCAGAGGGAGTATGTTTCATTATTATAGAAGCAAATAACTATCAAAAAGACAAGTATTCTTCATTGAAAATAAATCTGAAAAATTTTTATTTGAACGTCTAACGAACTTAGTTTGCAGCAGCATTTGCTGCACAAGCCACTAGTATGTTATAATAAAATATAAAAAACATCTTCAGCAATTAAAACCTATACAAAAGACATTTGGATAAGACTTCATTAGCTTAAATACTGACTCAGTGACGACTTTTCGAAGTTTGCAAGACTGTCGCATTCTGTGGAATTCTGTGAAATTCGGTGTTGATTTTTGAAAGCATAAGTTCACCTTGCAGGTACGAAACTTCCGGTCTCACTCACCTTGCCGGGCTAAATCAGCGCGGAAAAAAAAACAGTAGCTTGGGGTGGTGAAGAGAGGGGGGGCAGTGGCGCAGTAGAGCCCTGCATTCCGCGCGGCAAGAAAACCAACTTAAAGCTGAAGTGATCCTCCAGTTGCAAACAGAGAGATACCAGTTTCAACAATGAACAATTCTGAATTTATTTGGTTTTGTTTATTTGGCCTATCTTGCTTTTTTTCCCTCTTCCTTTCCTTTATCTTTGTGTCTATGTATGTATGTATTTATTTTATTTTAGTATGTTTACGACGTATCAACATCTTATGTTTAGCGTATGTATGCATAACGAAGAATACTTCCAAATAAAGCAAAACAAGTCATAACGAAGAATACTTCCAAATAAAACAAAACAAGTCATAACGAAGAATACTTCCAAATAAAGCAAAATAAGTCATAACGAAGAATACTTCCAAATAAAACAAAATAAGTCATAACGAAGAATACTTCCAAATAAAACAAAACAAGTCATAACGAAGAATACTTCCAATAAAGCAAAAATAAAACAAAACAAGTCATAACGAAAAATAGTTTTCTAATAAAGCAAAATAAGTCATAACGAAGAATACTTCCAAATAAAACAAAACAAGTCATAACGAAGAATAGTTCCAAATAAAGCAAAATAAGTCATAACGAAGAATACTTCCAAATAAAACAAAACAAGTCATAACGAAGAATAGTTCCAAATAAAGCAAAATAAGTCATAACGAAGAATACTTCCAAATAAAACAAAACAAGTCATAACGAAGAATACTTCCAAATAAAACAAAACAAGTCATAACGAAGAATACTTCCAAATAAAGCAAAATAAGTCATAACGAAGAATACTTCCAAATAAAACAAAACAAGTCATAACGAAGAATACTTCCAAATAAAACAAAACAAGTCATAACGAAGAATACTTCCAAATAAAGCAAAATATGTCATAACGAAGAATACTTCCAAATAAAACAAAACAAGTCATAACGAAGAATACTTCCAAATAAAACAAAACAAGTCATAACGAAGAATAGTTCCAAATAAAGCAAAATAAGTCATAACGAAGAATACTTCCAAATAAAACAAAACAAGTCATAACGAAGAATACTTCCAAATAAAACAAAATAAGTCATAACGAAGAATACTTCCAAATAAAGCAAAACAAGTCATAACGAAGAATACTTCCAAATAAAACAAAACAAGTCATAACGAAGAATACTTCCAAATAAAACAAAACAAGTCATAACAAAGAATACTTCCAAATAAAGCAAAATAAGTCATAACGAAGAATACTTCCAAATAAAACAAAACAAGTCATAACGAAGAATACTTTCAAATAAAACAAAACAAGTCATAACGAAGAATACTTCCAAATAAAGCAAAATAAGTCATAACGAAGAATACTTCCAAATAAAACAAAACAAGTCATAACGAAGAATACTTCCAAATAAAACAAAACAAGTCATAACGAAGAATACTTCCAAATAAAACAAAACAAGTCATAACGAAGAATACTTCCAAATAAAACAAAACAAGTCATAACGAAGAATACTTTCAAATAATGTATGTATGTATGTATGTATGTATTCACACTGCAAATGGGTAAATACCCGGTCGCTGTGGTAACTAATTACATTCAATAATGACAATTGATAATACACACAATTAATAAAAAATACAATTAATAATAATAATTAATAATAATAATAATTAATAATTAATAATAATTAATAATAATAATAATAATAATAATAATAATAATAATAATAAGGAGCATCCTAAATTAAATGAAGCACGATCACTTAAAATAACATTTAAAGTAAATCTAATTTGTATCTTAACCCTGAGTTCGAACTAAAACCCACGAGTATGATATGTTCATACACGCACAAGTACCTTTCAGCACTACACTCATTTCGCTGTCAACTCACTCACTGCACTGGAACTACGACACATTTCACTGATACTATCCTGATTCCACTAAAACTTCAAAAACATTTCACTGTTCAAATACTTTGTACTACCACTATAAACTATAAAACTTCACTGACACAAGCACACTTTACTTACACAACACACTTTACTTACACAACATACTTCAATGACAAAACACACTTCACAATCAATACAACTTTTGACACTTCACTGACAAAACACACTTCTTCACTTATACAATACTTCAGATATCAAAACATGAATTGCACCTTTAAATAGTGTGTATAATATACTACCGTCAGCCTTCCTCTATATTTCTCTTTGTATGATTCTTTTCTTTGCTTTATAATATACTAACCGTACCCGTGCGCTCCGCTGCCCCTGTTAGAAATAAATATAAAGTAATTACTTACTTACTTACTTACTGGCTTTTAAAGAACCCGTAGGTTCATTGCCGCCCTCACATAAGCTCGCCATTGGTCCCTATCCTGAGCAAGATTAATCCAGTCTCTACCATCATATCCCACCTCCCTCAAATCCATTTTAATATTATCTTCCCATCTACGTCTCTGCCTCCCCAAAGGCCTTTTTCCCTCCGGCCTCCCAACTAACACTCTATATGTATTTCTGGATTCGCCCATACGTGCTACATGTCCTGCCCATCTCAAACGTCTGGATTTAATGTTCCTAATTATGTCAGGTGAAGAATACAATGCGTGCAGTTCTGTGTTGTGTAACTTTCTCCATTCTGCTGTAACTTCATCCCTCTTAGCCCCAAATATTTTCCTAAGAACCTTATTCTCAAACAACCTTAATCTCTGTTCCTCTCTCAAAGTGAGAGTCCAAGTTTCACAACCATACAGAACAACCGGTAATATAACTGTTTTATAAATTCTAACTTTCAGACTTTTTGACAGAAGACTAGATGACAAAAGCTTCTCAACCGAATAATAACAGGCATTTCCCATATTTATTCTGCGTTTAAGTAATTACATAATTAAAAAAAGGACGTTTGATCCAGGGAACATTTGTGTTTGATAGAAGGATAAATCGTTTAATATGTTACTTAATTTAAATTGTATTTAAATAATTAAAATGCGATCATTTTGGTCCAGAGACACTCATTTGATGCAAAGACAATTCCTTTAACATGTTTCTTAATTGTTCTTACATGCAACCATAGCTTAATGAAGATTTACATATTATTTAGTTTTAATGTGTATACTTTATATTATTACTTGCTATATGCTTCAGAAGTTACTGTAATAACATTGTAGAATTATGTCCATCTAGAGAAACTACACTTTCCAATGGTGAAATAATAATTAAACAATTAATTAGCTTCCGATATTACTTCATACAAACACAGAAACATTCTCTTAGGCTATGTTTAATAGCTTTCGATTGTTGTTGTCCAAGGCACCTTATAGACGCAGTCATTTGTTTTTATTTCAGTACAGCGCCTTAGATGGCGTTGTTATTGTAATTTTAAAACTCATTTATCTCATTAAATATCAGTCCTATCAAAATTTTGTATAGAATAAAACTTATCGGAAATTATTTTTAAAGAAACTTTTTTATGTAATATTTTTCATGAAAATCAATAATAAGCGAGATATTTCGATTTATTTAATTCAGGCCCCCTTATAACCCTCCTTTTAAGTGAAGTATTTTGAATGCCAAGTAGGCTAAAATCTAAGTTACAATGAACTTAATGTATATTCCAATTTTCATATAAATCGGTTCAGCCAATATCGCGTGAAAAGGTAACAAACATCCAGACAGACATACAAACAAAAATTTCAAAAAAGCGATTTTCGGTTTCAGGATGGTTAGTTATACATGTTAACACCAATTATTTTTGGAAAACCGAAAATTACCAGAAAAATGTTGACTACAGATTTTTTAGCCTACTAGCCGTACCCGTGCGCTCCGCTGCACCTGTGAACAACTTTTACAACAGCGCAAGATAATCTGCTTCGCTCATTACCCAATTTTTTTGCATTGCATTTATTGCATATATATTTTATGTATTTTAACACGATTCAATTGAGCATAGTTAAAATTTGAATTATAAAATAATGGATTGCTAAGCTAACGTACTATTACTGCATACTAAATCAATACACTCTCGTTGTTCGTTAATTCTCTGAAATTAAAATGAGTGTACATAAATATTATTTTAAGAAATACAGAAAACGAATGTACAAAATAGCCTATCAAATTTTCTGTGCATAAGAAGCTATTTTAATCTTACCTGTCCTCGATTTACTCAGACGTTATTGTAATAACATTATAGCATTATGTCCATCCAGAGAAACTACACTTTCCAATGATGAAATAATAATTAATTATACAAATCGGTTAATTTAGCTTCTGATATTACTTCATACAAACACAGAAACATTCTCTGTAGGCTATGTTTAAAAGCTTTCGATTGTTGATGTCCAAGGCCCCTGTTTCGATTGTTGTTGCCCAAGGCCCCTTATAGACGAAGTCATTTGTTCTTAATTCATTGCACCGTCTTAGATGGCATTATTTTAATTTTAAAACTCATTTATCTCATTAAATATCAGTCCTATCAACATTTTGTAAAGATTAAAACTTATCGGAAATCATTTTTAAAGAAACTTTTGTTATGTAAAATTTTTCATGAAAATCAATAATAAGCGAGATATTTCGATTTATTTAATTCAGGCCTCCTTATAACCCCCCTTTTGAATAAAGTATTTTGAAAGCCATGTAGCCTAAAATCTAAGTTACAACGAACTTAATTTATATTCCAATTTTCATATAAATCGGTTCAGCCATTATCGCGCGAAAAGGTAACAAACATACAGACAGACATACAAACAAAAATTAAAAAAAAAGCGATTTTCGGTTTCAGGGTGGTTAATTATATATGTTAGGACCAATTATTTTTGGAAAATCGAAAATTACCAGAAAAATTTCGGCTACAGATTTATTATTAGTATAGATTAGTATAAGGGTACAGTATATCAGTTATTCATAGATTTCAAAAAGGCATATGACTCGGTTAAGAGGGAAGTATTATATGATATTCTTATTGAATTTGGTATTCCCAAGAAACTAGTTCGATTAATTAAAATGTGTCTCAGTGAAACATACAGCAGAGTCCGTATAGGTCAGTTTCTATCTCATCCTTTTCCAATTCACTGCGGGCTAAAGCAGGGAGATGCACTATCACCTTTACTCTTTAGCTTCGCTCTAGAATATGCCATTAGGAAAGTTCAGGATAACAGGCAGGGTTTGGAATTGAACGGGTTACATCAGCTTCTTATCCATGCAGATGACGTGAATATGTTAGGAGAAAATACACAAACGGTTAGGGAAAACAAGATCGGTTTGGAAATAAATCCCGAAAAGACAAAGTATATGATTATATCTCGTGACCAGAATATTGTACGAAATGGAAATATAAAAATTGGAGTTTTATCCTTCGAAGAGGTGGAAAAATTCAAATATCTTGGAGCAACAGTAACAAATATAAATGACACTCGGGAGGAAATTAAACGCAGAATAAATATGGGAAATGCGTGTTATTATTCGGTTGAGAAGCTCTTATCATCCAGTCTGCTGTCCAAAAATCTGAAGTTAGAATTTATAAAACAGTTATATTACCGGTTGTTCTGTATGGTTGTGAAACTTGGACTGTCACTCTGAGAGAGGAACATAGGTTAAGGGTGTTTGAGAATAAGGTGCTTAGGAAAATATTTGGGGCTAAGCGGGATGAAGTTACAGGAGAATGGAGAAAGTTACACAACACAGAACTGCACGCATTGTATTCTTCACCTGACATAATTAGGAACTTAAAATCCAGACGTTTGAGATGGGCAGGGCATGTAGCACGTATGGGCGAATCCAGAAATGCATATAGAGTGTTAGTTGGGAGACCGGAGGGAAAAAGACCTTTAGGGAGGCCGAGACGTAGATGGGAGGATAATATTAAAATGGATTTGAGGGAGGTGGGGTATGATGATAGAGACTGGATTAATCTTGCACAGGATAGGGACCGATGGCGGGCTTATGTGAGGGCAGCAATGAACCTCCGGGTTCCTTAAAAGCCAATAAATAAGTTGTAATTGTAAATTTAATGCTAACTGTAATTTTATTTGTAATTGTAATTGTAAATTTAATACTAATTGTAATTTTATTTGTAATTATAATTGTAAATTTAATACTAATTGTAATTTTATTGTTCATATTATAGTTGGAATCTCCTGGTAGAGGGGCAGAGAAGGCCTGACGACCTTATCTCTACCAGGTTAAATAAATATTAAATACTAATACTAATCCTATGTAAATATCAGTTTCTGAAATAAACGGACGACAGATTTGGAAAGAGAGAGAAAAATACTATAAGGACGGATCCTGAACTAAATTCTGATAAAAATGGCGTATGTTCGTATTCGATATCAGGCTCCTCACATATTATCTTGCACCAATTGGCTTCTAGTATGACGGACATCTACATAAGACAACACCGGACGTAACAGCAATAACAGCGAATAAATATCCATGTCCCAGGTTGGATTCCAGCCAACTGAACTGGTATTCATCCGTGATGTGGATTTCTGCGTACACTACGGCCTGCAAACGTGGTGCGAGCGCGACCGTGACGATCCTGCATACAAATAATAAAATTGGGCGGCACGCAGGTCCTCACGCGCTGCATATTTTATTACTCATTTCAGAAATTTGCACCGCTGTAAATCCGCTCCTTGGTTCTCTTTATGATCCATCTGGCGCAGGCGCTATAAATAGCTCAAATTTTAGGGACGGCCCCGACATGCGATGCTGGTCACCAACCCCAACACCGCAGTGTCCGTTGCCCTTTCAAGGGCTCACGCTGATTAACTCTCTCGCGTTTAAGTTTGTGTAATATCTTACCGATTACACCGAACAACAATTTTTTACTTTTTGTCTTGCTGCGAAATAAAAATACGTGAATATTACTAATATCATCATCACAAGTATTAGACCTAGTGGCCTGTTACGGTCTCCGTCCATCTTTTCAGGGGGCGTCCCAAAGATCGTCTTCCATGTGGTATACAGGGTGTTTAAAAAATACGGGGCATAATTTCAGGTATGTATTTCCCATATGTAGAAAATCAAAATAGTTCATTACAACATGTGTCCGGAAATGCTTTATTTCCGAGTTATGGCCTTCACAACATTGAAATTCACCGGAACGTTTTTCTTTCCGCAGGTCGTTGCCGTCAAAGGAGACATTAAGAGGGCACTCTGACAGTTCATTCCGAGGCGAAGGTTACATTCAGTGTTGTAGGCGTTAGACTGTGCGACATGTATTCAAATCAAACAGACTTACGGGGCAGGCGTACACAAACTTCCTGGAGAACACCATACCTCATGTTTTAGAAGACACTCCACTGATCAATCGTCAACACATTCACTTCTTGCATGATGGCGCTCCTGCACACTTCAGTCGTACCGCTCGCCGGTACTTGGAACGAAGGTTTCCTGATCGATGGATAGGTAGAGGTGGCCCAATTGCTTGGCCTCCACGCTCACCTGATCTGAAACCTCTCGATTTCTACTTGTGGGGCCATTTAAAATCATTGGTTTATTCTTCTCCGGTGCCTGATTTGGAATCCCTTCGGAATCGAATTGTGGCATGTTCTGAGGACATACGCAATACTCCTGGAGTTTGGGATCGTGTTGGCAGGTCAATGAGACATCGATGTGAGGTCTGTATTCAAGCAGGAGGTGGACATTTTGAACTTCTTCTGTACTGACAACGACCTGCGGAAAGAAAAACGTTCCGGAGAATTTCTATGTTGTGAAGGCCATAACTCGTAAATGAAGCATTTCCGGACACATGTTGTAATGAACTATTTTGATTGTCTACATGTGGGAAATGCATACCTGAAATTATGCCCCGTATTTTTAAAACACACTGTATAGCGGAGAATTTATCTTGGGAGTCTGGAACGGTCCATTCTATTGACGTGGTTAAGCCATTTTTGTCTAGAGTGGTTGAGATGTTCATAAATAGGTGTAATTTTCAATTCTTTTGTAATTAGTTCATTCCTTTTGTGGTCAAGCAAGCTGTAGCCGGCAGTCCTCCTTAGAAATCTCATTTCCGCAGTTGTTAGGCGTTGAACATCTGAGTTTCGGGCAGTCCAGGCCTCACTACCATACATGAGGACAGGTCTTGCAAGAACTTTATATGCTTTTAACCTGGTATGTTTTTGGGTTTTCGTGGTTGTGAAAACCTGGTTGATGGTTCTTAAGGCTCCATTAAAATGTTGAATATTTTCAGATATATCAATAACAGGTAAATATGTCAAATTATAACCTAAATATTTAAATGAGTTTACCTGTTCTAACGTGTGGGTTCCAATGCAAATTTTACTCCTAACTGGCTGTTTACCTAGGAACGCCATAATTTTTGTTTTGTTTGGGAAAATTTTCATATTGAAATTTTGTGCTATTATATTCTGGTGATGTATTGAGTATTGCAGCTCGTCTTCATTTGTAGCAAAAGAATCTGATCGTCTGCATGTAATAATGTATCTAGAGTACAATTTCAGAAGAGCGGTATGTTTCCATGAATTGTTAGTCGCCAATGTCTGATGATGGAATTGATGTATATTGTAAATTTTTATACTAGACAACAATGTAACTTTATTATCTCAACAATAGGATTTGCTCTCCACACCGTAACACAGTATTCGTTAGTGCACTCCACTGACGACAATGACAATTTACTTGGACTCTTACGAACAACAATGAACTGTTAATCTTAACTAATATTTACAAACCACTATTTATAACAGAGAACGGTCAGTTCTCAGTTCACAGTTCTTCTAGTACAGTCACTCGAGTTCACAGTATCTCGAACCACAGACCTTGAGAGGCAGTCCACTGTACTCGAACTCAGGTCCCTTCAACTGCGGTCCACTGCACTCGAACTCAGGCCTTCGGATGCTGACACAGTTGCGGACGCACACTCAAGTCGAACTCCGGTACACAAGACTGGCTGGCTTGCTCTGTTCACTGGCTTACTCACTGAACTAATCATGAATCACACACACACACTGTCCGAGTTCCCTCGCGTTTCTGCTTTTATAACCACAGCGACGTAGCCTGGAAAGTTCGAATTCGCGATTTTTCCACTTCGACGGACTTCTCGGCATCTCTAGGCAAGCAGAAGATGCGCGCGCAGCCTCCCCTCGCCGCGTAGACCCTTTCCCCTCTCTTCTCTCCGCCGCGCGCCGTCCCTCAGTGCTCCGTGGAGCCCGCGCGATCTGCTCTCTTGCGGGACGCTGGTCGTGAGTTCGAATCTCACGTCGCTGTCACAATATATTGAATAAAAGTGGTGAGAGAGGGCATCCTTGACGAAATCCACAGTTTATCGGTCTCCATTCGTATGGTCTGATTCAATAGTAATTTTGATAATATTGTGGTTATATAATTCGTAAATTGTTCTTATAATTGCGTTTGGAACTGAATCATCTGGCAAAATTTTAAAGAGCTTATTTCTGTCAACACGGTCGAAATTTTTTCGTAATCAATAAAAGCCAAGTGAGTTTCTTTATTAAATTCCCTATGTTTTTCGATCAAAATCTTCAGAGTAAAATATCCATCTGCGCAAGATCTGCCTTTTCGAAAACAGTTTTGTTCTTCACCAATGAGAGTTTTCTAGTGATTTTTCAACTTAAGAGCTATTATTCTTGAGAAAATTTTGTGTCCACTATTTAGGGGACTGATTCCTCTGTAGTTTGTGCGATCTTTGATGTTGCACAAACTACAGAAGAATCATTACTAATATGTGTGCCCTAAATCTGAATTTAAAATCCAAATTGCCCCATCACGTACCGTTTTCCGGGGAAAATTAATTGAATATTTTATGAAAAAACTTTGTTTTTAATTTTTCACTGCTACTGATAAAAATACAACACACTAAGCATTCAAAATGCTTCATAATACTTGCAAAAAGTGTGCTGGATACAAAAATGACGTCACATTGTTTAAAACACAACAAAAATAAAATATTTCATGCGTATAATGAGAAAAATCTCAGAATCTGAATTTACATTTAAAAGAATTTTCTGAATGGCTTCTGTTTATAACTAGACCCGGAATGTCTTTTACAAGGAACCAACAGTAATCTGCAAGCATTCTGGATGATCTTCCTTTATATCGCCTTTCCATTTCACATATATTTCTTGATGACATCTTTTCCCAGGCTCGTCACTTACCGCTCCAAGCTTGGGAAGAAAGAAATCCAAATGAGAATGTAAAAAATGTATTTTGAGAGACATATTACATCCCATTTTCTCACATGCACTTGGCATGGTTTCCACAACAAGTTCTATATAGTTGTCAGCCCTAGAATTTCCAAGGAAATTTGAACAAATATATTTGAAATCGCGCCATGCCATTTTTGTTAACGGAAAGTTTTTCCTCAAACAAAGTCAGCCATAACTTTGTGAATTTGTGGACTGATGAAAATGTTCTCTTTAATTTGCCTTCACTCAAAATGATAAACTTTTATTATAGTACCCACGTAGGAGACATCCGGCCCATACCATCTTTCCACGACTGTTACAAAAGTTAAGGGAAGGAGGGCACGTGGTGCCAAATTACAATTCCATTTCCACACAATTATTTTTGCTTATAACTTTCGACTCAGTCATTTCCGGACCAGGGTTCCTTATCTCAAATTGATACATGTGTCCTTCGCAATCATCCCTGAAAGTTCGTAACACCACCTCGGAAACACCCGGTATATATATATATATAGTTTAATAAGTGAGCTCGTAATAATATTTCTAAAATTCCATTTTGAATCTTGCGTACACCACTTTTAACACTTGAATATAATTAATTGATGAACTAGTGGACTTACTCGTGTTAAATATGTAATATTTGTCAGGCTTACAGCTGTTTCAGTGCTTCATGCACCATCATCAGAGCCTACTAGATCGCTGCATCATCTCGAACTTCTCTGCCTGTTAGGAGAGTGTGCTTTATTGTTGGAAGGTGTTGAAGTGTGGAGTCGAATAGTGTGTGTACTGAAATTGTTCTGTGTGTTGAGGATTTGATCGGGGTGTGTTTTAGTATGTTTGTATATTTCGTATTGTTCTAGTGTGTTGAGTTTTTGGTTCTTGAGGTCGTGTGTGTAGGATTTCCATGTCCGTATTTATGTTATTGTATGTATGGTTAGTATTGGTTATGTGATCGGCGTATGTAGATGTATTGTGTCCTCTGTGTGTGTGTGTATGTGCGACAAGTTCTACATAGGACAGACAGGCAGATCATTCCAAACACGCTACAAAGAACACATTAAAGCTATAACCAGAGGACACAATACATCTACATACGCCGATCACATAACCAATACTAACCATACATACAATAACATAAATAGAGACATGGAAATCCTACACACACAACTCAAGAACCAAAAACTCAACACACTAGAACAATACGAAATATACAAACACACTAAAACACACCCCGATCAAATTCTCAACACAAAGATCAATTTCAGTACACACACTATTCGACTCCACACTTGAACACCTTCCAATAATAAAACACACCCTCCTAACAGGCAGAGATGTTCGAGATGACGCAGCGATCTAGTAGGCTCTGATGATGGTGCGTGAAGCACTGAAACAGCTGTAAGCCGACAAATATTACATATTTAACACGAGTAAGTCCACTAGTTCATCAATTAATTTCTAAAATATTTCCTAAGATGATCACAGGCCATAGACCAATAGAGAGAGTCCTACAGCCAAAACCGATTTTTTCAACAGTAATCTCACTAGACGTTTTGATTTATCTAGAGAAAATCAAAACTCGAGTGGGATTTAATTGACTATTACACGATTAGAAGAAAGTATATAAAGATTAGAAGTAACGAAGTACTCCAATACAATAAAATATTAATTGACTTACGAAAATACAACTGTCTTCCAATGTATTATTGTACCATCTCAACATTACAAATATTACGCTAGATGCATGCTAGATGGCAGTAGTGTCTTTATACAGACACTGTAATGATTACTATTCAATAAATCTTAATATTAAACAATCTCTGATACGTGACTATCCATAATATCATATAGCAGAAGTTCTTTTTATCCTCTCAGAGCAGAAGCTATAACATAACCTAACTAATATACACAAGTGTTAGAAAAGTTTTAATTAACGGCGATGACATAAAAAATAAACATGAATAATTTTAAAAGGAATAATTATTGGATGTACAATTTTCAAATTTAAATGTGGTTGGTGGTTCAATTGATGTTATATTGGACGTGTGCGTAATAGAAGTGGAACTCGTTGATTTAGGCCTAATAATTTTAAAAGGTGTATTCAATTTTTAAATTTGAATGTGGTTGGTGGTTCAATTGATTATATTGGACAGAATTTCCGAATGAATAATTTTTTAAAAGGAATAAGTATTGAATGTACAATTTTTAAATTTGAATGTGGTTGGTAGTTCAATTGATGTTATATTGGACGTGTGCGTAATAGAAGTGGAACTCGTTGATTTAGGCCAACTTATTCAGAATTTCCGAATGAATAATTTTAAAAGGAATAAGTATTGAATGTACAATTTTCAAATTTGAATGTGGTTGGTGGTTCAATTGATGTTATATTGGACGTGTGCGTAATAGAAGTGGAACTCTTGATTTAGGCCTTTGTATTCAACTTATTCAGGATTTCCGAATGGTGCTCTTCATTTATTTGTAAATCGGATTTCAGAAGATGCATAGGTATGATCAGTGATTTTTATTAATTCTTGTTCTTGAATGCCATATTTGAAACTGCTGTGCATCGACTGGAGTGGTTTGTAATTTTATATATATTTTTGACGTCCAGACCAGCGCAGTTTCAAATGTTGGCAAACAAAGAAACAAATGCTGGGGACGCGATAAAATTAAACAAATGCTAGGGACGCGATAAAATTAAACAAATGCTAGGGACGCGATAAAATTGTGCGATAAGCAGCCATGATTGGTTGAAATACGTCTTTTCGTACCGTTTTATTGGTCAAAAGTAGTATGACGTAGTAAGAGTGTAATAGTCAATAAAAAATCACAGGCTTAACCGGAACTCGAACGGAACCGCCTGTACCACAGTCTGACGGTCACGCTGTCACCTCACAGATTTACCCAGTCCTTAGTTTGTTTATTTTAAAGTGAGGCTCTTTCACCGCCCGTGGTACGTCATTCCAGCCCTATATTCGATTGCATTTCGTTTTATTGTTCGCCGTGCAACGATGGTTGGGGAAAGCAATTATTTTATAAAATTTCATCACTGTTTCCTTTCCCCTCTCTATTTTTGGCGGGTAATTGCTCCCCGCGTCTGATTATATGTACAGTCGTTTCCATTATCCCCGTCTCTTTCTGCATCAAGTGGTGATTTACACCCTAAATAATTAAAACGTTCACCTGTTGTAAGCATTATCTTGAATTAGGATCTTGATTCCAGCGTTCTCTGAATTCATGCGTTTAGTCCTTTCGCTGAATATGCAAATTCAATTAATTGAACACAATTGCATAAATTTATGACAAACGTTTCTGACTTTTATTGCCCTCGATTTATTTTATTAAAGGTTGCAATGTACTGAGTTTCTTCTGCTTCAAATATTTGGCGTTAACCAGTTTATTTTCTTCTTCTTCTTCTACTTCTTCTTCGCTTTTACTTCCTCATTACGAAGTATGAAAACAAATTATCGTGATGTTACAAAATACCGATTTTTATGTTTACACGGAAATTCGTTAATTCTTTTTACCATTCTTAATACCCAAAAAATTTTCTGGGGGTATATCATCCCTATGTCTTTCAGAACAGAGCATTTTCTCAAAAAATTACTGCTAATATAATATACACCTTACTCACTTACTTACAAATGGCTTTTAAGGGACCCGAAGGTTCATTGCCGCCCTCACATAAGCCCGCCATCAGTTCCTATCCTGTACAAGATTAATCCAATCTCTACCATCATATCCCACCTCCCTCAAATCCATTTTAATATTTTCTTCTCATCTACGTCTCGGCCTCCCCAAAGGTCTTTTTCCCTCCGGCCTCCCAACTAACACTCTATATGCATTTCTGGATGCGCCCATACGTGCTACATGTCCTGCCCATCTCAAACGTCTGGATTTAATGTTCCTAATTATGTCAGGCGAAGAATAAAATGCGTGCAGTTCTGCGTTGTGTAACTTCCTCCATTCTCCTGTAACTTCATCCCTCTTAGCCCCAAATATTTTCCTAAGCACCTTATTCTCAAACACCTTTAACCTATGTTCCTCTCTCAAGTTTCACAACCATAAAGAAAAACCTATTTTCTTACCTATTGATTTATTATTTACTCATTCATTTATTTGTTTATTTATTTAGTGAGTTATTATTTATTTGTTTATTTTTACTTAATTGATTACTTATTTACTTATTAATTAATTTATTTATTATCTATTTTTTTTAATTTTTGCTTACTTATTTATATATACTTATTTAGTTTTTTAACTTGGTTTATTTAACAACGCTGTATCAACTACTAGGTTATTTAGCGTCGATGGGATTGGTGATCGCGAGATGGTATTTGGCGAGATGAGGCCGAGGATTAGCCATAGATTACCTGACATTTCCCTTACGGTTGGGAAAAACCTCGGAAAAACCCAACCAGGTAATCAGCCCAAGGGGAAATCGATCCCGCGCCCGAACGCAACTCCGGATCGGTAGGCAAACGCCTTAGCCGACAGAGCTACGCCGGTGGCAACTTATTTAGTTATTATATACTTATTTATTTGTGTTTATTTACCTAGGCCCTATTCATTTATTTAAATAATAAATATTAGTAGTCCTATGATATTATAATTACATATTTTTAAGTGTAATCTACAATGACAAATTCTCATTAATTTTCAACGTGTTTTGTTAAGGGAAGTAATGTTGATTAATTTCTTAATAATGAAAATATATATTTACTTATAGACTAATTCTTCTCTGGTTCTCAGCCAGGTGAGTTGGATTGTTGTTTCCAAGCTTTCGATTACTAGCTCTGCCATCTTCTTCTGAATTATTCCATATCCTGGTTGGGTTTTTCCGAGGTTTTCTCCAACCGTAAGGGAAATGTATTCCATATTGCTAGAAGTATTGTTGCAAGTTTCTTGTTTATGTAAGTTAATTAGTTAGGAAACAATTAATTATGATACTTAATCACTCATTTAAAATTTGTGTGACTGCAACCTGTATATATTTTTGTGTGACTTTACTTTGTTTATAGTGTTTTTTCCTCTCTCTCTTTATTTCTTGTGTAGCTTTACTTTGTATATAGTGTATTTTTTTCTGTTTATTTCTATTATTGTATTTGTATTCCTGGTGTTGTGGAAGAGAAGGCCTGATGACCTTATCTACACCAGAATAAATAAATAAATAAATAAATAAATAAATGAATTAATTAATTAATTAATGAATAAATAAATATCCAAACGTAGGAAAAAACTCTCAAGTCCTACGATTACTTAAGTACTCCTCACAGAGGAATCCTTTTCATAAAGCAGAACTGAAGCGAGATCTGTGCCAATATAATTTGTAAGATTTTTTTTTTTTTAGAATAAGCAGATAGGAGACTGATTATGTGAGAGTTATCTTCTCAACTTCTTCCAATACATCGTTAATTATACAACGTTATTATTATTATTATTATTATTATTATTATTATTATTATTATTATTATTATTATTAGCATTATTGTCCAAAAATCTGAAAGTTAGAATTTATAAAACAGTTATATTACCGGTTCTTCTGTATGGTTGTGAAACTTGGACTCTCACTCTGAGAGAGGAACATAGGTTAAGGGTGTTTGAGAATAAGGTTCTTAGGAAAATATTTGGGGCTAAGCGGGATGAAGTTACAGGAGAATGGAGAAAGTTACACAACGCAGAACTGCACGCATTGTATTCTTCACCTGACATAATTAGGAACATTAAATCCAGACGTTTGAGATGGGCAGGGCATGTAGCACGTATGGGCGAATCCAGAAATGCATATAGAGTGTTAGTTGGGAGACCGGAGGAAAAAGACCTTTAGGGAGGCCGAGACGTGGATGGGAGGATAATATTAAAATGGATTTGAGGGAGGTGGGATATGATGATAGAGACTGGATTAATCTTGCACAGGATAGGGACCGCTGGCGGGCTTACGTGGGGGCGGCAATGAACCTCCGGGTTCCTTAAAAGCCATTTGTAAGTAAGTAAGTATTATTATTATTATTATTATTATTATTATTATTATTATTATTATTATTATTATTATTATTATTAAAGGAAATGGAATGTGATTCACGTTGCGCGAACCTCAGCGCGGTATTACAGCACCAATAAATCACGTCGGTGTTTGGAGCCACCAGCGCCCACTCTTTTCGTTTGCGATGAGTTGATAATAATAAATCTGGCGTGCGATTGGTTCCATGATGGATGTAAGGGGCATCAGAAATAATCGCGCAGAAGCTGTCAGGAGGCCAGTGAAGTGTGGAAACAATAAAACATCTTCCTAGAAACCAATTTCCGACCGTGACAATTGTTAAAATTTATAGCCTGCGACGACACATGTTCAAATATCAATAATTTATCTTCCCGTTACATAGCAACGAATTTGTTAAATAACAAATCAAGCTAATAGAGAGATATAGCTTGCTTTTAAAGCAGGATAGCGCAGAATAAAACAAGTGTCCAGTTGTTAATATGTTACTTGGTTTATTAAAATGAAAACAGAGCATCGGTTTTCCAGGCGCTCGATATCTCTAGTTCATATATATATATATATATATATATATATATATATATATATATATGTATTTATTTACACTGCAAGTGGGCATGCACCCAGTGGCAGTGGTATACACAATATAAACAATACACAATAAAGAAATGATAAGCAATACACAATACAATTATACAATACACAATAGGCCTACAATTTTATACACAATACAATAAGAATACACAATATAATTTCACACAATAATAATAAAACATAAATAATATACCTAATTTTACATTACAACCTACATAATTATGTATAGGCCCTACATAAGTTTCAATAGTCTTTCATTTTATTCTCATCTCACTCACTGTAGTGGCACTATGACGCATTTCACTGACACTCTATAATACATTTCACTGACACTATAGAACACATTTCATCGACGCTATAAATTATCACTGATCGGAACTATTCACTGCACTGTAAAACCATAACTTCACTGACTAACCTCGCTTCACTGATACAACAGTTCAAATAAGTCAAATAATTACACCCTTATGCATACTGTACTTATAAACAGAACTACATTTAAACTAAACATTTCTAGCCTGAGACCCTCTTACACGCCATTTTTAAATAATTTACAATTCAAACCAAGGAAGTAACTCGTCAGGCTAAATAAATACATGTCACCTTAAAAAATTAAATGTTAAATGTCGCCTTAATTTTAACTTGTATTCTATACACAACTTTTAAAATTATTTTTGAATCTCCTTAAGGAAGGACAGCCCTCAAAGACCGCTGCAGGTAGGTCATTCCAATCATTTATAGTTCTATTTAAAAATGAGAATTTACCTACATCCGTTTTCTGTTTCCTACATTTGATTTTAAAATCATGATCGTTCCTACCATAGTACGTTGGCTTTTCTAACTGAGCCGTTATGTCTACCCATGCTTTCTGACCTAGATGTGCTCTATACAATGATGTTATTCTAGTTTTCCTACGTCTGTTTTCCAAAGTTTCCCATTTAAGTTCTTTTATCGTATCGTTTCCATCTTCTCTTTTACCTTTAACAAATTTAGCTGCCCTATACTGGATTCTTTCTAAGGAATTTATCTGATATATTCTATAGGGATCCCAACATGTAGTTCCGTATTCCATTAACGGTCGCACTAACGTTAGATATGCTATTTCCCTCGATTTGGGGCTAGCCTTTCTCAAGATTCTCATAATAAAGTGAAGTGCCCTCCATGCTTTACCAGTAACATTATCAACATGCTCTCCCCAAGAAAGTTTGGAGTTTAAATACACTCCTAGGTATATACAACATTGTACTTGCGGAATTACAACACCACTGAATTCGTAATTAATACTAGATTCCTGTCAGGTTTTACAAAATGTTATAGATTTACTTTTAGAATCATTTATTTTCATCCTATGCATTAACGACCAGTTATAAATTTTATTCAAGTCTGTTTGAATAGCATCTACATCTGAATTATTTCTAATCTTTCTATAGATAATGCAGTCATCTGCAAATAGCCTCACATTTGATGTAATATTCTGGCATAGGTCATTTACGTATATTATAAAGAGTAATGGACCCAGAACGCTGCCCTGTGGCACCCCTGAACTTATATTTCCAATTTCCGATATTTCATGACCTACTCTAACTCTCTGGGTTCTACCTTTTAAGAATTCTTGGATCCATAGCACCACTCTTTTATCTATTCCTAGCCTATTTAACTTATCTATTAATATGTCATGTGGCACCAAATCAAATGCTTTCGAAAAATCAATCACAACTGCATCGATTCTTCCGCCTCTATCTACCTCTTCAGCTAGATCCTGAACCAGCGACGTAATTTGACTATCACATGAGAAGCTTTCCCTAAAACCATGCTGGCGGTTGTAAAACCAGTCTTTCGCATTTAGAACATGACGAATATAATCAGATATCAAATGCTCCACGACTTTACATACGACAGATGTAAGGCTAATCGGTCTGTAGTTTCCGACATCTAATTTATTTCCACCTTTATTTGCCTGAAGGTACAAGAATACAAGAGGCCTCGTTAATGTGGTAATATAAAAAACAACGTGTCATATTTAAAATATTAAAAGAGTAAAAAATAATAAAATTTAACTAAAATACTACATCATTTTCAAAAAAATTAATTCATATTATAAAAGGGATTATTTTGTAGCCATCTCTTAATCTGAAGTTTAAATTATATTTCATTAAGTACCTTTATATTTGTAGGCATCTTATTATATATGCAGTAATTACATAGCTTGATTGTGTTTTTTTGCAACCTGACATGTGGTACATTTAATTGATCATTATTTCTTGTTTCATAGCGATGCAGATCTACTATACTTGTATAATTAGTAATATTCTTGTTTACATACATTAAAAGTTCAAAAATATATAGATTGTAGACTGTCATAATCTCTTCATTTTTGAAAAGAGATCTACATGATAGTCTGGGTGGTGACATTGTTAAAATACGAACTGCCTTTTTCTGCAGTAACAGAATGTTTGGAAGGTCAGAACTATTTCCATATAAAAGTAATCCATATCTAATAACACTTTCAAATAGTGCATAGTAAACTTGTTTTAAATAATGTTTGGGAATCTTGTACATGATACTTCTCAAGAGATAAATTACTCTAAAAATTCTTTTATATACATAACTGACATGGCTATTCCACCTTAGTTTAGGATCCAGATACATACCCAGCATCTTTACAGATTCATTTATCACATTATTTTGGGTTTGTTTCAAACTTAGAGTTAACACATGAGTTTTTTCATCATTAACAATAAATCCATTAATTGAAAACCACTTTATTATTTCAGCAAATACAACTTGCTTCATAAAATCTAACTCAGCAGTATACAATCCCGTTCTATAAAGATAAATATAGCCTGACCCACATAGATGTAATAGATCTGATGGTGGGAGCACGAGGTACCATACCCTCCTTCTTTGCCAACAAATGTAAAAACCTGGGGCTAACACACAGCATTGTGAAGGAAATACCCATTAGCGCCCTCAAAGGATCGGCTCAGATATTGAGAAATCATTTGTATGGGAGTGATAATGGAAATTTCAAGTTATCTTAACCGATGGCTGTTGATTGGTTTAGATATCAATGCCAATACGTAAATCCGTACTATTATTTTTCTCGCGGTATATGGCATTCAAATCATTCTAACCTATCTGATGATATTCCCCTCCCTCTTCTTAACTGTAAATGAGCACAAACGCTACTTAGGTGTAAATTTTTCTGACATTTTGTATATTCGATTATCTCATCGTTTCAAATGGATATCATTTTACCTTTTAGGTCTGTTTCCAAATTATATGTAATACGCTTTGTCAAATCTAGCAACCTTTTCATAAGGGAAGCTAACCTTCTTCTTCTTCTTCTTCTTCTTCTTCTTCTTCTTCTTCTTCTTCTTCTTCTATGTGTGATAACAAAAGTTGTATCGTCACTGGACTGGACTTTGTGAGATAAATGGAATTTTCGTTGGGCATTGGCGATATTCAGAAATATTGTTGGATTGTCGCAGTTTCTCTTGCCATTATTTCACCAAAAATAGTACCGTAATTTCCCCTATCTATGGTCCATATTTTTCACATTTTTCTTTGTATATACATTACTATTCATCCAGATTAAGAGAAATTTTGGCTTCGGACTCTTGTAAGTGTATATTAAATAAATATAGACATGTGTTTGAAATTATTTAATTACAAGTGTTAAAAAAATAATAAGCATTGGTACATGGTTGTATTCTGAGTTGCCCAACTATGGTCCACTCATATATTCATACTTGAAAGCATGAATGGACTATAGCTGGAGCTGTAATTATTCGTAAATCAATACATTGAGTTTCTAATTTAAGAGTAGAAGCATAGTCTAGCACAGAAATATTAAAAATAAATGAAAAGTACATGGATTCTTTTTATTAGTACACATTGCATAAACACACAATAAACAAGTGAAATCTGAAAGTCATTTTCCTGCAATAATGAATAAACTACAGTATATTAAAGAACAAAAGTACGGTATCAAAATAAACTAACACATTCTTAGCAAAATATTATGCACATAAATTCATTGTTAATGTTTATTTACCATACTCAGAACTACATTCAATAGGCTTATTTCGATCCTTTGAATCTCCACTTCTCTTGTAATTCTGAAATTAAAAATAGATCTCTCTTTTTCGAGACGCTTTTGGGGTCTTCAATTTGTTTTATTATGTTTTCCTTTCTATAGAATAAAACGTCTTCCATTTCTCGCCACCTCAGTAATTGCCGCTTCTTACTATACATGAAACAACAGCTCCATCATTCTTCACTTCCAAAACTTTCCCTGGCCACAATTCCTCCTCATAAGTAACTACCATGTAACTATGCGCCTTAAGCATTAATTTAACAGATTTCGTCGTCTTTTCCACATCTGACTCACTGTCTGTAAATATGGAGAGAACACAGGAAACATCATAATCTGTATCCAATTCAATTTCATCGCTCTCCTAGTCACTTACAGGGACGGTTGTTTTCCTTCTACGCTGAAGTTTTCGTTTTACCGAACCATCATTCGTGCTAGTACCATTGATGCTGGAACAGCCTGTTTCTTTATTTATTGCAGCGGTATTTTACTATTTAATTGTCCACACCTGTGGAGTAACGGTCAGCGCGTCTGGCTGCGAAACCAGGTGGCCCGGGTTCGAATCCCGGTCGGGGCAAGTTACCTGGTTGAGGTTTTTTCCGGGGTTTTCCCTCAACCCAATACGAGCAAATTCTGGGTAACTTTCGGTGCTGGACCCGGACTCATTTCACCAGCATTATCACCTTCATTTCATTAAGACGCTAAATAACCTAGATGTTGATACAGCGTCGTAAAATAACCCAATAAAATAAAAAAACCATTTAATTAACTTATTATTCCCAGAACATGAATTTTACCAGTAATCGAAAAGTATTGGGAATAAATTTGAATAATGAACAAAAGAAAAAGTTTCTTTCCCAGGCAAGATTCGAACCACGAAAGTCTTAGTTACCAGTCTGTCGTGCTCTGGAGTGAATAAGGCTCTGAAATCAGCTACAAGGGTCGGTCCGGATTTTTTTTGCCACTACTGTACATTTGATTTTATTTTAGTAGGTTATTTTACGACGCTTTACAACATCTGAGGTTATTTAGCGTCTGAATGAGATGAAGGTGATAATGCCTGTGAAATGAGTCCGGGGTCCAACACCGAAAGTTACCCAACATTTGCTCATATTGGGTTGAGGGAAAACCTCGGAAAAACCTCAACCAGGTAACTTGCCCCGACCGGGAATCGAACCCGGGCCACCTGGTTTCGCGGCCAGACGCGCTGACCGTTACTTCACAGGTGTGAACACTACTGTACATACTTAGCCATTTTATTACATATAAATCCTAGACCAGCTTATAACTCTTTATAATAAATCTCGGAAAGGAACTCAGTCTTCTTAGTGGCGTCTGGGGAAAAATAATTGGACATCCCTGTTTGTTCCAATGAGCTTAAAGGATCAGAATACCTCGGAATTACACAGTTTGTAAAATTTGTTAGTTTTATCTCGAGCACAAGCTGGCGGGTCATAATAACAATGCAAATGTTTCTTACATAAAATACTGAGAGAGGACTTACCACTTCATCCTCCGGTAATGCAAGGAAAGAGCCACCTCCCCCGTTCCACCTCTGTTTTGTTTGTTCTGTTGTCTCCCTCATTCGGCAAAGGAAGCACTTTCACACTTTCAATGAACCACATCGAATTCCGATATTCGAGAGAAATTAGTTCATTGGTTTTAAACAAATATCACAGCCCAAAATAGTGAAACGTGTGAAGGCAGAAACCACTTCACGCTGCGATTTTCACACACATTAAAAATGCTTGCGATTCATTGCATAGGTGATTCTTCATTAATCTGCAAAATCCCCAGCTGTATGTTAAGTGATAAAGTGTATCCTGTGTTCGATCTCCGCTGGGGAAGTGAAAGATGACATCATATCCATCAGAGGTCTGCATCGGACGTTTTCGCTCGAGCGTCAAGTAGTTCATAGCATAATCCGATAGGTAGCGCACGTGTATGATGGGTAAAATTGTCACGAACGATAAATCCTCGAACGATATAAGCCGAGCGTTAGACATTCGTTCTTGTTACAGTGATGAACTGTGTAGTAACATCATAGATGTTTATCATTGCAGTTTAACTTTGCAGTGTTTAACTAACCTCTCCATAGTACAACTACAAAATTTGCTTTGAAATGTAATATAAATGTTGTAGGTAATTTTTTTTTCCCCGCACAGGAGTGATTTTGTTTTTGCCATATCTGATAGATGTTATTGAATGTAAATGTAATTATTATAAACGGAGAGTTTGCCTGCCGGTCTGAAGTTGCGTTCGGGCGCGGGTTCGATCCCCGCTTGGGCTGATTACCTGGTTGGGTTTTTCCGAGGTTTTCCCCAACCGTAATGTGAATGCAAGGTAAACTATGGCGAATCCTAGGCCTCATCTCGCCAAATATCATCTCGCTATCACCAAACTCATCGACGCTAAATAACCTAGTAGTTGATACAGCGTCGTTAAATAACCAAATAAAATAAAAAAAATATAAACGGAGAACACATCACAATAATGCAAGAACTGTATCAAGTTTTCTAGTAGTAGTAGTAGTAGTAGTAGTAGTAGTAGTAGTAGTAGTAATAATAATAATAATAGTAATAATAATAATAATAATAATAATAATAATAATAATAATAATAATAATAATAATCTCTAATAATTAGTGTATCAATCTTTGCGTCTGTAACAGTTGTGCAGCATGATTATTCGTTTTATTATATTTTCTGTGACGTTATCTCTGTACTAATATTGTTATTAATCTACTGCTATATCAATAATATTTTGTAAAACGTTTCTACATTGTCGCAGTATATAGGCGGAACAATATGTATGGACCTATCATATTATATATGTGGTAAATCAAATATTGAATAATTATTAATTACCAATAATAACTGTATATCGAAGTTTTTCATACTATTTTATTTATAACTTCATGTTCCAGTTTCGGTACATTCCAATGACTGTTCCATTAGACGTTTGTCATAAACGCAGAAAATAAAGCCTTATTTTTACCGTGTGAACAAAACATATGTGTATCTTATCTGTCGCCTTCCATACAAGATAAGACATGTCGGTGAGATGACCTTGTACTGTGCTTCTGTTTATTATGACCGATCGTATCTCACTCGAAGGTGCGACACTCGACCGAGTTCAAACGAGCGATTTAACTCCAATGCAGAACTCTGATATCCATATATAGTTAAGGCTAGTTCACAATAAACCGGGAACGTAAACGACGACGAGAACAAGAACGGAAATAATGTTAAAATATATTTAAAAGTGAGCATTCTCAATATTTCCGTTCTCGTTGTCGTTTCCGTTCCCGATTTATTATGGACACAGACTTTACTGCGTTCACCATTAAACGAATTGCAAAATAATTATCTACTGTATGTAAATACTTTTGGTGTAAACTATAGTAAAATAAATAGTAATACTTAGGTATTATTTCATTTTGAGTTCTGGATAACAGACAAGGTTTGAAATTGAACGGATTACATCAGCTTCTTGTCTATGCGGATGACGTGAATATGTTAGGAGAAAATCCACAAACGATTATGGAAAACAAGCAAATTTTACTTGAAGCAAGTACAGAGAAGGGTTGGGAAGTAAATCCCGAAAAGACAAAGTATATGATTTTGTGTCGTGACCAGAACATATTAGGCAACTGTCTAGACCGAAATCTAGCACTGTTTACATGTTTTTATCCCTTAAATTGACAGAGTATCTTATAGGATACAACAGGTTAATAGGCTATATGCTATAATCTATATATATAATTTGAAATGGTAATGGAAATTACGGGAAAACGGTTGGACGGATTTTAATAAATGGCCCCTCATTTTGAAGCTTGGAACCCAAAGTTTTTCGGAAAAGTAGTAGTTTTCATTGAAATGTAAATTTTCCTACATAATTTTTCTATTTTCCAAAATCCATCTGTTGTATGTTTTGAGAACTAATTTTATTGAATCACGGCCGACTTGATTGAATTTCAGAACAAAACACACACTACAATAAACAATAGGCTATTACACGAAGACCATGACCTGCAGGATTACCTACCGACATATTTAGAGCTCAATTCAATTTGTTATTAAAAACTGATTCTGCAGTGTATAATTTTCTGAGTACAGCTGTGTATTGGATATTCAAATCTACGAAACTTGAGGTGGTTTGATGACATTGTTACCATTAGAAATTAAATATTATTATAGTTAATATCATGATGCGTCTATTTTTCATTAATTGTACATAATATTGATGCTATAATGATGACATGAAAGTGAAACGTTTTGAGGTTATGTAAGTAAATGTAGAGAATATCTTAATTTAGATCTTCATTTCTATAATTTACTGAGTGACTGCTATATATAACTACAAAACTTAAGTAAGATAATAATATTGTTATTAAAAATAAAATATTTTTATACTTATTAACCCAGTGGGGTTGGGTCTTTTTCCATATACTTAATGGCGGTATAGTGTAGATATTGATATGTGTCATTGTCTTCAGTATTGGCTCGAGAGAGCGCAAAAATTACAGTTCCTAAGGAAAGATAAAAAGGTATTACTTACTGATAAAATAAGAGGCCTAGAAAATTTTTTAGTCTCCAGATCATTTCAGCAAGATCTCTTAGTAGGATAAAATGATTTTACGCTCTACATTTCAAGTTCTACATGCAGCAGCTATACGAAAATGCTATTGTTCGAAAGCTTGACATTTTTTTAACTTTCGCCTACAATCCACAATGACCTGAAATAGCTACTGCTATCGTCCTGACATTGATACTTGCGTTTTCACGTTGAAACTCAAAAACTGAAGTTGGAAAAGTTCAAGAAAAAGTATTTGGCCTAAAAAAAATCCATTCAGAGGGAGTATGTTCCATTATTATGGAAGCAAATAACTATCAAAAAGGCAAGTATTCTTCATTGAAAATAAATCTGAAAAATATTTATTTGAACGTCTAACGAACTTAATTTGCGGCAACATTTGCTGCACAAGCCACTAGTTTTAATAGAACAATGGAAAAAAATTGGTAGGGAAATTAAAATTTCACAATACTATAATATTGTACAACATATAAAATATGGACATTGCGATAGTTGTTTTCTTTACGGTCCGACAAGGTTTAATAAACTAGTGTGAGAAATGAAGCTCTGCCAACAAATACCTTACTATAATAATACCGGACAGCTAGTAGTTTTGCGTGCGAACGACGCTGGTGCTGCTACCTACCTGCCGGTGTGGAGATACTCGCGAAACAAGCTGTAATCAACTGCAATGTAGCTATATTGTTGCTGGGCTAGTAAATAGTTTTTTTAATTAGTGCAGTGTTAAAATGTCAGGATGTATATGTGCTATTTATAATTGTGACAATTACAGTATTACTAATTGCTCCAAATCGTACTTTCGATTTGCGACAGTTCATAAAACGTGAGTCAATAAAATTCGTTATTAGGCATAATGCTTTTGTCTCTGTGTTGATACAACAATAAAAATTAGTTTTTTTTATTTAGTCCTAATAAATGAATAGAAGTTAAAATATATTGGAAATTTTAAGGTTCTAGCAAATTAAGTTTTATTGTTGTCTACATGCCGTTAGTAATTATTACAAGCATCAGAATAGACCTACTACTATTTTTATTTTTGCAGTTGTCAGCAATGCGTATATAAAGCATTATTGTGAGTTCATTCCTAATGTCAGAACTGATTTTGTCTCACTAAAGCAAAGAAAAAATATGTAACAATTAATTACGGAAAGTAATATGAAGTATGCAATATTCTCATAATATGCAGGTCTGATATAAGGCAATAATTTTACATTAAATACTATTAAACATTTCTTAAGTGTTTCATATATAATTCCACATTAGTAACTCACGTTTTAAACAATAGTCCGAATCCAGCTATGTTAATATTTGTATATGTGGACGTAATTCCATCCCGCTCCGCTAGATGTCAGGTCCGCGATATTTCGCACTCACGCCAATGCTGTTAGTATACAGCTGTCCGGTATTATTATTATAGTAAGGTATTTGTTAAGGGTTAACGAAAACATTTGATATCTGTGTATAATATTATGTTATTTAAAGAGGTGCATCCATTAAAAACAAGCCGCCACTGCTCGATACAGAATCCGGTCAGATTATAACCTCATCTCCCCAGCTAAATGTAATTGCCTGTCTCTTTATGTTGTAAGGAAGTATCATACACGTCCAGTTTCCCCTACCACATGTGGCTGACTGCCCTTTTCTCGCCCAACGGCAATTGTTAAACACAAACAAGCGAGCAATTAGTTGCGTCATTGCTCGTGAATGGCGCTGTTTCCCTTTGTAATTGCCCAACACCAACAATCAATAACAAATCCATGTTGGCATTCCTCCTCCTCCTTCCCCACCCTTCCACTCGCTAACCTGACTACGAGTCCATAACAGTTATGCATTATTTCGCAAGGCTTCCGGTGTAGTCACGGCCATCGGATCCCTGCATTAGTTCAGAAACTTAGTGTTCATAGATATTCTATGGCAATCTCTGCAATAAGCAAGCACAAACTTCTAAATTACATTTTCGTGCAGCGCATAAATTCGGTTTTAGAGTGTAAGTACAATTTATTAATAGTAGGCCTACATTATGCAACGAGCCTATAATGGTAGTAATTAAGACGCGTATATATGTTTATGAAACGAGCGCAAACGAGTTTCATAATTTTTATACGAGCGTCTTAATTACCATTATAGACAAGTTTCATACGACTTTTTATGCTCGACCATATTTCTAACTTGAAATTATTCGTAAGTATTCATGTTATTCTTATCTGACTGAGGAGCGGAACTGACGTTGTGCAATATCTCGTAAATTGTGAGATGTGCGCAGACGCGATAGTATTGATTTTTTCCGAGAAACAAATGTCATTGACCTTGATATAATCTAGAGAGTAAAATAAACATTAATCTTGATATAACCTTGAAATTGATTTAGACATTGAAAAACGAGATGGCAAATTGAATTTATTTGAATATTATTTACAATTAACGCTAATTATTACAGTAACAGAACATAACCTTCTGCGACAGTATTGCATTTCCAGCCTCCGTAACGTTTCGCTAGTTGTCTTTCGACTGCATATCCGAGAATAATCGATACTTGCGCTTTCATATTGCTACAATGGTGTTTTCTGATTGGTGGAACACCTGAACTTTAATGAATAGGTGTACTTTAATGAGGCCCATTAAAGGGCTGCTACCAGGTGTATAATTACTACATTTCGGCATGGTCGAGCATAAAATAATTAATAATTTATTATACATTATTTTATCTATTTTCGTGTGCACAGGCAGTTGTTCGACGTTTCCCAATATCGAAATGTCACTTCAAATAAAATAATAAAAACACATGTTGCTACGATGTTACACATAGCAAAGTGTTATAAAAGTGTCAAAACACGCTCTTTAAATAAATAAAAAAACTAAAAAACATATAATAGTGTTGAATATTTCCTTTATGTATTCTTATTTATTAGACGTCACTGAGAAAACTGGAATCCTATACCTATTATTGGAGAAGAATTCGTTCCAAGCTTTGCGCGCTGAGCGCTCTTTCCATCTGAGCTGTACCGAGACCCGATTCACAGTACCGGTCGAACTCTCTTCCTTTATATCATCAGTGGCCTACTACGTGCCGATCGGCACCGTGAATCGGGTCTCGGCATAGCTCAGATGGAAAGAGCATTCAGCGAGCAAAGCTGAGAGGTCCTGAGTTCGATTCCCGATGCCCTGAGTTCGATTTCTCCAATAATAAATATGTACATGTATGACTACTTAGCCACGGCGTGGCTCAGTCGGTTAAGGCACTTGCCTGCCGATCTGAAGTTGCGCTCGGGCGCGGGTTCGATCCCCGCTTGGGCTGATTACCTGGTTGGGTTTTTTTCGAGGTTTTCTCCAACAGTAAGGTGAATGTCAGGTAATCTATGGCGAATCCTCGGCCTCATCTCGCCAAATATCATCTCGCTATCACCAATCTCATCGACGCTAAATAACTTACTAGTTGATACAGCGTCGTTAAATAACCAACTTAATAAACAAATAATGTATGACTACTTATAGTCACTGACTATTCAATGAAGACGGCGAGATCGTCATACATTAATATAAAAAGTATGTAAAACTGAAATCCTTAGGAAATAATACAATTTAGAATGCAGTTATGTCAAATTATTTTAATTATAAGGTATAATAATTATATTTCATTCCGTACATTTTTTATAAAGTAATAAATTTCATTTCTGCTTAACAAATATTTGTTACTTTTTTTATTGCAGCCAATAGATTGCTTTTAACACCATAAGCTTAGCGTATTTACTTATATCGGCATTATCGTTAACGAAAAGATTCGATTTAATCATGTACCGTATTATCCTGATCAAGCATTAGAAGACTTGAAACATTTTGATTTGTCAGAAAAAAAAGCAAGCCAAGAAACAATTTTCTGTAATCTCCTTCAATCTCTTGTTCATATATACTATTGATTGAATCGCTTTAGGATTTGTCATGCAACTTCCTTGACTTTTCAGGTAATAAATGTAATGTGGCACTATGTCAAGATTTTCGAATATCAGATGGAGCACTAAAAAACTTCTTCATCTCCGTTTTCTTCTTCCAATATTCGGTCATTTTTCACAGTTTTTACTATCCGTCCCAGAAGAAAAATACAACGACAAAAAGCAACAGAACTTGCAAATCTAGCTTTCAGGTATAACTCCCTGTAAAGTTGATTTGAATAATTTCGAGAGAAAAATTGTTTCGAGGCCGGATATCGAACCCGGGACCTTTGGTTAAACGTACCAACGCTCTACCAACTGAGCAACTCAGGAACTCTACAAGGCACCGATCCAACTTTTTCTTATATATCCACAGACCTCAAAGTGGGCTGACAAAAATCAAGCAACCAAACTCTGTGCACACAAACTCTGTGTGACTTTAATTGTGGTTTTCTGTTAACGAACAGTGACGTGTATTATGCAAATCTAGCTTTAAGGTGTAGGTCTATAACTCCCTGTAAAGTTGATTTGAATAATTTCGAGAGAAAAATTGTTTCCAGGCCGGATATCGAACCCGGGACCTTTGGTTAAACGTACCAACGCTCTACCAACTGAGCAACCCAGGAACTCTACAAGGCACCGATGCAACTTTTTCTTATATACTCACAGACCTCAAAGTGGATGACAAAAATCAAGCAATCAAACTCTGTGCACACAAGCTCTGTGTGACTTTAATTGTGGTTTTCTGTTAACGAACAGTGACGTGTATTATGCAAATCTAGCTTTAAGGTGTAGGTCTATAACTCCCTGTAAAGTTGATTTGAATAATTTCGAGAGAAAAATTGTTTCCAGGCCGGATATCGAACCCGGGACCTTTGGTTAAACGTACCAACGCTCTACCAACTGAGCAACCCAGGAACTCTACAAGGCACCGAAGCAACTTTTTCTTATATACCCACAGACCTCAAAGTGGCTGACAAAAATCAAGCAATCAAACTCTGTGCACACAAGCTCTGTGTGACTTTAATTGTGGTTTTCTGTTAACGAACAGTGACGTGTATTATGCAAATCTAGCTTTAAGGTGTAGGTCTATAACTCCCTGTAAAGTTGATTTGAATAATTTCGAGAGAAAATTGTTTCAGGCCGGATATCGAACCCGGGACCTTTGGTTAAACAACGCTCTACCAACCAACCCAGCTCTACCACCGACTGACCTCAAAGCTGACAAAAATCAAGCAGGAACTCTGTGTGACTTTAATTGTGGTTTTCTGTTAACGAACAGTGACACCTTTAAGATCTATAACTCCCTGTAACTTTTTGAATAATTTCCCTCTATATCCACAGACCTCAAAGTGGGCTGACAACCAACTTTTCCCTCTATATCCACAGACCTCAACTGACAACCGTCAAGCAACCAACATTGACTGCACACAAACTCTGTGTGACTTGAATTGTGGTTTTCTGTTAACGAACAGTGACGTGTATTATGAAAATCAAGCTTTCAGGTATCTCCCTGTAAAATTAATTTGAATAATTTCGAGGGGAAAATTTAACAGAAAACCACTTTGACGTCTGTGGATATAGAGGGAAAAATCGGATCGGTGTCTGGTAGAGTTCCTGGATAGTTCAGTTGGTAGAGTGTCGGTACGTTGAATCAAAAGTCTCGGGTTCGATACCCGGCCCCGGAACAATTTTTCCCTCGAAATTATTCACAACAGAACTTGTTGAATTTACAATAAGTGTTTTAATGTGGTTGCTAAGCAACGCTGTCGTGGCATTCTGGATTATAAAAAAAATGTAATTGTATTACAGATTTATTTTCTGCTAACTTATAGCAAAATACACAAGTAGACAAAATGTCATAACATAACTGGCGCAAATAGCTTCATTGGATTCGTGTTAGAACCCTCCCTACGTTCGTGTTCTAATTTGACTCACTCTTGCATAAAGCTTCATTTGTACAACTAATCGTATAATAGCCTATAGCGTTTTTTGTTATCAAAATTGGAAAAGTAAATTTTGTGTGTTACAATTGCATTTTAATCTCTCCTTAAATTAGGTTTACCAGTTTATAGGAAACCAATATTTAATCATTACTTTCATTGTAAATTAACGTAGGCTAATTGTATATCCCTTTTACACCATCAAGGCGTATGGGGGGCGTAGAAGTCGAGCTCCATGCTTTTATAACTCGGCACTAGAATGAGATGATGTGGTTAATTTGACAAGGACGCAGTAGTACTTGTAGTTCTTCTGAGATTGTCTTGACGTTATTTTATGAGAGCAGCATTGTTCATGTTACGAGCAACCCATCCGTCTCTTGTGTTTAATCTTTCTTTGTAGACTTCACTTTTCATTCATCCATCCATCCAGCATGACAGAGCACCTGCACATTACAGCCGTCAGGTGACTCATCATCTAAATCTATCATTTCCCGGACGATGGATCGGCCGACAAGGTCTTCTGACCTTACTTATTTAGATTATTGTCTGTGGGGATGGATGAAAAGCGAAGTCTACAAAAAAAATAAAAAGAAAGGTGTTGAAAATGCATTGAAGACAGTGGTGACATTTTTAAACAATTACTTTGAACTGTTGCAAATTATTGATATAATTTAAATGCAATCGATGAGTCATTTTGTGTATCCTTCATTCCTTTTGTAAGACTTTCAATAAATCGGAAGAAAAATATAGAAGGTAAACGTGCGAATTTTAAATGAAGCAGTGGAACAATTGGACAGCTTCAGATACTTTGGGTGTATACTATAGCTGAAGGGGGTGAAACCTACAAAGTAGGACTTGTTTTAGGTACAAAGCACGTACGGTCAGAAGACCCGTGCATTGGATTTAAGAGAAAATTATGATAATATATTTTAAGTAGGTTATTTTACGACGCTATATCAACATCTTTGGTTATTTAGCGCCTGAATGAGGTGAAGGTGATAATGCCGGTGAAATGAGTCCGGGGTCCAGCACCGAAAGTTACCTAGCATTTGCTCAAATTGGGTTGAGGGAAAATTCCGGAAAAAACCTCAACCAGGTAACTTGTCCCAACAGGGATACGAACTCGGGTCACTTGGTTTCGCGGCCAGACGCGCTAACCATTACTTCACAGGTGTGGACATGATAATATAACATCTTTATGTATACTATTACTCAATAAATCCATCTATGTATCTATCTACTTTGGGTGTGCTATAATAGTAACATGAGCTGCTGTCAGGAAGTGAAAAGGAGATACCAATGGCATGTTATTAGAAAAATAGCATCTTGTGAGGATTTCTGGAAAAAGAACTAAGGCAGAGACTAGTGAAGTGCTTTGTGTGGAGTGTGGCATTGTATGGCGCAGAAACATGAACATTACGACGAAGTGAAGAGAAGCGACTAAAAGCTTGAAATGTGGATATTGAGAAGAATAGAGCGTATGAATGGACAAAGTAAGAAATGAAGCCGTATTGGAAAGAGTGGCTGAAGAAAGAATATTGCTGAAACTGATCAGGAAGAGGAAAAGGAATTGGCTGGGTCACTGGCTGAGAAGAAACTGCCTACTGAAGGATGCACTGGAAGGAATGGTGAACGAGAAACAATTCGGGGCATAAGAAAACATAGATGATAGACGACATTAAGATATATGGATCGTATGAGGAGATCAAGAGGAAGGCAGAAAATAGGAAAAATTGGAGAATATTGGGTTTGCAGTGAAAGACTTGCCTTTGGAAAGAACGCTAGGAATGAATGAATTTACTTGGAAAATTTTAAAATAAAAATTTATTTAACGACGCTGGCAACTGCAGAGGTTATATCAGCGTCGCCGGTGTGCTGGAATTTTGCCCCGCAAGTCCACACCTGTGGAGTAACGGTCAGCGCGTCTGGCCGCGAAACTAGGTGGCCCTGGTTCGACTCCCGGTCGGGGCAAGTTACCTGGTTGAGGTTTTTTCCGGTGTTTTCCCTCAACTCAATATTAGAAAATGCTGGGTAACTTTCGGTGTTGGACTCCGGACTCAATTCACCGGCAATATCACCTTCATCTCATTCAGACGCTAAATAATAATAATAATAATAATAATAATAATAATAATAAAAATACATAGTTGAACATAAAACTGGATCGGAATTAAGTAAGTACATACTGATACAATTTAGGTACATAATGAGATCAAAGGAGGTATTACATAAAATTTACCTCATAAAATAAAAATAAACATAGCGAAATACATATTAATGTTGTTAGAATCAAATACGAATCACATAAAAACAGAAGCCGATAATTCAATAGAAAAAAAATGTACACAGTAAAAATAAAAATAAACACATTAGTATAAATATTAGTATTAGATTACAATTAAGTAGGATTTACATAATTATACCAGAAACCGACAATTTAATAAAATGTACACAAAAATAGATTAATAATAAAAAACAACAACACAGTGGGATACATAATGGCGTTAAGTGATAAATAAACACGATTTAGATAATAAAAATAAGAAACAAACAAATAAAAATAAATACAGTGGAACACATTCCTTAAATATTTGCAACGCGTTAGGTCTGGCAACTCATCATAAGATATTTTTCTAATTTACATTTAAAGGAAATTAAAGTTCGGCAGCCCTTGACTTCAGGCGGCAGAGAATTCCAGTGACGAGAAGTAGCAATAGTGAAAGATGAAGAATAAAGAGATGATGTGTGCAGTGGTATTTCTAGCGTGTTATCATATTGTGACCGAGTATTTAAGTTATGATACCGGGAAAGACTGTGGAGTCCACACCTGTGGAGTAACGGTCAGCGCGTCTGGCTGCGAAACCAGGTCGGGGCAAGTTACCTGGTTGAGGTTTTCTCCGGGGTTTTCCCTCAATCCAATACGAGCAAATGCTGGGTAACTTTCGGTGCTGGACCCCGGACTCATTTCACCAGCATTATCACCTTCATTTCATTCAGACGCTAAATAACCTAGATGTTGATACAGCGTCGTAAAATAACACAATAAAAAAAAGACTGTGGAATCGGACAGATAAGTAAGAGGGAGTAGAGGTGTGCAAAATTCGGTATAAGAGAGAAAGAGAATAACCTTAGATGTTGATAAAGCGTAGTAAAATAACCTACTAAAATAAATAAATTGCCCCGCAGGAGTTCTTCTACATGCCATTAAATCTACTGACATGAGCCTGTCGCAGTTAAACACACTTAAATGCCATCGACCTGGGCCGGGATCGAACCCGCAACCTTGAGCATAGAAGGCCAGCGCTATACCAACTACTCTACCCAGGCCGACAATTCACTTGGAATAGTCCATACTGTCACCTCTTAAAGTACTTACTATTCCTCCTGAAACAACCTGTATGTCGAAGACAAGGAAGTGCGGCATTGACTATCTTACCTCGCTTCATCGTGGTTGGCCTCTTCCATATCCCTAACCTGGAAAAGATTGGCATCAAAGGTGCAATCTCCTTTGTTCTCGTATTTGAATATTCATGGACGGCGCCGTGGGCTATAAATAGCGACCCAGTTGCGAGAGCCAATCAGTTAATTGAACGCATTCCTTGACTTCCCGCTGACAGAGCACAACAATGTGAGTAAGAAAGTTTATTTTACACTCTCATAGGCGGCGCTTTCCGCTGCAGCGGCCGCGATATTTAATCGATACTACTAATGTGGGCCTTGCTCATTGTTGGAGATTTAGCAGTCCAGCGCTCAGCGTACAGACCTACATATAGAACGCACCGGAGAGAATTCCTTGCTCATGCTGTAACGGAAATGACGTCAGACCACGCTCCAGAATGTTTCACGCAACCGGTGAAAATATGAATTAGAGGTATGCCATATAGCGATATCATTTAGAAGGTGAGTGTTTGTGCTTCAACGACAGAAGTCAATATAATAATAACTACCTCTAAAAAAAATTCCTGCGTGTAATGTGTATCAAAATATACAGGGTTAGTTAAAAGTCCCGCTCCACTTAAATAACTTTTGAAGCATGTGGTTCAGTGACATGAAACTTGGTATGTGGGCATAACCATATACTAAGAACTCAATAATGGTATTACCGAGTTTTTCTACTTCCGGTTTAACCGGAAGTAACTCCAACTCTCTTATTTTAAATGGAACACCCAATATATATTTTTATTTTTGAATAAGCTCATTAAGAGCTTTTCAAACATTACCCATACTTCTGTACAAATTCAGTGTTGCTAAGTCAAGAAAACAGAAAAGTGTATCGAAAATTAAAATAATAAACGCACCACCTAAATAACTTTTGTGCGAGATCGTGCGTATTTGCTTGTTTTCCGCACAGAACCAATACGCGGTAAGTGTGAAATACCACATTCAGCATTCCCAACGTAACACACATAACAATTTCCCTCTTCTTTCCGCATAAGCGCGACATTCATTTTACTGCTTTAGGCTTTTAACATATTATTTTTAGAGATGTTTAACGTAGTAATAATTATAAATTGGAAACTTACCACTGCAATTTCACCTAAATTGCAATGTTAATTATTGTTTTTAAATATTTGCAAAAATTAAGTAAAATCTACTATTCCACGAAACTTATTGCATTCCTGATACAAGTAACATTAAGGAAGCCGTGAAAAAATCAACAAGATTCCAGATGCGGATGTTATTACTGCAATATGTTATATAAATAATATTGTTAAAATATTAAAATGAAAAATAAATCATTACATAACCTTACCGTTTGTTTTAAGTTCGCATTTATAGACTGGGGGAAAAAAGATAGACGTATATCACGGCCTGCTGGAGTATAGTAAACACAGAAAACATTTTATAGCAACAATGTTGAACAAAGATATTTTGGTTTTCCGAAGTTGCCGTCATTAAACAGAAACCAAGATGGAGATTTCATTGCAACTAATTAGAAATTCGTCTTTTAGGTATGTAATAAACGATCTTCGCACAAAATAATGTACGATACACGAGCGGTATGTTTGCTTTCATGTTCTCGGAAATTAAAAAAGCTCAACTACGTTTGGCTTTTTCAATCTTTTCCTCGATCATGAAAACGTCAACATACCGCTCTTGTAACGTATATTACTATTGAAGCATACGGTTCAGTGACATGAAACTTGGTATGTGGGGGTAATCATATACTAAGAACTCAATAATGGTATTACTGAGTTTTTCCTACTTCCGGTTTAACTGGAAATAACTCCAACTCTTTTATTTTAAATGGAACACCCAATATATATTTTCATTTTTTGAATAAAGCTCATTAAGAGCTTTTCAAAAATTACCCACAATTGATACTTCTGTACAAATTCAGTGTTGCTAAGTCAAGAAAACAGAAAAGTGTATCGAATATTAAAATAATAAAAGCATTACCTAAATAACTTTTGAAGCATACGGTTCAGCGATATGAAACTTGGTATGTGAGGATAACCATATGCTGAGAACTCAATAATGGTATTACCGAGTTTTTTCTGCTTCCGGTTTAACCGGAAGTAATTCCAGATTTCTTATTTTAAATGTAACACTCAATATATTTTTTTATTTTTTAATAAAGCTCATTATGAGCTTTTCAAAAAGTACCCACACTTGATACTTCTGTACAAATTCAGTGTTGCTAAATAAAAATGGAAGTGTTGCAAGATATTCCTAAAGCCTGGTTAAATCATTCCTTCAATTGTTTCCATGATCGAGTGACACATTGTAAAGCAGCTGAGGGCTACCAATTTGAACACATAATTTAGAAGGTGAGCTAGCTTTGTTTTGTTTTTGTTAAGGAAAGAGTATTTTATTATTTTAATATTCGATACACTGTTCTGTTTTTTGACTTAGCAACACTGAATTTGTACAGAAGTATCAAGTGTGGGTACTTTTTGAAAAGCTCTTAATGAGCACTATTCAAAAATAAAAAATATATATACTGGGTGTTCCATTTAAAATAAGAGAGTTGGAGTTTCTTCCGTTTAAACCGGAAGTAGAAAAAATTCGGTAATTCCATTATTGAGTTCTTAGCATATGGTTATCCTCACATACCAAGTTTCATATCGCTGAACCGTATGCTTCAAAAGTTATTTAGGTAGTGCTTTTATTATTTTAGTATTCGATACACTTTTCTGTTTACTTGACTTAGCAACAATACGAGACTTATGCAGAATTGGGACAGAAAACGTTACTAATAAACCATGCATAAGCGATGGATGTATAAACAGCCTGTAACTATACAATGGGAATTGCTTTGCTCTAATTATACACGTGAAACCCCTTGTTTAAGCGTTCTATACAGAAAAAAATGGCAGCCTCTCTAACAGCTGTCCGTATCGATTGTCATTTTATAACGATTGCTGCCTTGTAATCATAGAACAACAAACAAAAGAGCACAGGAAAATTAGAATAATATTGCTGTAGCTTGGTAATCGATCAGGCCCAGTTGTACTATCGATACTTAACGCGGCATACTAGCACATCCTATCGGATGAAATAAAGATCCTCAGTTATTCTGTTAACTTTTGTAATAAATTACGACGAAACTATGATGTAGTTCTATAACAGTTGTGGTTATGCACGATATGGATATTTATTTTGTTTATCTATTTATTTATTTAATATATAATACTGTTACTTACTTAGTGGCTTTTAAGGAACCCGGAGGTTCATTGCCGCCCTCACATAAACCCGCCATTGGTTCCTATCCTGAGCAAGATTAATCCAGTCTCTACCATCATATCCCACCTCCTTCAAATCCATTTTAATATTATCTTCCCATCTACGTCTCGGCCTCCCCAAAGGTCTTTTTCCCTCCGGCCTCTCAACTAACACCCTATATGCATTTATGGATTCGCCCATACGTGCTACATGCCCTACCCATCTCAAAAGTCTGGATTTAATGTTCCTAATGATGTCAGGTTGAAGAATACAATGCGTGCAGTTCTGTGTTGTGTAACTTTCTCCATTCTTCTGTAACTTCATCCCTCTTAGCCCCAAATATTTTCCTAAGCACCTTATTCTCAAACACCCTTAACCTATGTTCCTCTCTCAGAGTGAGAGTCCAAGTTTCACAACCATAAAGAACAACCGGTAATATAACTGTTTTATAAATTATAACTTTCAGATTTTTTGACAGCAGACTAGATGATAAAAGCTTCTCAACCTAATAATAACAGGCATTTCCCATATTTATTCTGTTTTTAATTTCTTCCCGAGTATCATTTATATTTGTTACTGTTGCTCCCAGATATTTCAACTTCTCCACCTCTTCAAAGGATAAATTTCCAATTTTTATATTTCCATTTCGTACAATATTCTCGTCACGAGACATAATCGTACACTTTGTCTTATCGGAATTTACTTCCAAACCTATCTCTTTACTTGCTTCCAGTAAAATTCTCGTGTTTTCCCTAATCGTTTTTGGATTTTCTCCTAACATATTCACGTCATCCACATAGACAAGCAGCTGATGTAACCCGTTCAATTCCAAACCCTCTCCGTTTAAACGTCTGTATAAGAGATTTTATTAGTAAGATAGTAAAATTATAAAATAGGCAAAAGATTAAGACTGATATTTAATTTCTGGTGTTGTGCAAAGTTCTGTGTGTATGAATCCCTTTTGATCCATTAATACTTTCCATTTTCATCATGGTATTTTGTGTTGTTCTAGATGTATGTCAGAGGCGCTTAGATTTAACTCTAAGCCTATCTCATTCTATCTAATGTTTAGTTAAAACAAAGATAAATCTAGGCTAAAGGAAGTTCGTGTAATTTAATTGAAAATTATACACAGGAATAAGGACAGTTTTGTAACAAACAGACATTTTTCACTTCATAGCATTTAAAAACACTGGCCCAGCAAAGATCGTCAATATTTTATCGCAGAGAGGTGGTATCGAGTTTCGAACCCGTACCTAGAAACTAGATGCACACCTGGGTCAAGTTCATTGTTGTGTTGTGATGTAGCGGTGTGCCCGAAGATGGCGACACTCATTATAATTCGTAAGGAGTTGCTCCATGCCTTGAGGGATCAATAAGTTGGAGATATATTTGCTGCACCGTTGCTCGGAGCATGTGCACGTCATAACCTGCCCCCCTCCGTGTTTGTTTGTGCAGGAAAACAGACAAAAGAATCCCTAACTAACGACTGTCATTTGGCTGCTCAACAAACTGCCGTTGTTATGGAATTGCACGGCGAAGCTCTGATGGCAAGAAAAAGAACTTCTTTCCTTACTGGTGCAGTGGAATTTATGTAATCTTCAGGGCATGTTCTGTAGATAAAAGAAATGCGGGTGAAAGTGAGGGAAATTTGTTGTTTTAGTCACTAAGGAACTCAGCTTTTTCAGCAGGCTTTTTTTTATGTTCCTACATTGAGATGGTTTTCAAAACGAAGCAACGAGAATTACCGTTATATTCTCAGCGATTCCCAGAGCTGTCAGAAGGTCTTGTGTTCATAAATTTATTATAATAAAATTTCAGTTATTTTCCTCATTTGTATTCTTTTAGCGAAGTTTAGATCCCGGCTTATCTCTGCTCTATTTTATCCGAACGTATATTAGGATTATAGATTAAGACATTGTTTACATAATGTTGGTACATATATGTGTATATATAAAAGGAAGATATGCATGGAAAAAAGAAATAAAAACTGTATTTTTATCCTCTTTAATTTAATTATATACCAAATCAAAATGTCCTCTATATAAAAATTTTAGTAAATAACTTTCACTGGCTATTTGGTCTTACTTTCCACGTCATCAGATGAAGATCGTTTACCTGAAACTGTTCCTTCAACTCCTAACACAGGTGCAAATCTGAAGGCGCAAGTGTTGGAATGCTCTAGAATCTCTTTAACTCTTCTTTGAATTTCTTCACGTGTTCTCCAAGCAGTCTGGATACAAATATTGTCATGGAAAGGCTTGCAGCCCTTGGACAACATTCCAACACGTTTTCAACGAATTGTTTCCCGTAAGTTTTGCAACATTTTAATGTAACGGTGAAGGTTATTTCGATTTTGTGTACAAAATCAATCAATAAGTATTGTTCCTCCTTATGCGAAATTACTTTTGTTAAGACAGTGTGTGTTATTTTGAATTATTCTTTTCATAAATTGGAAACATTTTAATAAAAATCCGAGATTACAACGTTACATCCTCTGAATTCTATGATTTTAGGAAAATTAAGAAATATATTTCAGAAAAACAATTTATTTTGTTCTAACATAGAACTGGAAAGTGGAGTCATAACTTGTTGGAAGATACGGACGAAAATCTTTATACAGGAGATATTTTGAAGCTCTTATGACGCTGTGACACCTATTAAGTGAAGGGTTCAGAACCATAGTGGGCCAAGTGGCATTTACTAAAAACGGAGAAAGCAAGGGTTAAAATTAAGTGAATACCATAGTTTGATGAATATTGACATTTCATTTAATTTTAATGTGCATACTTTATATTTTATTCCAAACCCTCTCTGTTATCCTGGACTTTCCTAATGGCATAATCTAGAGCAAAATTAAAAAGGAAAGGTGATAGTGCATCTCCTTGTTTTAGCCCACAGTGAATTGGAAACGCATCTGACAGAAACTGACCTATAAGGACTCTGCTGTACGTTTCACTGAGACAAAATATAGTATCTATTATTCATAAATGGATGTAAATACATTATGGAACACATTTTCATTCCTTTAAGATTGCTTTTCTGTGACATAAAAGTTTCGTGTATTTGAATCGTCAACATTGCATGCAAGCATACCTTCAAAATTGGGCCAGATTCCGAAGAAAATAAGACAGTCATAAATTGTCTCTAAGTCGAACCCTTCACGAGGCATTTACTACAATCAGACTCAAATCACCTTTGCTGACGGTACAGGCAACAAAACCTGTCATAAATTGAACTGTCATTCTTTATGCTATGTATAGATGAAGTCGTGCACATTCCCTTTCAAGAACAGGGGCTACATCCAGACCGTGTTGAGTGTAGGTAACGTAATTATTGAGTTCAACGTTACCAAAACTTGGTTGAATTCCTGATGAGTTCAAATCGAATGTGTTGAACCAAGGACATGCTTGAGAAGACTTCTTCCAGCAGGCCAGTTTCCATTATTTTCATATCACCAGTTCTCTATCATCGTCATGTAATGCGTCGTCGTTGCTCAAATGATTATGATGCATACCTTTAGACCAGGCATGTCAATTGATGCCCACAGGAGCAAGCGTGCGCTTTAGAGCCCAGGAGAGCCTGAGCGCTTTACAGCGGAAAGGAAAGAGACAGACGAAAGAGGTGGTATATGCCGCTTGGTCGAGCTATATTCAGGGATGGCCATCACTGATTCAATAGATAAAGGGAAGAGAACTTATTAAAACTGTATCCATGTTTATTTTTAGATTTGCCTGGGAAGTATAATTGCATTATAAGAATGTAAGTTTTAATTTTAATGCTAATTTTTCACAAGTTTGATTTTTTTATTCAAAAGAAATATTTTCTCAACTTTTCGTATATAAAAGTGAAATTTTCAGGTATAGGCCTATTTATTTAGTAACCATACAGAATGTTTTCATAAATGTAATATACCGTATATACGTATTACTGAAGATAGTGTATTGAAAATTTTGAAAATATTCGGATGGAAATTGTTTGTAAGGAAATGAATTAACAAAGAAACTACTGTTACATCATAAGCAAAAGATACGTGCCCATGTGTTGTAAAAATGTCAGCTCTATAGCTTCAGCAGATTTCGAGAAAATAATTTAATATTCTGATGATAGGAAGTTGCTCACAAATATCTCCTTAAAAGCATAATGCGTTAAGAGTTTTGTTATGTAATATTAGTTACACTTAAAACAGATACAGTACCTAGGTAACTTTGCTTTGTACTGTAATATTGTTTTGATTAGTTTATTGATTACTTTTGTAAGGCTAAAGATACCATCAATGTAAATTCCAACTTATCATGTCATACTCAATATCTTTCTTTGTGATATCACTTTCTTTATGAATGATGTGTTTCATCCACTTAATACAGTATAATATTATACTACTATGGAATTTAAGTGAATATTCCTCCTTAACTCTCTATTATGTTATTAATATTTAAAACACAAGTGCAATATTAAGAAATCAGTGTTAGTACTTTTGTTTTACAGACAATATAGATAATATTAAACACAAAGAAGCCATATAAAAATAACGACATAAAATTTCACGTTCCGTTTGAAGTTTGTGCACCACTGTTTTCTTAATCCAACAGGTTGCTTATTCATATACACAACCCTTCCTCTTTCCATACTTAGCGCTTGCTGCCCGCGCACGATGTCAAGGTCAGAAAAATGCGCTTGCTTTGACATCACTGCTTTAGACCAAAGATGATAGTAAGTTTTCCTTACAAAGAGAAATAAGAATTCGATGTCCATGTATTAAATGTACGCTAGTAAACAAAAATTTCAGAATTATGGAGCTCCAGCCAAAATTTATCAGTTATTTCTCATGAAAATTTAAATTTTATAACTAGTACAATTGGCCCGTTAAGTGGCCTAAATGTGCGTAGTTTTCTCCCTCATCCTGCAATCCATCTATTCTCCATCAGTATATGCACTGAAAGTTAAGAATACAAATTACGGACTGACGTAAATCCCTACACCAGCGGCGACCAAAGCGGGTGTCGTGATTACATCGTGTAATCACAGACATTTAAACGGCTACGAGGAATTTCCTGTACATTGATGTGTGTTTCATTCACGTACTGAAGGCAAGCAGTGGCGGTATCATGTCGCTCTACAAACTCTGTCTCTACAAGCAGTAAGAGGTGGTTTCATAAAGAACGAGAAGGAGAATTTTTTGTGCGAGATCGTGCGTATATGCTTGTTTTCCGCACAGAACCAATACGCGGTAAGTGTGAAATACCACATTCACTATTCCCAACGTAACACACATAACAATTTCCCTCTTCTTACCGCTTAAGCGCGACATTCATTTTACTGCTTCAGGCTTTTAACATATTATTTTTAGAGACGTTTAACATAGTAATAATTATAAATTGGAAACTTACCACTGCAATTTCACCTAAATTGCAATGTTAATTATTGTTTTTAAATATTTGCAAAAATTAATTAAAGTCTACTACTCCACGAAACTTATTGCATTCCTGATACAAGTAACATTAAGGAAGCCGTGAAAAAATCAACGAGATTCCAGATGCCGATGTTATTACTGCAATATGTTATATAAATAATATTGTTAAAAATATTAAAATGAAAAATAAATCATTACATAACCTAACCGTTTGTTTTAAGTTCGCATTTATAGACTGGGGGGGGGGGAAGACAGACGTATATCACGGCCTGCTGGAAAATAGTAAACACAGAAAACATTTTGTAGCACCAATGTTGAGGAAAGATATTTTGGTTTTCCGAAGTTGCCGTCATTAAACAGAAACCAACATGGAGATTTCATTGCAACTAATTAGAAATTCGTCTTACGGGTATGTAATAAACGATCTTCGCACAAAATAATGTACGATACACGAGCGGTATGTTTGTTTTCATGTTCTCGGAAATTAAAAAAGCTCAACTACGTTTCGCTTTTTCAATCTTTTCCTCGACAATGAAAACGTCAACATACCGCTCTTGTAACGTATATTACTATTGTTGTTCTGTCGGACAAAATGTAATATGTTTACTTTGCTCAACGGTTCAATTAGCATTATATAGAAACATTAATTGCCACGCTGAATAATGTATTATTATTATTATTATTATTATTATTATTATTATTATTATTATTATTATTATTATTATTATTATTGGCCACTAAGTATGTGTTTATATATAATTCTTCTGTACGTGCATGAATGTTGATATTTTTAGATCTTCTTCCTAGAAGGATAAAATTATTTGGTTTTATCTCAATTTTAATCTTCTTAATCTTTAGATAACTATTTATTAGTTATTCATTTAATAATAATATTGTAGAAAAACGGATTCAATATTATGTGCCAACGAACTGTTAAACACCGGGAATTGACATGTCTTAAATCATAGCCAGGAAGAGAAAGATGAGATAAATAAATGTAAGGAAGTCAGCTACTTAATGGGGTTTGAGGAGCTTACAAATCATCCTGTATAAGGACAGTTGGCAAAATAGAATAAAAGTAACATGAGAAAATCTGTACCCGGAGAAATCATCTCCCATTTGTTCGGCACATAACTGACATCATCTGTCCGGAATCAAACCATGACCCCTTTTGTTACAGAGATACTTTCTAGGAAATTCGAGTCATGAAGTAGATCTCCCTGCAGACATTACTGTCAAGCAAGTTGCAGCAAGTTGGGGGCGCAGGTGTGACCATTTGATGGAGATGATTATTCCTGGCAATCGCATTTCCACACTGCTATCATTGCTCGGAGCTACTGGTCGCATGTCATCTGTTTCTTCTTTCTAACGTCTTTTGTCTCGGTTCTCAGAAGAGCTTTGAAGCTAAGACGGGATTATTAAGCAGCCCCTGTCCTGTATGCAGAACTCAATACTCTGCTGGGTTTTTGCGAACTCTGGGAAGTTGATACCAAGTCTTTTCTCATCAGCGGAAAGGCAGCAGCTTGAAAAAAGGGTAAATTGCTTTTAAATCAGTTGAGTTGGCAACAGCCAGTCGTTACAAAGTTTCATGTAGTTTGAAGTATGCAGTCTGATGTAAGAAAGAGACCACTTGGATCGAAGTTCTTCAAATATTCGTTATTGAATACAGACTAATAGAAGTAATAACTAAACTATTACTACAGCTATTATTATTATTATTATTATTATTATTATTATTATTATTATTATTATTATTATTATTATTTATTAGTATTACTTATCATTATTATTATAATTATTAGTACTATTATTACTACTATTTTAGTAATATTGTTAATAATAATAATAATAATAATAATAATAATAATAATAATATATAGTAGTAGTAGTAGTAGGAGTAGAGCCCTGATGTTTAGGCATTCTTAACAGGTAAAATAGGCAAGGAAAAAAAGGCAATAAAAACGTAAAAAAAAAAGGCACAATCATCTTTCAAAAAGGAATTATGAAGTTTAAAAAAAGCGTAATATATTTTAGCAATAAATTTAAATTATATCAACATAACTCACATATTTACTTCGTAGGTGGCACATGTTGACTTATAAAATACTCATTTTCGTGATTAACTGTCTTTTCACAAACCTTACATAGCAAAACTGTTCTTCCGTCGGTTGAAAACACATGGGCTCCAGATTCATTAACGTAAACATGAAGTTTACTTTTCAATGCTTTACTGAATTTAGGCATTCCAGCTAACCGATCTTATACCTTCTGTCACCCGACAATAACTGACTGTTCCTCACTCAAATTTCGTTCTCCTACAATAATAAACACGTGTAGCACAAAATTGTAGCAGTAAGATTTGAAAATATGAAAGCAAACAATTGGAAATTCTACGTGACAACTTATATGAGAACGAGCTTAATATTTAAAATTATAAAGCTGATTGTTGGTATCGTGAAGACATGACAATATTATATTTGTAACTGTGGATTGTCGATCATTATTCATATTACACCAATAGTATTAAAGCACGATTATTAGCAGATTAAGCACCGAAATATTATTAGTAAAGTTAGTCATTGTTTCAAATATTTAGATTTCATACACATTACATTACAATTATAGTCCCTTCGCTTTAATTCCGGCAGCCAATCACATTGCAGGTCGGCTACTTTTAAACGTGTGCGTCTTGTAATTCGCTGATGAAGATGTAAAGCATTTCCTAAGGCTGGATAAATACTTAATATATAATCGCCCGCCATTTTGGCTCTTTCGTTGGCGTTCGCAGAAAGCACACGAGGTCGTTATTTACCGCTCAATTATTTGCTGAATTATAGTGCGTTTGATTTATTATCATAGGAGCTACGACATGATAATGTTTAACGGTGTGTCTGGTAGCTCGGCAACGAAAGAACAAAAATGGCGAACGATACTACCTACCTAGCCTTTATAGAGCCTTGACTTGCTAAGATGTAAGCAAAGAGGAGTCACGCCGGGGATAACAGCGTTGCGACTATCGTTAGAAAATTGCAAATAAACAAGAAATATTGCTTTAAAAATGACAAAAAAAGGCATTCATTCGTAAGAAACGCTTTAAAAGTGGCAAAAGAGGCAAAATAAAAATTGGTCCTTGATTTATTCCACCCAGCAAAAATTATTATTGTTATTATTATCATTATTATTATTATTATTATTATTATTATTATTATTATTATTATTATTATTAAGGTATTTTACAAAATTATTATTAATACAAATTTTAAAATAATTGTTCCACATGGTCCTATTCTTTAATTACGTTTACATGTATCACTACTGTTCACTTCTTTTATTATGTTCTCGAATAATTTCTAGTTGGTTATTATTTTAACATCGCTGCATCAACTGCTAGCTTATTTAGTTTCGAAAGTATTCGTCTATAGCGAAACCGAGGGTACGCAAGATGACTACCTGGCATTCGCCTTAAAGTTGAGGAAAACCTCGTAAGAAAAGTATGTAATCAGTCAATTCGGGAATCGAACCCACGCCCGAGCACAGTTTCGGATCAAAAGACAAAAACGCCTGCCGCCCAGGCTGTGCAGATTGCTTACGAGTAATGTTGTTTTCTTTAACTTATCATTCACATAATACCAAACAGGTGGAATAATGATTGCCATTCCCACCAGGTCCGATCTCAGCTACCCTAAATCATTAGATTTGATTTAGGTTAACGTCAGTGGATGTTTCCAATAAAGATACATTTTTATCTAAAGTTGTTATATTTCATATGGATCATTTCATGGATTAATTCACCTTAAAACATTAAGTTAATTTTTAAAAAATCCTTCTAATAGTTTAAAAGAGCGTCTGTGAATGTTGGAAAAAAATGTTAATCATAGCAGAGAGAACATTAGTACCTTGAGAAATTCCATCCTTGACTAAATAGTTACTTGAATTCCGTAGAACAGGTATGCTCAAAATTGTAAAAGCCCCGATTACGAGGATGATGCTGCACTGCATAACCAAAGCTTGGAACTTGGGGACTTGTGTCTTTGCACGAGAATAAGCGATCGGACTTCAATGTCAACATATTCCCTCTTCCAGCACGGAGGTACTGTCAGGTCTGCTACAAAAGTGGTTTCTGGCTCCAACAACATATTGATAATATTATGGTAGGTTGAAACACGTAATTTCATAGCATATAATATAATAAAAATAAACAAGAGAAATATATCAAATTTACTGTTCTGCTGTATACATTTTATTACAGTGTATGACTACCTACATTCGAAGATTTTTCGGTAGCAAACTTAAAATACTGAATGTTTTCATTGTTACTGTTTTCTGTTCGATTTTCAGCAGTTGCTAGCTGATCTCGTATCTGAGAAAGATAAGTATATCCTAAATTTTTCTCGAAAATAGTTTTCAATTAGTGTGTCACTACTAGGGCAAGCCCCTCTACGTTTCGATCCATGTCTATGGACAGATTTTTCTACAATTTGAGGGACTGCAATGCCTTTCAATGAATTTCGTTTCCAGCCTCTAGTTTTTGTGTAGCACAACTTACAAAATATAAACTCTCCATTCGAAAAAAATAATGTATCTCCTCCGAATTCTCCACGAAATTTATCTTAAATTAAAAAAAAATGTATTTTCAAACTGCTATAATACCCATTCAAAATAACGCATATTTTCTATTTCCTCAAACAGACCGTTTACCTTTAATTCTCTGAATGTCATTGGCTTCGACATAACAGTTTCTTCGTCCGTCTTCCTGTCATTAGTTGCGGCCACTTTCTTAGTACACACGACTGTCCCTGAGCACTTGCAGGGAGAGCTTTGTGTACGTTGTACCTGTAACCTTACTCATGCACACGACACACAAGTCCCCAAGTTCCGAGCTTTGTGCATAACACACACAGTGTACGGACTGGGCTCCGCAACTACATTGCAGCACCGCCCGTAGCATAGTTCTTGCACTCTTACAAATACGGATAATAAACTGAATTTGAAAAAGGAAAAAGTATACACTGTAATAATCAGTTATTGCATTATTTATTATATTTAATATAGTTATGATATAATAATATCATAGATAATATCATTTTCATAATCCACCATATAGTCTACTTTGCGGTCTATTCAACATCTGCATTCTTTTCTGCAAGTAATCGGGAATCTATTTCCAACGAATTTACTGCAATGCGCTAAAGATGATCATCTGTCAATCGGGATCTATGTTTGGATTTAGTAACCTTCATTCTTGAAAATAATTGTTCGCACATATATGTCGAGGCGAAGGTAGCTAACATAGTGGCAACGAATAAGCTCATCTTGTAATATTTAGTTTTGTTCATTTTTTAAATAATTCTATGCTTGTTAAGCCATATTCTCTGTATTTAGTTCTGAATTCTACGTTACTTAGTAAATCAATTAACTCGTCCTGGAACTGCACTCTCACGGATTGTACTAAATTTATGAAAAGATTAACAAAAAATACTAATATCACTCTCCATACTTCTAAAATCACTAAATCTATGTTCTGTGAATTCATATTTGAACTGTTGCAGTACAGAGACATAATTAACTATATTTTGTTCAGGAACCATACATATCTTTACAAGTTCACCATCCGTGAAGGGTTTTAGTGCCTTAGCTAATTCCCAACATACTACATAGGCTAACTTGCTCCTAAACATAGACTCTGAATTGTTCGACTCTCTTCAATGTTTGGCCTTTCATGAAGTGCTTTCAATTCTTGAAGCCGTAGTGCACGTTGCACCCTGAAAAATTATTTTATCGAAATATCTATTTCTGCTGGAATAAAATCACGACAATAACAGTAATAATAGTAATAATAATAGGTCTAATAATAATAATAATAATAATAATAATAATAATAATAATAATAATAATAACGTTGGTATATGAAAATAGGCTATATTACAGGAAACAGCTTCTCTGTCACTTCGGCATGTTCTGGGTAGCAGAGCCTATAATGCAATTTTATGTTGCTCAGTAGTATTCTTGACAGTACCTTGCAACATAGTAATCACTTTCCGTTTTCACTGAACGCACAACAAAAATAGTCTTCCTCCCACACTGTACGGAATGATCGTTTGCCTTCAGAAGGTTTTGACTGTGTCATTGTCCCGTACTGTTCGTGCGTTTAGTAAGTACTTGAACTGCCTTCCGAAGTCATCCGTCGAGCTTCGAACGGGGAACAGCATGCTCTACATTCGAAGGTTGTGATTACAGAACGTAATCGGGAGTCAGAGAATGAGCATACCTGCAGTAGGATATGAACCGCAGACTGCAACATTGAAAACCAACGTTGTTGTCATCCGCCTTATGGAGCCAAGCTTCATTGTGATAAACTTGCTACATGACTATGTCAATCATCCAATATTTATTTTATATTATTTTGTAAAACCCGAGAGGAAACTAGTCTTAATTACGAATTCAGTGGTGTTGTAATTCCGCAAGAACAATGTTGTAAATACCTAGGAGTGTATTTAAACTCCAAACTTTCTTGGGGAGAGCATGTTGATAATGTTACGGGTAAAGCATGGAGGGCACTTCACTTTATTATGAGAATCTTGAGAAAGGCTAGCCCCAAATCGAGGGAAATAGCATATCTAACGTTAGTGCGACCGTTAATGGAATACGGAACTACGTGTTGGGATCCCTATAGAATATGTCAGATAAATTCCTTAGAAAGAATCCAGTATAGGGCAGCTAAATTTGTTAAAGGTAAAAGGGAAGATGGAAACGATACGATAAAAGAACTTAAATGGGAAACTTTGGAAAACAGACGTAGGAAAACTAGAATAACATCATTGTATAGAGCACATCTAGGTCAGAAAGCATGGGTAGACATAACAGCTCGGTTACAAAAGCCAACGCACTATGGTAGGAACGATCATGATTTTAAAATCAAATGTAGGAAACAGAAAATGGATGTAGGTAAATTCTCATTTTTAAATAGAACTATAAATGATTGGAATGACCTACCTGCAGCGGTCTTTGAGGGCTGTCCTTCCTTAAGGAGATTCAAGAATAATTTAAAAAGTTGTATATAAAGTGAAAATTAAAATTAAGGTGACATTCAACATTTAATTTTTTTAAGGTGACATGTATTTGTCTAGGCTGACGAGTTTACTTCCTTGGTTTGAATTGTAAATTATTTAAAACTAGCGTGTAAGAGGGCCTTAGACTAGAAATGTTTAGTTTAAATGTAGTTCTGTTTATAAGTATGCATAAGGGTGTAATTATTTGACTTATTTGAACTGTTGTATCAGTGAAGCGAGGTGAGTCAGTGAAGTTATGGTTTTACAGTGCAGTGAACAGTTCCGATCAGTGATAATTTATAGCGTCAATGAAATGTGTTCTATAGTGTCAGTGAAATGTGTTACAGAGTGTCAGTGAAATGTGTGCTAAAGTGTCAGTGAAATGCGTCATAGTGCCACTACAGGGAATGAGATGAGAGTAAAGTGAAAGACTATTGAAACTTATGTAGGACCTATAGATAATTATGTAGGTTGTATTGTAAAATTAGGTATTTTATTTTATGTTTTATTATTATTGTGTTAAATTGTATTGTGTATTATTATTGTATTGTGTGTAAAATTGTATATGTGTTGTAAAATTGTATTGTGTATTGTAAATGTTATTGTGTATTGGTTATCATTTTATTGTGTATTGTTAATATTGTATATACCACTGCCACCGGGTGCTTGCCCACTTGCAGTGTAAATAAATACATACATACATAAGCCTATCTTTATTCAGAATGTTATTAAACGCCTGCAGTTATATGTTTAGGTTGCCCGATACACGCAGCAGTCGGAGAAGTTGCCGCATGATCGCGGCGATAGCGCAAGCTGCAACTTTCTTTCTAATTGCATTCATACATAATTTTCTGCCAGAGTGCAGGTTTCTCATTGCAAACACAGCAATCCTCAATTTTCTCTATTTTCCGTTTCTCTCTTCTTTAGTCTCTGCATAGATCCATACGCTATATCTCAATATTGTCTATCATCTGATATCTTCTTCTGCCTCGAAATTTTCTCCCGTTCACCATTCTTTGCAGTCCATGCTTCAGTAGGCAATTTCTTTGCAGTCACCTACCAAATTTCGTTTCATATTCCTGATCAGCTTCAGCAATATTCTTTCTCTTTCTAGCATACCTTCATTTCTTATTTTATTTGTCCATTTTCATTTTTCATACGGTTGTAAGTCGTTTCTCTTCACTCCGTAATAATGACCATGCCTCTGCCCTGTACAAGCCACACTCCACACAAAGTACTTTACTAGTCTCTTTCTTAGATCGTTTACAAAAGTTCACAGAAAATACTTCTTTTAATAATAATAATAATAATAATAATAATAATAATAATAATAATAATAATACTTACTTTACAAATGGCTTTTAAGGAACCCGAAGGTTCATTGCCGCCCTCACATAAGCCCGCCAGCGGTCCCTATCCTGTGCAAGATTAATCCAGTCTCTATCATCATACCCCACCTCCCTCAGATCCATTTTAATATTATCCTCCCATCTACGTCTCGGCCTCCCTAAAGGTCTTTTTCCCTCCGGTCTCCCAACTAACACTCTATATGCATTTCTGGATTCGCCCATACGTGCTACATGTCCTGCCCATCTCAAACGTCTGGATTTAATGTTCCTAATTATGTCAGGTGCAGAATACAATGCGAGCAGTTCTGTGTTGTGTAACTTTCTCCATTCTCCTGTAACTTCATCCCGCTTAGCCCCAAATATTTTCCTTAGCACCTTATTCTCAAACACCCTGAACCTATGTTCCTCTCTCAGAGTGAGAGTCCAAGTTTCACAACCATACAGAAGAACCGGTAATATAACTGTTTTATAAATTCTAACTTTCAGATTTTTCGACAGCAGACTGGATGATAAGAGCTTCTCAACCGAATAATAACACGCATTTCCCATATTTATTCTGCGTCTAATTTCCTCCCGAGTGTCATTTATATTTGTTACTGTTGCTCCAAGATATTTGAATTTTTCCACCTCTTCGAAGGATAAATCTCCAATTTTTATATTTCCATTTCGTACAATATTCTGGTCACGAGACATAATCATATACTTTGTCTTTTCGGGATTTACTTCCAAACCGATCGCTTTACTTGCTTCCAGTAAAATTCCGTGTTTTCCCTAATCGTTTGTGGATTTTCTCCTAACATATTCACGTCCTCCGCATAGATAAGAAGCTGATGTAACCCGTTCAATTCCAAACCCTGCCTGTTATCCTGGACTTTCCTAATGGCATATTCTAGAGCGAAGTTAAAAAGTAAAGGTGATAGTGCATCTCCCTGCTTTAGCCCGCAGTGAATTGGAAAAGCATCAGATAGAAACTGACCTATACGGACTCTGCTGTATGTTTCACTGAGACACATTTTAATAATAATAATAATAATAGTAATGATGAAAGTAGCGAAAAGAAGAACTTATGGTCTTTACTTCATCACGTATTTATTATTTATTGCTACATTCATTCACGCGAAGTCGTTTTCGATGTTTGATATCTAAAATATCTAAAAATTCTGATATGATGTGGTTTTGAGCATTGTTTTCAGAATCTACGAGTGAAAATGGACTAAAAACATGTACTATCTTAACGGAAGTAAATTTCATGTTGGATAGTGTTATTATTATTATTATTATTATTATTATTGTAACGGTCATGTCACGGATATATATAAATTTATAATAAAAAGTACATATTAAACTCATTAAAAAGTATTATAGACATTAAATAATATTTGAATAAATTGAATACCATACATTAAACAACACCAAATATATTTAATATTAAAACATATTCGCTCACAACACCATATCACACTCTCCATTCCTAAACACAGAACATCCTTTACTCTTCATCTTTCACCGTCTCTGCAGCTCATATCTGGAACTCTCTACCACAACATGTCAGAGACTGTCGGACATTGTCTAGTTTCAAAAATAAAATAAATTGCATTTTTTCAATTCTGATTCCTCTCAATTATAAGCCCTTTTCTCTGCGATAGTTTTTTAAAAATATAAAAAAATATCTTTTTTCTTCCTTTCCCCTTTTTGTTCTCTTGATTACCAGATGAATTTATTATCATATCCTTTTTACTGTGAATTTTATTTAATTTTCGTATTTCTTTTCTTTTTCTATTATTTTATTACATTCCATTTTGTTATATTCTTCCTTACGTTCTTCATATTAACTGTTTGTACTAAATGAGTTGCTTTTACTATATTTCAAAGTATTTTACTTTCTTTTTTTCCTATTATGGTATTATTTTCATGTTGTTTAATGTCGATTTATTATGCTCTTATCATTATTTTTTTGTAAAATGTTAGTATTCTGTTCTTTAACTTTACTTGTATACTTTGTGACCTGGTAGAGTGTAAGAGAAGGCCCTGTGGCCTTAACTCTGCCAGTATAAATAAAGAATTATTATTATTATTATTATTATTATTATTATTATTATTATTATTATTATAAAATTAAATTAAGTGAATTTACCTATGTATGAGCAACGCTAGCGTTTGGGAGTTCAAAAGTGCATTATAATAGGCAGAAAGAAGAAAAAATAAAGACATTTATGTAACAAAAAGAAAATAACGCAATATATGATAAAGTAAGTAATTAAAATTTTTACAAATAATATTTATAATTAAATATATATTAATATTTAGCAATTAGCCTAATCTATTCATGGACTACGTTAATTTCCCTTAATTAAATTTCACCGTTTCCTAAATTAGGTTATTGTATGTATGTTTCAAATACAGAAGAGAGCGAAAGTCTCTGAAATAACCATAATATAATAATATAGCAATGGTAAAATCACAGTCTAGTATATACAGCCACGAAGCTCAATACGTAGTAAATATGCATCCATAGATAGTTGCTAACCACCACAGTGGAGCTGTTCTTATTTCCGGCAGCAAATCACACGACAGCTTCTGGTCAGCTGACACGCTGCTTCACTGGCAGTGGTTGTCGTCAAGGTTATGCAGACGACATACCGCTTCCCGCTCACGGTGGATGTTACTGTGTTGTCAAGTCTTCCCTTGTACTCTTAACGAAGTTTTAGCACATGTGTATCTTAAACATCGAACGAAAAATTATTTCCTACGATAAATAATTAGTAATATATGAATATATAATATTATATATTATTGTTATTGTTGATCCTAGCATCCCAGGACACAGAAGACTTACCATGTTGTGCTATAATTGGTTTTACGACCATTTGAAGTAACGATTTTCGTAAATACAGAAACAATATTAGAAATTACTAAAATGGGAGAAAGCTGTAAAATATAATAAATAAACATTTTTTATGTGAATGAATAACTAAAACCACACAACCTGTAAATTAAGTAAAATATGTTAGTATTAAAAATTTTGTCATGATAAGTCATTGCTACAATAGATCACATCTTGATAGATAAACGGAGACATACTGGTATAGTAGATATTGGAACTTTCAGGGGTGCAGACTGTAATTCTGACCATTATTTGGTGATTGGAGAATTAAGAGAAAGATTATCAGTAGCCAAGCGAGTAGAGCAACAAGTTAATATTACTAAATTCAATATTTTGAAATTAAAGGACGAGGAAGCTAAGCAAAATTATCAGGTCGAAATTTCGAATAGGTTTGCCACTTTAGAAAGTTCCGACGAAGTTGAGAAAGAATTAGATGTTAATAGCGTGTGGGAAAATATCAGAAATAGTATCAAAATTGCAGCTGAGCAGAGCATAGGTTATTATGAAACTAAGAAAAAGAAACCGTGGTTTGATGAAGATTGTTGCATGGTAGTAGAAAGAAGGAAACAGGCAAAATTGAAATTCTTACAGAATCCAGTTGAGGAGAAGAGAGATAATTATTTCAATGAAAGACGGGAAGCAAGTCGTACACTTAGGAATAAAAAGAGAGGTTACTTGAAGGAAAAACTGAATGAGGTAGAAACAAATAGTAAGAATAAAAACATTCGAGATTTATATAAGGGTATAAAGGAATTTAAGAACGGATATCAGCCAAGGGTAAACGTGATCAAGGATGAGAATGGTGACTTGCTTGCAGACTCTCCATCAATCCTAAACAGATGGAAAAACTATTTTGCGCAACTACTAAATGTACATAGGCCAAATAGAAATGATCGGGACGATATTGAAATACAAACTGCTGAGCCATTTATACCCAAACCCACGTTTTCAGAAGTCGAAATTGCGATAGAAAATCTGAAAAGTACAAGTCTCCAGGTATCGATCAAATTCCAGCAGAATTAATACAAGAGGGTGGAAGTGCATTATATAGCGAAATTTATAAACTTGTACTTGCTATTTGGGAAAAGGAAATTGTACCAGAACAATGGAAGGAGTCCATAATTGTACCTATTTTTAAAAAGGGGACAAAACCAACTGTGGTAACTTTCGAGGAATATCACTTTTGTTGACGTCGTACAAAATTTTGTCCAATATTCTTTTGAGGAGATTAACTCCGTACGTAGATGAAATTATTGGGGATCATCAGTGCGGTTTTCGGCGTAATAGATCGACTATTGATCAGATTTTTTGTATTCGGCAGATAATCGAGAAAAAATTGGGAGTATAAGGGTACAGTACATCAGTTATTCATAGATTTCAAAAAGGCATATGACTCGGTTAAGAGGGAAGTATTATATGATATTCTTATTGAATTTGGTATTCCCAAGAAACTAGTTCGATTAATTAAAATGTGTCTCAGTGAAACATACAGCAGAGTCCGTATAGGTCAGTTTCTATCTAATCCTTTTCCAATTCACTGCGGGCTAAAGCAGGGAGATGCACTATCACCTTTACTTTTTAACTTCGCTTTAGAATATGCCATTAGGAAAGTTCAGGATAACAGGCAGGGTTTGGAATTGAACGGGCTACATCAGCTTCTTGTCTATGCAGATGACGTGAATATGTTAGGAGAAAATCCACAAACGATTAGGGAAAACACGGAAATTTTACTTGAAGCAAGTAAAGCGATCGGTTTGGAAGTAAATCCCGAAAAGACAAAGTATATGATTATGTCTCGTGACGGGAATATTGTACGAAATGGAAATATAAATATTGGAGATTTATCCTTCGAAGAGGTGGAAAAATTCAAATATCTTGGAGCAACAGTAACAAATATAAATGACACTCGGGAGGAAATTAAACGCAGAATAAATATGGGAAATGCGTGTTATTATTCGGTTGAGAAGCTCTTATCATCCAGTCTGCTGTCCAAAAATCTGAAAGTTAGAATTTATAAAACAGTTATATTACCGGTTCTTATATATGGCTGTGAAACTTGGACTCTCACTCTGAGAGAGGAACATAGGTTAAGGGTGTTTGAGAATAAGGTGCTTAGGAAAATATTTGGGGCTAAGCGGGATGAAGTTACAGGAGAATGGAGAAAGTTACACAACGCAGAACTGCACGCATTGTATTCTTCACCTGACATAATTAGGAACTTGAAATCCAGACGTTTGAGATGGGCAGGGCATGTAGCACGTATGGGCGAATCCAGAAATGCGTATAGAGTGTTAGTTGGGAGACCGGAGGGAAAAAGACCTTTAGGGAGGCCGAGACGTAGATGGGAGGATAATATTAAAATGGATTTGAGGGAGGTGGGGTATGATGATAGAGACTGGCTTAATCTTGCACAGGATAGGGACCGATGGCGGGCTTATGTGAGGGCGGCAATGAACCTTCGGGTTCCTTAAAAGCCATTTGTAAGTAAGTAAGTAAGTCATTGCTACATAAAAAAAATTACACGAAGAACCTTGCCTAACGGTATTGTTCAATTTAGAGGTGCTACGCCTAGATCGCTGCAATCATTGTTAGTACCTGCCGCCGCCATAGTGCTCAGTTTATTTTCTTCTTTGCCGGATTGTCCGTACTTCTCTGTCGTTATTTGAGAAACCGTTTGTTCACATCACATTCAGCTGTTCATTGCACCACTTGCATTAAAGGCAATAAACTACTCTTATTTTACGTTCATTTTCGAAATAATCTCTAACGCTAAGAATCATTTCTCTGCTTTGCGAATTGCTGGTCTTCCGATTCCTCCGCGGCATTGTGATGCTGAAAACTCAGCGATAACACAGTTACCGACTGATTGTTCGATAACCAGCTTAGAACTGCGTCCGTTCACTGTTGGCTTGACAGAGATTTAGCAACACCGCTATTGCCTACCTTCTTCGCGGCAAAAGTCGAGAAGGCGTGGCCACGCCGGAAATAAGAACGGCTCGACTGTAGGATCGCTACTATCGCCTCATTATAGAAAATGCGAAATAGTACCGGCACAGTCTATTGTTCCTAGCAACCTCACAACTCAAGCTTCGTGACTCCACTACAAGACTCAAAGAACAAACCTGGTATCGAACACAGCTCCTAGTTGACAACAACACGTTAATCAATTAACTGAGCGACTGCAGAGTCAAACCCCTGTAGGAGGACAGCAGAAAATCACTCAATTGTCCCTGTGTTGCGGGGAGTCGTACAAGCGTGGGCATTGTTGGAGACACTTCGGCAACATGTCGCATTCGTCTGCACTCAATTATGAACGCGCCTTTAATGTCAATTCCGTGAGAGTAGCAATGCTCAATTTCCCCACCCACCCATCACTTTCAATTGTCTAAATGGCAACGCTGGATGAGCTCTAGACTAATAAACACCAAAACACGACAACACGAATTATTAAGATATATCCTAACTAATGTTAGCTTAATTTCCGGTTTATTTCTAAGGGAAATACACTTTCAATTGTAATAACTTTGAGTTAATATAATTTGTTACGAACGTGTGTAATTACTCTGATCTATGTACAGTCTGTTGCAAAACCCGACTACTCGTATTCAGCAAAATTATTATTTGAACAAAATTGGTGCCTAGGAACCATTGATTCATTTTAAGCTAAAACCATTATCAAAGTTAATTGTATGGAAGATTATATCCACCTGTTTTTGTTAATTAGCTTAACATAACACCTGATACTTTTAGGCTTTGTCATTACGATAATTTCATATCCTATTACTAATATACTGTTAAATCAGGCTAACAGGTTACAAGAAGACTGATTCTTAGGTTCATCTTCGATTTTGTATAAAATTTAATTGAATGTGATTTTCTTTTTTTTTTCACTTTTATTAGTCTTATGGCCGGTTTTTCCAAGTATTGTTAGAAAATTTAACGACTGTTAAACTCTAAACAATTTGTTAATTAATAAAATTGTATGTTTTCAACACCAGTTTGATTTAACAGATTGTTAACAGTTTGTTCATTTTAAATGTAGGATTTCCGCCAGTTAACTCGTTTAACAGTTAGTTAAATATGGCCGATGTCTCCACAGCTGTTCGAACAGAAGTTGTGAAATTAATATTTTGTGTCTCTCTATAGGGAATGTTTAGCATGTGACTGGTAATATAACATTTAAAACATACTTTGGACTGTTTAAATACATCAGTGTTATTTTATTTCTTTCGCATTTCGTATCCATAATATCAATGAGGAAATATATCCTTACTTTGTAATTATTATTCAGCACGTCACCTACAACTTTCATTTGTCAACTGTTTGTTTATGGAGCGTGGCCTACTATAACAGGTTGTCATTTTATGCAAGTTTCATGACTCACTCTATAATATAGAATTTAAAGATTAATTTTAGCCAATCGAAAATTGTCTTACATGTGTAGAATCATTACCAACTGCTGTTGAGTAGTTAAAATGGTGCTAACAGACGTTATAGTTAAGTGTTGGTTATCTTAAACAAAATTATGTTCAACAAATGGAAAATACATTAACAAAGCGTTAAAAATAAACAGACTGTTAATTTAACATTCGTTAAGCAAAATTGAACATTACTTGGACAAACTGGCCATTGATGTAATTTTGTATCCTTGCAACTAAGCATAAATGTGTCATATTCTGTCTATAGCTTCTGAGTTGTCATGGAAACACAGATTTGCTATTTGAAGTTTCTACGATATTGTGAAATTTTATTATTATTATTATTATTATTATTATTATTATTATTATTATTATTATTATTATTATTATTACTAGCCGTACCCGTGCGCTCCGCTGCACCTGTTAGAAATAAATATAAAGTAATTACATAATTAAAATAGGATGTTTGATCCAGGCAACAACTTTTACAACAGCGCAAGATAATCTGCTTCGCTCATTACCAAATTTTCTTTTGCATTGCATTTATTGCATATATATTTTATGTATTTTAACACGATTCAATTGAGCATAGTTAAAATTTGAATTTTAAAATAATGGATTGCTAAGCTAACGTACTATTACTGCATACTAAATCAATACACTCTCGTTGTTCGTTAATTCTCTGAGATTAAAATGAGTGTACATAAATATTATTTTAAGAAATACAGAAAACGAATGTACAAAATAGCCTATCAAATTTTCTGTGCATAAGAAGGTATTTTAATCTTACCTGTCCTCGATTTACTCAGACGTTACTGTAATAACATTATAGCATTATGTCTATCTAGAGAAACTACACTTTCCAATGGTGAAATAATAATTAATTATACAAACCGGTTAATTTAGCTTCTGATATCACTTCATACAAACACAGAAACATTCTCTGTAGGCTATGTTTAATAGCTTTCGAGTGTTGATGGCCAAAGCCCCTGTTTCGATTGTTGTTGTCCAAGGCCCCTTATAGACGAAGTCATTTGTTATTTCATTCCAACGTCTTAGATGGTGTTATTTTAATTTTAAAACTCATTTATCTCATTAAATATCAGTCCTATCAAAATTTTGTAAAGAATAAAACTTATCGGAAAACATTTTTAAAGAAACTTTTGATATGTAACATTTTTCACAAAAATCAATAATAAGCGAGATATGTCGATTTATTTAATTCAGGCCCCCTTACAACCCCCCTTTTAAATAATGTATTTTGAATTCCATATAGCCTAAAATCTAAGTTACAACGAACTTAACTTATATTTCAATTTTCATCGAAATCGGTTCAGCCATTATCGCGTGAAAAGGTAACAAACATACAGACAGACATACAAACAAAAATTTCAAAAATGTGATTTTCGGTTTCAGAGTGGTTAATTATATATGTTAGGACCAATTATTTTTGGAAAATCGAAAATTGCCAGAAAAATTTCGGCTACAGATTTATTATTAGTATAGATTATTATTATTATTATTATTATTATTATTACTGCTACTGCTACTACTGTAACTATAATAATTAAAAAATATATGACATTTCACTTCCTAAAATAAGTAAACGATTTGAGATGTGCCTAACTAAATGTAATGTATACCTACATATTCGTAATCGTACAAGATGTACAGATTAATGTCTCACTTGTGCAAAATAAAATCTTTTTACCTCCAGTTCTCCGTTGAAAATTAAACGAGTGGGATGTGCACTTGTAAACATATTAAGCTCCTCTCCCCATTCCGTTTAAGTGCGGGAATTGCAAAGAGACAGAGTGAACATCTGCGAAACAATTGCCGGTGCTCGACCACGGCCACCTGCTCTGTATCTCCTGGCCTCCGCCTCCTGTAAACAATTCTCAGTAAGCGAATCCTTTTCGCTGTGGGAAGATTAACAGCTGAACGTTGCAACTGCTGGCTGGCTAGGTGCGTTTAGAAATTGTTTATCTAAAATATTACTGCTGGAGTCTGTCTCTCTGTCTACAATTTTCGAAATATTTTATGCCTTGAATTCACTTTTTTTTTTGCTGTTATTTATACTCAAGGGTTCTATAGGTTATCTCGTTTTTCAATAGCCAATCAAATAGCTAGTTGGCTGATGACGGGTGAAGAGTCCATGCTGATTGGTCCTTTATTTTCAATGATAAGCGTGCATTATAAACATAATCTCCTCAAATAAAAACATTACAAGGAATATGAACCAAGTGTGTACATATCATGGAATGAAATAAATACGTTGAAAGTGTTTGTACCGTGTATATAAAAGCTATACTTACATTTGTCACTGCATTATTTTTTTGTATTTCTTAACAATTCGTCTTCTCAGTGTCTGACGTCCGTTTTCGTTTGCTAGTTTCCAGTCTTGTGTTCAAAAACTAGAGTCGTATAAGGAACCTAGTTTTGACCGTACAATCACAATAAAATTTCACGTGGAACGTTATGTACGAACATTGCCACATATTCTTTGGTTCTTTTTATAATATTCCGCCAAGATGGTAGGGTTTTTGTTTAAATGTATGTTTATAAAAATTCTAACATTGATTGATTTTAATATCTCATTCTAAAGTTTGGAAAAAGGGGCATGTACCGGTAATGAAATGTCAACAACACGTTCATTTACAATAATCATTATAATTCAACAATGAATTGTCACTGAAGGCTATTGTGATTAACGCACTGATTATGCCATAATGACAAAATGTCGTAAATCATTCATATAAAATCAACATAATGAGATATATAGTGAAAAAAACATCACTAGTATCAGTCGTTAACCCTCCACCCCTTTGATTTGCGATTGTTAGTATAAGTAGCATGGTTATTTTATTAATTGTAAGTTATGTAGGCTACGACCCAGCAGAGATTACAAAAGAGAGAAAATAATAATAATAATAATAATAATAATAATAATAATAATGATTTATTTAACCTGGCAGAGTTAAGGCCATACGGCCTTCTAACACTCAACCAGGAGTAAAGACTAACAAAAACACTACAAATTTACAAATTACACTACAATTTTACACACAAAATTGAATAAGATAATGATAATAATAAAAATAAACAACAAATAAGAAGAAATCGGACATAATATATAACATACAGAAAGAAAGAAAAAGCATAATAATATGTGAACAGCAGGTCAAAATAAATGAGGCATGCAAAAAAAGACAATTAATAATAATAATAATAATAATAATAATAAAATAAGAATATTAATAATGATGATGATGATAATAATAATAATAATAATAGTAATATTAGTAATAAAATAGTGCAGTACAAAGTATACAGTGAATACAATATTTCTAAGTACACACAATAAGGAAAATTAAGATTATATATAGCTCAACTTATCACATTACAGATATAACATTATCGGAAAATATGAAAACAAAAATATAAAATAAGTTGAATATCATTAGAACATAAAAAAATGTGAAAACGTGGAAACATGCAATACAACACTTGTCATAATAGTAAGTTAGTTTGGCAACTCGTCATAAGATAATTTTCTAACTTTGATTTGAAACAATTCAATGTTCGGCAGCCCTTGACTTCAGGCGGCAGAGAGTTCCAGTGACGAGAGGTAGCAACAGTGAAGGATGAGGAATACAGAGACGATGCGTGAAGTGGAATTTCTAGCGTGTTATCGCGTTGTGATCGAGTATTAATATTATGATAGCGAGAGAGAGTATGAAATCGAGCGAATAAATAATAGGGGGATGAAGAGTGCATAATTCGATATAAGAGAGAAAGTGAGTGCAGATTTCTCCTCTCATGTAACCTAAGCCATGATAACTTCTTGAAAGAAGGTGAGATATGATCATAGTATCGAACATTACAAATGAAGCGGACGCACGCGTTATGAACACGCTGTAGTTTCTGAGCGGAATCAATCCTGAGATCACTGAACAAAACGTCGCAATAATCGAAGTGAGGTAGAATGAGTGTCTGTACCAGCGTCTGTTTTAATTTAGATGGATAATGATACAATCTTTTTAGTGAATGGAGAATAGAGAATGCCTTCTTACATGTATATTTAATATGCGTATCCCAATTGAGATTAGATTCGAAATGTACTCCGAGATTTTTGACGGTAGAGCTAAACGGGATGATTGTTTTATTCAGTTTCACAGGCGGAAAATAATTTATAGGTTAACATACATGAACCTAATCTAATTATACAAAGATGGTATTATCATAGGCTACTTATACTGGCCTATGTGATTTATTTAAACTTACCTGTAGGCTTTAAAATTCTCGGTCGTTTCGTCTTTATTTTCATTAATGCTGCTCGAAAATCAGGAACAAAATCGTCATCATTAAAATGATCAGAGCATACTCTGCTTGTATCAAGATTGAATTTATCCTGTCTTTTGCACGCAATTACCCATTTTTTTCTAATTCCTAAATCTTTAGGAATGGTATTTTTATCGTTAGAATTGTTGCATACCGTAACAGCACATCTTTAACCTGGCATAATTCATTTTAAACAACATAAACAAGAAAAAACACGAGATACTGCTTTGAAGCACTTGAGCTTTGGCGCGCCTAGCTATCTTGTGACGTCACAATCCCTCTCCTTTCCCCCGTCAATCCCTCGCCAACAAGCTCGATAATAATGCAACCTGTGAGAAGTTTAGAAGCCTTGATTTATACTCGCTTTAACATCTCTGGTCATATCGCGAGTTAATCTTTAGGTGAAATCCGAAGGCCTGTGTACTATTATTGAGTACTGGTTCTATTGTTGTGAACTAGTTGGCGTCTGTAGATGTATTACTGATTGTTATAAATATGATTTTGGTGATGAATGAAACCGGTGTTATCCAAGGATGTTGTGTCTCGAATTTTCTGGCATTTGTCTTACAGTTGAGGGAAAGCCCTGAAAAATCTCAACCAGGAAATTTACTAGTGTCGTCAAACTTCAGTCGTGGAAGGCAGTAGCAAACAGTGTTGCCGGTTCTCAATCGTTAATCCAAAGGTATAGTCAGGTTAATATTGAAAATGTTAGTAAAAAACAAAATGATGTTCCTGTATATCATACCTGCACAAACAGCGCTCCTTCGGAGCGGGAGAGCCGTGTTTATCGCTCCCCCAAATGGAGAGGAAGATACGTCAGAATGACATAGACTTGCTATAGGTAGAGGAGAGGGAAACGACCACTCAGTTATCTAGTGGAGTGCAATGTGTAGGCCTATTCCCAGTAACTGTTTCACGTTGCTTACCTACTGCTACAGTACAGTATGGAGGAATCTAAAAGACGGAACATAACATTTAACGATTTACAGCTCGAACTTATTGATCTTCAATGTGACCTAAGGGCTGAAGATCGTTTGAATAATACTACTAGCCTGGTTGAGTTTTACAAGACTAAACATTAGCAATAATATCCACGACTACACAGGCTGGCTGTGATAATGATTGCTATGTTTGGTTGTGAGCAACTGTTTTCTATTATCAACTTTAATAAAGGCAAACATCGAACATCTGTAAATGATGTTTCATTACGATCAGTAGGCTACTGTTCCTTTCAGCTGCCAACAGCATAAACCTCGTTTTGATATACTGATAAATAAAAATATAACAAAATGATATTGTACATTTAAGTAGCTATAGAATTTCTATTACTTCTGTAAAATAAATATTTCTTTATTAATTAATAATAGTCCAAGATAGTTCTGCAAACATTGAACGGGAATTCATTTCATAAACACTCGTAATAGTACTTCTTTTGTGTATATTTTGTACGAGATCACCCCTTTTTCCAGTCCACCCTTATACAGAGCGCAGCTAATATCTGCATTCCGCTCATGAGCTGTGAGCCGGCTCGGAGAGCAAACCTGGTCTGTGTAGTTTTTCCGATGTGTTTGTACATTGAAATAAAGTATAATATAGTTGTTTTCATAGCCGATCGAAAACTTTTGACCGGTAATGTATCTATTGTTCATTTTTATTGTGTATTTTTTATTTGTATCTATATATGTGACTTTTATAAGCAAAAACGTCCCAGTAAATGAGAAAATTACGAATGTAGAGGAAAGTAGGGTAAGAGTACGCACAGTCTAAGACATACCTGCACAAACAGCGCTCAACGAGCGCGCGCGGAGCGGGAGAGCCTTGTTTAGGCTACCGCTCGCCGAAACGGAGAGGAAGATACGTCGGAATGACATAGACTTGCTATAGGTAGAGGAGAGGGAAACGACCACTCAGCTATCTAGTGGAGTGCAGTGTGTAGGCCTATTCTCAGTAACTGTTTCACGTTGCTTACCTACTGCTACAGTACAGTATGGAGGAATCTAAAAGACGGAACATAACATTTAACGATTTACAGCTCGAACTTATTGATCTTCAATGTGACCTAAGGGCTAAAGATCGTTTGAATAATACTACTAGCCTGGTTGAGTTTTACAAGACTAAACATTAGCAACAATATCCACGACTACACAGGCTGGCTGTGAAAATGATTGCTATGTTTGGCTCAACATTTATATTTGTGAGCAACTGTTTTCTATAATCAACTTTAATAAAGGCAGACATCGAACATCTGTAACTGATGTTTCATTACGATCAGTAGGCTACTGTTCCTTTCAGCTGCCAACAGCATAAGACCCCGTTTTGATGTACTGATAAATAAAAATATAACAAAATGATATTATACATTTAAGTAGCTATAGAATTTCTATTATTTCTGTAAAATAAATATTTATTTATTCATTAATAATAATAGTCCAAGATAGTTTTGCAAACACTGAACGGGAATTCATTTCATAAGCACTCGTAATAATACTTCCTTTTGTGCGAGATCGTGCGTATTTGCTTGGTTTCCGCACAAAACCAATCCGCGGAAAGTAAAAAATTCCACATTCAGTATTCCCAACCTAACACACATAACAATTTCCCTCTTCTTACCGCTTAAGTGACATATTGATTTTACTGCTTTAGGCTTTTAACATACTCGTATTATTTTTAGAGACGTTCAATATAGTAATAAAATTGTAAACTTACCACTGCAATTTCACCTAAATTGCATTCTTAATTATTGTTTTTAAATATTTGCAAAAATTAAATAAACTCTACAACTCCACTGAAGTTACTGCATTCGTGATGCAAGCAACATTAAGGAAGCCGTGAAAAAAATCAACAAGATTCCAGACTCATCATAGACTGGGGAAAAAAAGACAGACGTATATCACGGCCTGCTGGAGTATAGTAAACACAGAAAATATTTTAAAGCAACAATGTTGAAGACAGATATTTTTGTTTTGCAAATTTGCCGTCATTGAACAGAAACCAAGATGGAGATTTCATTGCAACTAATTAGAAATTCCTCTTTCAGGTATGTAATAAACGATCTTCGCACAAAATAATGTACGATACACGAGCGGTATGTTTGTTTTCATGTTCTCGGAAATTAAAAAACCTCAACTACGTTTCGCTTTTTCAAACTTTTCGTCGAACATGAAAACTTCAACATATCGCTCTTGTAACGCATATTACTATTGTGTATATTTTGTACGAGATCACCCCTTTTTCCAGTCCACCCTTATACAGAGCGCAGCTAATATCTGCATTCCGCTCATGAGCTGTGAGCCGGCTCGGAGAGCGCAAACCTTGTGCAGGCCTGCTGTATATGTTAAATGGAAGAAGAGATGATAAAACACGAAGGATTGAAAAAGGAAACACGTAATTTACACAGCGATGTTGCTGGTTACATAATGAATAGGAGACACAAAGGAAATGTTATGCATACACGACGGTAACGTACATGTGTTGGTACCAGCACTGAATTGAAAAGCTGCTCAGTTTCGGTCTTTTTGCCGTATGTAACGCGTCCCTTGTTTTTGAGATGACGGCCACTAAATATTAAAGTGGACAGATGCGCTTGCTCGTTCACTTGTTTCTCAGACGAAACAAAACACAACCGCGGGGATGACATGGACGACACGCTTCTTGCACACGTGATGTCGAGGGGCAGGCTGAATTAACTCGCACGATGAACTAAACTACCCAGCTCGATCCAATCTAATTTAATGCTATTCCATCATATTAATTGTTTGCCATTATTTTCAAGCGGAAATTTACACGTGTTTGTACTACTAAATACTGCAAACTCACACAGAAGTCTCGATGTATTTTATTTCATAGAATATACCCTTGGTATTGACACTAGTGTCCTACAATGTTCGAACTTGAGAGACGCAACCAAAATAGTACACACTTCGTCTTATTTCATACGAAAAAATAATCGCTAGATCTATGCTGAAATCCTTTCACATTGTCTTATTTCACATCAAAACTAATCGCAAGATCTGTGCAGAAATTCCTTCACTTCGTCTTATTTCATATGAAAAACTAATCGCAAGATCTGTGCTGAAATACTTTCACTACGTCTTATTTCATATGAATAACTAATCGCAAGATCTGTTCTGAAATACTTTCACTTTGTCTTATTTCATATGAAAAACTAATCGCTAGATATGTGCTGAAATCCTTTCACTTCGTCTTATTTCATATAAAATACTAATGACAAGATCTGTGCTGAAATACTTTCACTTCGTCTTATTTCACATGAAATACTAATCGTTAGATCTGTGCTGAAATCCTTTCACTTCGTCTTATTTCACATGAAATACTAATGGCAAGATCTATGCTGAAATCCTTTCACTTTGTCTTATTTCACATCAAAACTAATCGCAAGATCTGTGCTGAAATTCCTTCACTTCGTCTTATTTCATATGAAAAACTAATCGCAAGATCTGTGCTGAAATACTTTCACTTCGTCTTATTTCATATGAATAACTAATCGCAAGATCTGTTCTGAAATACTTTCACTTTGTCTTATTTCATATGAAAAACTAATCGCTTTTCACTTCGTCTTATTTCATATGAAATACTAATGGCAAGATCTGTGCTGAAATACTTTCACTTCGTCTTATTTCACATGAAATACTAATCGCTAGATCTGTGCTGAAATCCTTTCACTTCGTCTTATTTCATATGAAATACTAATGGCAAGATCTATGCTGAAATCCTTTCACTTTGTCTTATTTCACATCAAAATTAATCGCAAGATCTGTGCTGAAATTCCTTCACTTCGTCATATTTCATATGAAAACCTAACCGCAAGATCTGTGCTGAACTACTTTCACCTCGTCTTATTTTATATATGAATAACTAATCGCAAGATCTGTTCTGAAATACTTTCACTTTGTCTTATTTCATATGAAAAACTAATCGCTAGATATGTGCTGAAATCCTTTCACTTCGTCTTATTTCATATGAAATACTTATGGCAAGATCTATGCTGAAATCCTTTCACTTTGTCTTATTTCACATCAAAACTAATCGCAAGATCTGTGCTGAAATTCCTTCACTTCGTCTTATTTCATATGAAAAACTAATCGCAAGATCTGTGCTGAAATACTTTCACTTCGTCTTATTTCATATGAATAACTAATCGCTAGATCTGTTCTGAAATACTTTCACTTTGTCTTATTTCATATGAAAATCTAATCGCTAGATATGTGCTGAAATCCTTTCACTTCGTCTTATTTCATATGAAATACTAATGGCAAGATCTATGCTGAAATACTTTCACTTCGTCTTATTTCATATGAAAAATTAATCGCTAGATCTGTGCTGCAATCCTTTCAATTCGTCTTATTTCATATGAAATACTAATGGCAAGATCTATGCTGAAATCCTTTCACTTCGTCTTATTTCATATGAAAAACTAATCGCAAGATCTGTGCTGAAATTCCTTCACTTCGTCTTATTTCATATGAAAAACCAATCGCAAGATCTGTGCTGAAATACTTTCACTTTGTCTTATTTCATATGAAAAACCAATCGCAAGATCTGTGCTGAAATACTTTCACTTCATCTTATTTCACATGAAATACTAATCGCAAGATCTGTTCTGAAATACTTTCACTTTGTCTTATTTCACATGAAAAACTAATCGCAAGATCTGTGCTGAAATACTTTCACTTCGTCTTATTTCACATGAAAAACTAATCGCAAGATCTGTGCTGAAATACTTTCATTTCGTCCTATTTCATTTGAAAAAGTAATCGTAAGATCTGTGCTGAAATACTTTCACTTTGTCTTATTTCGTATGAAAAACTAATCGCTAGATCTGTGCTGAAATACTTATTGATTGCCGCTTGTAGATGGTAGCGGAGGGTTAATAGTGATGCGCTCATTGTGACAAAATTAATGGCCATAGCTCCTTAACAGTTCCAGATCGAACCCATATGGCCATATGAACTTTTTAGTAGGTTATTTTACGACGCTTTATCAACATCTTAGGTTATTTAGCGTCTGAATGAGATGAAGGTGATAATGCCGGTGAAATGAGTCCGGGGTCCAGCACCGAAAGTTACCCAGCATTTGATCATAGTGGGTCGAGGGAAAACCCCGAAAAGAACCTCAACAGGTAACTTGCCCCGACCAGGAATCGAACCCGGGGCACCTGGTTTTTGGCGGCCAGACGCGCTGACCGTTACTCCACAGGTGTGGACTATGAACTTTAATAGTCAGAATGTCTCAAGAACCGTATTATTCTAAAGCAGCGGTGACCAAAACTCGATCTGCAGTGATTACATGCGACAGACAGTCTATGAAGTAAGGAGACGGAGGAAAGTTACTTGGCATGAAAACTACAACCAGTGGTGGTTCCTGTACTAACATCTTGATCAATCCCGCGGATAAAAATCTCAAGCTTTGCTGTATCAGTAATGTCACTGCTGTCATCAAGAGCCAGTGAATAATATACGATTTTTCTTGCTTCTTTTTTTCTTTAACTTTCCACTTCAATAGATTCAGGAATTTTCTAAATTCTTCTCTCGATACTTGGACGAGAAATTCGTAGTTTTTCAAAATTAAAAACTTCTTATGGACAAGTTATTTAAGCTATTTTAATCATTGCTCCTTTGAGAAATTCTGTTCTATTAAAAGGCTTCAGAGCACGAGATATTTCAAACTCCATTAAGTAGCTGACTTCCTTACATTTATTTATCTCATCTTTCTCTTCCTGGCTATGATTTAAGACATGTCAATTCCTGGTGTTTAACAGTTCGTTGGCACATAATATTGAATCTGTTTTTCTACAATATTATTATTAAATGAATAACTAATAAATAGTTATCTAAAGATTAAGAAGATTAAAATTAAGATAAAATCTAATAATTTTATCCTTCTAGAGAGAAGATTTTAAAATATCAACATTCATGCACGTACAGAAGAATTATAGAAACACATATTTAGTGGTTAGTAATAATAATAATAATAATAATAATAATAATAATAATAATAATAACAATAATACATTATTCAGCGTGGCAATTGTTTCTATATGTATTTCTAATTGAACCGTTGAGCAAATGAAACATATTACATTTTTTCCGACGGAACAACAAAAAAATTCTCTTACTGCTTGTAGAGACAGAGTTTGTAGAGCGACATGATACCGCCACTGCTTGTCTTCAGCACGTGAATGAAATACACAGCAATGTACAGTAAACTCCTCGTACCCATTTGAATGTCTGTGATTACACGATGTAATCACGACACCCGCTTTGGTCACCGCTGTTCTAAAGTTACGACCTTCTTTAGTGAATCACCCTGTAGATTGAGCTGTTGTGATATAATATACTAACTCTTATTTCCAATTACAATTAATAATCTGAGAGGAATGAGTCTGACAGCGATTTCCTTATCTTATTTCTGCACTACAGGATCTTCGTGTATCAGCGACCACATGGTTAGATAGTTAGCGCTAAAGTGACATAAGAAGCCTGCGAGTTGTCTGCTCGAGCGAACTCACGTGTTGAAGTCTTGGGGCTCTGTACCTACAGGTGACTTTTATTTCTCCAGTCAGGTCGGGTCCGGCCCGGACGCGGTGTGACGTGGGCTGGAGAGGTCGTGGCGTGATGTCACGCGAAATTCTTTATTGTTGACGTAATTCCAGCTGAAGAGCGCGAGGCGGATCGATTCGATGCAGAGTCCCGCAGTGTGGTGCTCCTACCCGCTACAACAAAAGCATTCCGAATATTTCATGTAAAAGCGATTTCTTAATTTCTTAGTTCATTCGCTCTATCGCCTTTATTCCACAGCCTCGTCTTTTGTTTTTCCAGCATTTCTTAAACCCTTCGTTCATTTGTTTCTTCTTTTACTTAATCTATTCATACCTTCACATCTTCGTTACTTCCTGTTTCTTATTTGCTCAGTTGTTTATTTCATTATCTCTTTCATCTCCTCTCCTTTGCCTGGCTTTTTCTGTTATTATTTACTAGCCGTACCCGTGCGCTCCGCTGCACCTGTTAGAAATAAATATAAAGACAATTACATAATTAAAAAAAGGACGTTTGATCCAGGGAACATTCGTGTTTGTTAGAAGAATAAATCGTTTAATACTTACTTACTTACTGGCTTTCAAGGAACACGGAGGTTCATTGCCGCCCTCACATAAGCCCGCCAGCGGTCCCTATCCTGTGCAAGATTAATCCAGTCTCTATCATCATACCCCACCTCCCTCAAATCCATTTTAATATTATCCTCCCATCTACGTCTCGGCCTCCCTAAAGGTTTTTTTCCTCCGGTCTCCCAACTAACACTCTATATGCATTTCTGGATTCGCCCATATGTGCTACATGCCCTGCCCATCTCAAACGTATGGATTTAATGTTCCTAATTATGTCAGGTGAAGGATACAATGCGTGCAGCTCTGCGTTGTGTAACTTTCTCCATTCTCCTGTAACTTCATCCCTTTTAGCTCCAAAGATTTTCCTAAGAACCTTATTCTCAAAAACCCTCAATCTCTGTTCCTCTCTCAAAGTGATAGTCCAAGTTTCACAGCCATACAGAACAACCGGTAATATAACAGTTTTATAAATTCTAACTTTCAGATTCTTTGACAGCAGACTAGATGACAAAAGCTTCTCAACCGAATAATAACAGGCATTTCCCATATTTATTCAGCGTTTAATTTCCTCCCGAGTGTGATTTATATTTGTTACTGTTGCTCCAAGATATCTGAATTTTTCCACCTCTTCGAAGGATGAATCTCCAACTTTTATAGTTCCATTTCGTACAATATTCTGATACTTAGTCTTTTCGGGATTTACTTCCAAACCTATCTATTTATTTGCTTCAAGTAGAATTTCCGCATTTTCCCTAATCGTTTGAGGATTTTCTCCTAACATATTCACGTCATCCGGGATAAATCGTTTAATGTGTTACTTAATTTAAATTGTATTTAAATAATTAAAATGCGGTCATTTTGGTCCAGAGAGCAATCATTTGGTGCAATGACAATTCCTTTAACATGTTTCTTAATTGTTATTACATGCAACCATAGTTTAATGAAGATTGACATATCATTTAGTTTTAATGTGTATACTTTATATTACTTGCTATATGTTTCAGAAGTTACTGTAATAACATTGTAGAATTATGTCCATCTAGAGAAACTACACTTTCCAATGGTGAAATAATAATTAAACAATTAATTAGCTTCTTGATATTACTTTACAAACACAGAAACATTCTCTTAGGCTATGTTTAATAGCTTTCGATTGTTGTTGTCGTCAAGGCATCTTATAGACGAAGTCATTTGTTTTTATTTCAGTACAGCGCCTTAGATGGCGTTGTTATTGTAATTTTAAAACTCATTTATCGCATTAAATATCAATCCTATCAAAATTTCGTATGGAATAAAACTTTATCGGAAATTATTTTTAAAGAAACGTTTGTTATGTAATATTTTTCATGAAAATCAATAATAAGCGAGATATTTCGATTTATTTAATTCAGGGTCCCTTATAACCTCCCTTTAAATAAAGTATTTTGAATGCCATATGGCCTAAAATCTAAGTTACAACGAACGTAATTTATATTCAAATTTTCATATAAATCGGTTCAGCCATTATCTCGTGAAAAGGTAACAAACATCGAGACAGACAGACATACATACAAACAAAAATTTCAAAAAAGCAATTTTCGGTTTCAGGATCGTTAATTAAACATGTTAACACCAATTATTTTTGGAAAATCGAAAATTACCAGAAAAATTTCGGCTACGGTACAGATTTATTATTAGTAGAGTCACTTTTTTCCTCCTTCCCCCATCCTAAGTTTTACTTAATTATGTAGTATTTCCTTTCTTTCCCTTCTATCCAACATTATACTCTCGGGATCGGTCGGGCTAAATTGTACAAAGATCACCTCACAGCTAACTGGCTAGTCTATAAATCGAGACAACTCATCCTGTGCGGCCTCGGTTCTGTGTGGAGGACGGTTGGAAGTTTACTAGTAGAGGGGGTGGTAGTGAAGTACATTCAAAAACTCAGGTACAATAAAAATTGAAGTATCTATATATATAATTTGAAATGGTAATGGAAATTACGGGAAAACGGCTGGACGGATTTTAATAAATGACCCCTCATTTTGAAGCTTGGAACTCTAATTTTTTCGGAAAAGTAGTAGTTTTCAGTGAAATGTCAATTTTTAAACATAATTTTCCTATTTTCCAAAATCCATCTGTCGACAGTTTTGAGAACTAGCTAATAGCATTCACGGCCTTCGCTTTTTTGTAAAGGAGGAGCGAAGCGAGCATCAAGTCGGCCGTGTTGCATTTCAGAATAAAACCAAAACACACACTACAGTAAACAATATTACACGAAGGCCATGATCCGCAAGAATGCTGACATATTTAGAGCTTAAATTAAATTGGTTATTAAAAACTTAACTTACTAAAAATAATTTACAGGTTCGATTCTATGGTGTGTAATTTTCTGGGTACAGCTGTGTATTGGATATTAAAAACTACAAAACTTGAGGTAGTTTGGTGACGTTATTACCATTAGAAATGAAATATTATTGTAGTTAATGCCATGATGTGACTATTTTTCATTAATTATACATATTAATGCTATATTGATGATATGAAAGTGAAACGTTTTGAGATTATATAAGTAGATGTAGAGAATAACTTAAATTAGATTTTGATTTCTATATTTTACTGATTGGCGGCTATATAGTATATATAGTATATGTTACTGAAAGCTATAAAACTTACGTAAGATAATAATATTATTAAAAATCAAATATTTTTATAGTTATTAATCAAGTGGGGTTGGGTCTTTTTCATATATTTAATGGCGGTGTGGTGTAGATATTTATATGCGTGGTTCTCTTCAGTATTGGCTCGAGAGAGAGTATCTTTCATTATTATGGAAGCAAATAACTTTCAGAATATCTGGTATTCTTCATTGAAAATAAATCTGAAAAATGTTTATTTGAAAGTCTAATGAACTAGTATAATTTATTTCCAAGAAATAGTCTGCCCAGGCATCCTGGGTTGCCAACAACACAGAATAACACACATATAAGAATAACTATTACAGTAAAATAGATGAGTCAAATTGAAATGTGAACTAGGAGCTTAAATTTAAGAAATAATAAATTTGTACATATATTGTAACAATCACACACTAACGAATAGAAAAGTGGGGGATGGGATTACGATATTCCGTATAAATGATTTTTCAGAATCGCCACAGACCCTTTAATGCTAGAAGTAATTATTTTTGGAACGATGTCATGGATTCCAAATGTTTTGACAGTGTTTACAGTTTATCGTGGGATGGTGCCCCTCGCTCCGATCATTAAACCATGTACTTCCCAGGTGCCTTCCATCTGATATTTTTCTCGAAAATACGGAATAGTAGGCTCATAAATTTGTTGTTTCTCTTTGTTGAGCTCAGATGGTTGGGTCTGACTCATCTCAAATCTAACAGTTGGGTCCAGTATAAAGCCTTTACTATTAGTCTTGTCTAGAGCCACGATGTCCGCTCTTCTAATTCCGCCGCCTTCAGACGCAACGCAGTGCACCTCTTCATGGACCTCGAAGGATTTGTTTCTAAGGGCTTGTGCTATTAGTTTTCGGATGTTATGATGGCGTGAATTTCTCAGGAGTTCTCCATGCTGACAGGATCCTAGGACGTGTGCTAAGGTTTCAATCTCGTTGCAATATCTGCAACCGAAACCGTCCAAAGATCTCCCATGAAGACTTCTCACTGGTGCTATAAAATGATGTCCATGTAGAACTTCGTCATCGCTGACGTTTGAACTTGGGCCCAAGGTCGTCGTAAGCTAGTGTTATGAGACATATTTTTCGACAAGCTGGCAATCAACTCCTGGTAAAAAATGAATTGTCAAAGGCTCGAAGTAATTAGGCCTATCAGTAGAATATAGTTTTCATTCTTTCATTTTATCCGTCTTTCATTCATTTTCTTTTGTTTTCATGTTGCATCCTCTTCATCCTACTTCCCCTCTTTCCTCGCATTGTGGTACTACGTATATTGACAGCTAACTGTAGAGCTCTGTATAACATTTCTCATATGTTAATTCCCGCGATGCGATGTCTGGGCCAAGCCAGCTGGAAGTGAACCTTACACAGAGCTGGAGAAGCTCCAATCAGAACCAGAGATTAAGAAGCCAGAACGAGACTGGATAAATATTCAACAGTTGAGAAGTAAATCTCAACTAGATGTTGTGAAATAGCTGCCTGCAAGAGCGGCACAACTCCTAGCATTAACGTCAGTTCTTCCCTTTAAACACGTCTGACCTACACTTCGCTCTTTCTCTAATTTTTCTATAGCATTTTCTACATTCCTTGGTACCTAGTTTGGTAATAGTTCTTTATTTGTATATTAGTAAGTAACCCGTTGAGTATCAGTGGAATTTTGGATATAAATCTATGCATACAGGATGTTTCAAAAGTGTTGGTCAGTAATTTACTTACTTCCTGGCTTTTAAGGAACCCGGAAGTTCATTGCCGCCCTCACATAAGCCCGCCATTGGTCCTTATCCTGAGCAAGATTAATCCAGTCTCTACCATCATATCCCACCTCCCTCAAATCCATTTTAATATTATCTTCCCATCTACGTCTCGGCCTCCCTAAAGGTCTTTTACCCTCCGGCCTCCCAACTAACACTCTATATGCATTTATGGATTCGCCCATACGTGCTACATGCCCTGTCCATCTCAAACGTCTGGATTTAATGTTCCTAATTATGTCACGTGAAGAATACAATGCGTGCAGTTCTGTGTTGTGTAACTTTCTCCATTCTCCTGTAACTTCATCCCTCTTAGCCCCAAATATTTTCCTAAGAACCTTATTCTCAAACACCCTTAACCTCTGTTCCTCTCTCGAAGTGATAGTCCAAGTTTCACATCCATAAAGAACAACCGATAATAAAACTGTTTTATAAATTTTAACTTTCAGATTTTTTGACAGCAGACTGGTTGATAAAAGCTACTCAACCGAATAATAACAGGCATTACCCATATTTATTCTGTGTTTAATTTCCTCCCGGGTATCATTTATATTTGTTACTGTTGCTCCAAGAATTTGAACCTCTCCACCTCTTTAAAGGATAAATTTCCAATTTTTATATTTCCATTTCGTACAATATTCTGGTCACGAGACATAATCATATACCTGGTCTTTTCGGGATTTACTTCAAAACATAACTCTTTACTTGCTTCAAGTAAAATTTACGTGTTTTCCCTAATCGTTTGTGGATTTTCTCCTAACATATACACGTCATCCGCATGTATTTAAATCTTCTTAATTATCAACTTCTACTATCAGTTTCTTCATTGGAACTCTTCAACATCTACATTTGAATAAAAATGTGTAGCCTATTTCCCATTACTTTTGAATAATATTTATCATGTTTTATTTTTCCTTGTAGTTCTTATGTGAGTAATTTATAACTTGATCTATCAGTGCTGTTACACGTACCGTATGTTGATAAAATTAGCTTCAGCAGATTTTCGTGAAAATTTATAATAATTTCATGTTGTAACGTAATAAAAATATTCACTATCAGCCTTTCCATAGAAAGGTTTTATCGGAGGTCAATGAATTCATGATACATGATTGCATGCACGCCAACTTAAAGCAACTAGTAAAATTTCTCTCTTCACATTTTCTTAGTAACCCTAGCAACCATAGATAATAGTAACAACGTATCGAAATCCATAACCCCTGAGATTGATAACTGTTCCGTGTTGTGTATGAAATCTGTTAAAACAATCGAGTGATCTTGATGTGTCGCCATATTTCAGAACACTTCTTCTGTCACAATGGAGTGCATAAGATCATTGCCAGGTCAGAAGATCTTTAACGCCTGATTTTTAAACAAAAGATTCGCGTCTTGAATTCTAGTTCAGTCGGCTAGCAAGAGATGTCGCCCAGCATACAAATTGCAAATTAATATCGAACAGCTCGGAACCCGGGGGCAAGACCTCCCTTGAATTTTAATTCCTTAGACGACACAATTTTTCGTGCTGCATAGCTAGCCTATCTCTTTCTCGATGTATTTACTTTAAGGTTCTACAAATTAAGGCCCGCAATTCGTAGGGAACGCAAGTTTAATGCGCCGAGAAATAGAAGGGAAGGTTACAGATTTAAATAAATTCATGGTTGGTCAGTTGGTAGACTTACGATGACTGCGGATCCGGGTTCGGATCCCGGTAATTGTGGAGTCGTATTTGTGGGGACAAAGACAAGGTTCCTGTGGGTTCTGCAATTTCCCACCATCATTCGTAGTGTTTAAAATCTGAACTACAGATGAAGTAATTGTATTCACAATCCAGCACTACTTGCCATCTAGTGTTAATAATCGCAACTAAAGAGAAATATGTTAACAGCGGAATTATGTGAAGTATTGAATTTTATGCTCGACCATGCCGAAATGTAGTAATTATACACCTGGTAGTAGCCCTTTAATGGACCTCATTAAAGTACACCTATTCGTTATACTTCAGTTGTTCAGCCAATGAGAAATCACCATTGTACCATTATAAAACCGCAAATATCGATTTATTCTCGGATATGCAATCGAAAGAATTAGCGAAACGTCACGGAGACTGGAAATCCAATACTGTCGCAGAAGGTTATGTTCTGTTACTATAATAATTAGCGTTAATTGTAAATAATATTCAAATAAATTCAATTTGTCATCTCGTTTTTCAATTCTAAATCAATTTCCAGGTTATATCAATGTCCATGTTATTCTCTAGATTATATCAAGGTCAATGACATTCGTCCCTCGGAAAAAATCAATACTTTCGCGTCTGCGCACATCTCACAATTTAGAAGGTCAGTTCCACTCTTCACTTAGATAACCATAACATGAATACTTATGATTAATTTCAAGTTAGAAATATGGTCGAGCATAAAAAGTCGTATGAAACTTGCCTATAATGGTAATTAAGATGCTCGTATGAAAATTATGAAACGAGCTTGCGCTCGTTTAATAAGCAAACATACTCGCGTCTTAATTACTACCATTATAGTCTCGTTGCATAATGTACTATTATTGAACTCAATGTTATCTAAATACAATTAAAGTTGTCATTTAACGTATTTTAATTCTAAATAAAATGTTGATACTTTATAATACACAATTATATCTTCTAATTGAAAGTATACTTATGAAATTGGCATCTTTTAAAAGTGAAATTATTTGATGATGAGGTTGTCGATTGGTTGTTTCGTGGTTTGTTTATAATGAGGTTTGATGTTCCTGGTTTCAGTGGAGCTGAGCTGTCACTGCCTTCTAATTGTTCCCCGTACTAACCAATTCATATTAAACCGGATTGGCTACTGATTGCATAAGCGAAATATCAATAACGTTAAACGGTTAGCATGTCTGACCGTGAAACCAGCGGGCCCGGGTTCAAATCCTGGTTCGGACAAGTTACCTGGTCGAAGTTTTACCGAAGTTTTCCCTCAACCCATTAGAGCAAATGCTGGGCAACATTCGCTGGCATTATCACTTTCATCTCACTCAGACGCTAGATAACTATCACAGTTGATAAAACATCGTAAAAGCCAATTAAAATACTACAGATGTTTGTTATCGTGAAACTCAATACCCAGTAACCCATACAAGGCGTATGCGAAACAAAAGAAAACACGTTTACATAGCAACGGGCAAAAAAACAAATACCGGCTGCTTTTACACAAGTAGCTACAAGCAAAATGCGTTTTGTTGTTTGTTAAGTCTGAAAATGTTATAGGATTGCAGCGTTGGTTTTATCGTCCGTATTGTGTTACAAAAAGCTCCTGAAAACTAGACAATAATGCTGTGGTATCGAACGTTTAAAGAAACGGGATCATTTGACACTTGAGGGGGCGAAAGTGTGTGCCAGAAACAGAAGCTCTTGTTTCTGCCATTAAGATAGCGAGCTCCATCAAAATTATGACGTGAATGCCAGCGGATATGATTACTTCATACGTAATGTTTGATACCAACTGGTGCTGTAGTGGTAGGAAAATTGCCTCTAAATACACCGGACCTGAAAGCATCGGATTACTTTTTTGGGGGTTTTGTGAAGAACGTTGTGTTTTCACAGTGATCCAAAAAACACTGGTCATCTCAAAGCCAAGATAATAGTAAATTTCGCAGAAATTATACCTGAGATGTTCGTCACATACTCGTATGTGAGAAATTAGAAACAATTTATATTTTATAATGTTTATACTTTATCAATGGCAACCAGACAGATCAGTTGGTAGAGTAAGTTGCTATCTGAGGAGTCAGTTTTAATACACTCAGGGATTGTTTTTTGTTTTATAAACAAGCCATTACAACCAAATATTCCAATTTTGCTTTCGGAGTCTCAGCTATAACAATTGTGTCTCAACCATTTTGTGCTTCATTATCGTTATCATTCGTTATTTCTTTATTTTTACATTTTCTGAGTTTAAGTGGGGTTGTAACATTTGTCTTAAAACAAGATGCGACCTGAAGATGTGGCTCGAGCTGTAGCCCTTTACGATGATGGACGCAGTGTACGTTACATTGCAAATGTTATGAATATGGCTAGAAGCACAACCCATGATGCCATAAAACGGTATAGAGAGACCCTAGAATATACCAGAAGACCAGGTTCGGGTCGTCCAAGAGCTACAAATCCAAATGAAGACAGGTATATGGTGTTGAGAGTTCTTAGGGAGCGCAACCTGCCAGCTACTAGTGTAGCCCAGCAATTTGTTAACATGCATGGGCGCCCAATTTCGGCCAAAACAGTTAGAAGGAAGTTGAAAGCAAGTGGACAGATATTAAGTAGACCTGCAACTGGTCCCAGACTTCCCAGGATGCATCGAGTTGAACGACTGCGTTTTGCAAATGATCACAGGGATTGGAGAAATGGACAGTGGAGCTGTGTTCTGTTCACCGATGAGTCCCGTTTCAATCTGTGCTCACCTGATGGACGTGAAAGAGTTTGGAGAAGGAGGGGAGAACGATTTTCACAGTGTTGCATTTTCGAAAATGTGCAGTATGGAGGTGGTGGAGTGATGGTTTGGGCAGGAGTGTGTACGGATGCTCGTACAGAGTTGGTTTTTGTTGAAAATGGAAGACTAACAGCTGATAGGTATATAAATGAATGTTTGGCTGATCATGTTGTGCCATTTGGCCAATTTGTAGGCGATAATTTTGTTTTAATGCATGATAATGCACGGCCGCATATTGCCCATGCGGTCGGAGATTATCTCCAAGAAGTGGGAATCCATGTTCTTCCATGGCCAACAAGGAGTCCAGACATGAACCCAATTGAACACGTGTGGGACATGCTGGGACGGCGTGTTAAGAATAGACGACCGAGACCAGAATCGTTACAAGAGTTGAGGCGAGCACTTGGCGAAGAATGGGAACTTATTCCTCAAGAAGACATTGCTAACCAAATTGAGAGCATGCCAAGACGTATGGATGCAGTTATTCAAGCCAGAGGGGGTAATACCCGTTACTAAAAAGGGTTTTTAATGTTTAAGGCACCATAAAATGAAAAAACAGTTAGACCAAACGATGCCATAGTTATATGCCCTTTGTAATTTTTTTTAATTTTCTCATCAGAGATTTTTTTTCAGATGTCGTATAAGGTGCTAAATGAAACATTATTTTGTTTAAATGGGTTTTGTTTCATTTTGAAATAATTGGCAACAAAATACAAGCAAATATAGAAGTTTCCGGTTTTTTTTGTCCCTGAGTGTAGTTCTGTGAAGTGTATGGCTATTAATTCAAAAGAGAAACACCAACTCAATAATTTGCAAATATTTTAAAAGATTGCGGTATTTGAATGACTATTACACTTTTACTGCATCATACTACTTTTGACCAATAAAACGTTACGAAACGACGTCTTTCAACCAGTCATGGCGGCATATTGCACAATTTTATCGCTTCCCTAGCATTTGTTTAATTTTATCGCTTCCTAGCATTTGTTTAATTTTATCACTACCCTAGAATTTTTTTATTTATATGAAGTTAAATTTTATTTATTAATATTTAAATATACAGAATAAAGAATATAATTACAAACAAACAAGAGAAATAGAAATAAAATAATACAATCAATATAAAAAGGAGATTTAGTAGTATTAACAAAATTTGAGACCGAATGAGCAGCGCTCGGGTTCGGTTGCAGTTCAGATATAATATTAATAGGCCTATAAGAGAATGTAAAATAAAATAAAATAGGAAATAAAATTAAAATTACAGTTACAGAAATTATATAATACAATATTAATATAAGAGAAACATAGAAAATATAATAATAATAATAATAATAATAATAATAAATAAGTAAAATAAAATAGGAACTAAAATTTACAGCGGCAATGGAATTATATAATATAATATTAACACTAGAGAAGAATACTATCGCACGTGAAAAGTAGGACTATATATATATATATATATATATATATATATATATATATATATATATTCCAAAATTATAGAATACAAATATAATATAGGTTGATTAATTCATACACATAAGCTATAAATTTATTTAATCAAATTGAAGATATTAACACGTTTCTAATTTTCTTGCTATATGTTAGTGGGTTAAATTAATTTGTTTCATTGTTTGCCAATATTTCAAACTGCAAATTCTTTACGGTACTATAAAACATGCTTTGCGATCGTAATTTGATTCCCGTATAGATAGCTGACTGAAAATGGCGACTCCGTTCATACATTTTGGTGAAGGTAACTTTAGTGAAATGGAATTTTAGTATGTCAATTAATATCTATTTTATTGTATAAGACTACTTTATTTCTTCTAATCTTTATATGCTTTCTTCTATTTTTATCATCTCACTATCATTTGGTCCACACCTGTGGAGTAACGGTCAGCGCGCCTGGCTGCGAAACTAGGTGGCCCGGGTTCGATTCCCGGTCGGGGCAAGTTAGCTGGTTGATGTTTTTCCGGAGATTTCCCTCAACCCTATATGAGCAAATGCTGGGTAACTTTCGGTGCTGGACCCCGAACTCATTTCACCGGCATTATCACCTTCATCTCATTCAGACGCTAAATAACCTAGATGTTGATACAGCGTCGTAAAATAACGTACTAAAATAAAACTAAAAAACTACAATTTATTTCTTTGTTTGCAAACATTTCAAACTGCAAATTCTTTACTGTGCTATAAAACATAATTTGCGATCGTCATTTGTTTACCGCATAGACAGTCAACTGAAAATGGCGGCTCCGTTCAAATGTTTTAGTGAAGCTAACATTGGTGAAATAGAATTTCAGTAAGTCAATTAATATTTCATTGTATTAAAGTACTTTATTTCTTCTAATCTTTATATACGTTACTTTAATCGTATAATAGTCAATTAAATCCCACTCGAGTTTTAATTTTCTCTAGATAAATCAAAACCTCTAGTGAGATTACTGTAGATTATATAGTGATGAATGTAAAGACTTTATTCGGAAAACAATATGTGTGTATGTGTGTGTGTTTTTCCAATGCCCACCCACTTCACTTGCGTGATTCGGGTTCCGCATACTCCGGATAGATGGCAGAACTGTGACCCATTTTCTAGTTGTACACCACTTCGGCGGGTCACACTGTACATGATGTGTATCTATGAAGAGTTATGTCGTGTACTAGGGTGAGTGTATGTGTAAGTGTTGTGTCTGGAATGAGTGATTATTTTAGTAGGTTATTTTACGACGCTTTATCAACAGCTTAGGTTATTTAGCGTCTGAATGAGATGAAGGTGATAATGCCAGTGAAATGAGTCCGGGGTCCAGCACCGAATGTTACTCGAAATTTGCTCATATTGGGTTGAGGGAAAACCCCGGAAAAACCCTCAACCAGGTAACTTGCCCCGACCTGGAATCGAACCCAGGCCACCTGGTTTCGCGGTCAGATGCGCTAACCGTTACTCCACAGGTGTGGATGGAATGAGTGATGATGATGAAGATGAGGAAGGGAGGAGGGGAAATCCGGTGCCGGCACGTAGCCTACTCCTGTCGAATAGCACCAATGGGGGCCGCCAGGCTTAACGTCCCCATCCGACGGACGAATCATTATCAACAGTGACATATGCCTTCCCTTCATATGCACTGCGGAGAGATTTGGGATTTAACCCAGGCATATTGGTGCACAATCTAGTGATCAGAAATTGTGGACATTAAAATTTCTGACCTCGCCGGGAATCAAACCCGGGCCGGCTAGTCGGGAGGCAGAAACGTTACCATAGAGCTAACTCGGCGGATGTATTCTGAAAACAATGTGACAGCAGGGTTGCGATTTGATGATTATGGTAGTTTTCCTTCTAAATCATACCGGGACTTGAACGCACGTCTCCGATGTACAAAGCCAGCACCCTTATCGTGGACGATCCATAATAAAAATGTGAAATAGGGCATTCACTTAGTGAAACAGGTGCTGGGATTTCAATGTTGAGAATGGGAAAGCGAGGGTGGAAAAATAATTACTGTAATCGGGGAGGGTTGTGGCAGAGGGTGCCGTTACATTAGGTATGGAAACCACTGGAATTGTTTGTGGGCCGGCGAGACAACTGAGCCGGAAAGTAATAAACAGTTAAAACTAACAGAGGGTTTATTGATGAGAGGCCAATCAAGGGAGGGAGTACTGGTCAGAGCAAACACTGGGCGCCGACACCAGAGCGCGCTAACGATGTTACAAGCTCATCTCATATACGAGGAGCAAAGTTTTAATACAGTTTACTGAGAGGTCCGCGCAGGCACCGTGATGTCTGAAGTTCAGTTGTCACACGTCTTTCTTCGTCGTGCGCGGTTTTCCTCGGCTCTATGACAAATGTCGATAGTATACAGGGCGTATCAAAAGTCCGCTAACACTTTCAATATTTTATTACACAAAAACTACTAATGAAGATGAAATACAGACTGCGATTAAAATAGAATCTAACACACCTTGAAATACTTTACTATACGCTGATGATCAAATAATTATCCAGGAAAGAGAAGATAACCTACAAAGAGCAGTGTATAGATTAAGCCAAAATGCAATATTTTACAATCTAACTATATCTGCAAACAAAACAAAGATAATGGCTTTTAAAAGGAAAAATCCTATTAGATCTAAGATACTAGTAAATGGAAACATTTTAGAACAAGTATCCCACTTCAATTACAGAGGTGTGAAAATTATTAGAATAATCTTAATTTTAAAGGTTTTTTTAATAGTTCCTTCATAAATATTAATTGAATTGATGAATATTGGTATATATTACTATACTGATGTAGATATATTTACTACTAACAATGCCGAAAGCATTGTTGTACATTGTATTTTTCTTATTTTACATTGGTATGGGAATTCAGAAATTATTATATAATGTTGGCGGAATTGGAAACATAAAAAATTATATGCACAAAACAGATGTATACGTTCATTTGAACCTTCACAACAATGTAAACGCAAAGAACAATTTGTTTAAAGCATTTCTTAATTAATTTTTGATGTTTCCAATTCCGCCAACATAATATAATAATTTCTGAATTCCCATAACAATTGTAAAATAAGAAAAATACCAATGTACAACAATGCTTTCCGGCATTGTTAGTAGTAAATATATCCTACATCAGTATAGTAATATTATATACCAATATTCATCAATTCAATGAATATTTGTGAAGGAACTATTAAAAAACCTTTAAAATTAAGACTATTCTAATAATTTTCACACCTCTGTATGTAGGATGTGATATTAGTTTTAATTATGAGAAAGATATTGAGAAGAAAGTTAATAGATTTCAGATGATATGTGGAACAATTGGAAGAACTTTAGGAAGAATAACGAGAAAAGAAAGTCAAATGAAATTTCATAAAGTTATGGCTGTACCTACTTTTATATATGGCTCTGAATCATGGACAATAACAAAAAAAAGAAGAATCACGTATACAATCAGCAGAGATGAAATTTATGAGATACGTAAGAAAATGCACTAAAGTCGATAAAATAAAAAATGAAACAATAAGATGAGATCTCAATGTTTTCTCAGTACACGACATGTTAGAAGAAAATAAAACAAAATGGAAAGATCATGTTGACAGAATGGCAGATAATAGGTTACCAAAGAAGATAATGAATTATCGCCCGATCGGGAAAAGGGATCTGGGTAGACCTCGCAAGAGGTGGCTGGACGATAGAGACCGGAACAGGTGATATCACCTTATCCTTGAAGGGAGAAGAAGAAGAAGAAGAAGAAGAAGAAGAAGAAGAAGAAGAAGAAGAAGAAGAAAAACTACTAATGATAGCACTTTCAAACATATGTCAGTTTAAAGTCAAACTCTCAAAGTTCGTTTTACACCTTACAGAGATTCAATGTGTGAACCGCGAGTGACTCTGCAGATGTCCAAACGATAATCAAACTCTTCCCATACCGTTTTCAACATATCCTCTGTGATCGTGGCGGCAGCTTCTCAAATTCTGGTTTTTAGTTCCTCTAAATCACGTGGCAAATGCGGTACAAACACACGGTCCTTTAGTTTACCTCCATAGAAAAACGTCACATGCAGTCATATCGGGTGACCTTGGTGGCCATGTCATGAAACAGCTGTCCCTTACTCCAGCACGTCCTATCCAACGATCAGACATCTCCGTATTCAGATAAGCACGAAATGCATTGTGGAAATGTGGCGGAGCCCCATCTTGCTGAAAGATGAAATCGTCATCGAGATCTTGTCTAAGTTGAGGCACCAACCATTGCTCCAACATGTCCAGATATGAATGTCCAGTCACAGTAGCCTCAATGAAGAAGAAAGGTCCGTACAGTTTTCGTTGTGACAACGCGCAGAAAACATTCGCCTCTGGTGAATCACGCTCATGTTCAATGATTCTGTGAGGTTTCTGTGTACCCCAAACACGACAGTTGTTCTTGTTAATTTTCCCACTCGTATGGAATGTCGCTTCGTCGCTGAAAATTAAGCGGCTGAATAAGTCATCGTCGTCTGCTACGATTTTCTTGCCAGCTACAACAGGCAGCAAAGGTGAATGTTGGATAGGGCGTGCTGGAGTAAGGGACAGATGTTTCATGACATGGCCACCAAGGTCACCCGATATGACTGCATGTGACGTTTTTCTATGGGAGTACCTAAAGGACCGTGTGTTTGTACCGCCTTTGCCATGTGATTTAGAGGAACTAAAAACCAGAATTCGAGAAGCTGCCGCCACGGTCACAGAGGATATGTTGAAAAGGGTATGGGAAGAGTTTGATTATCGTTTGGACATCTGCCGAGTCACTCGTGGTTCACACATTGAATCTCTGTAAGGTGTAAACAGAACTTTGAGAGTTTGACTTTAAACTGACGTGTGTTTGAAAATGCTATCGTTAGTACAGGGTGCGTCAGAAAGAACGGATGGATTTCACATGGCAAGAAAATTGTAAAGATTCATCAAATCAAAAATTTATTGTTATCAACATATTCACCAATACATGCAGTTTATTTATGGAAAACAACATTATCCATATGATGTCCTTGGCTTTCAATACAGGCATCGAGGCGTTTTCTGATGTTCACCATCACTTTCACAGTCATAGCTGGTGCAATTGCCACAATTTCTTCACGAATCGCTGTCTTCAGTTCGTCCAGTGTATGTGATCGATGTTTACAAACTTATGCCTTCAAATGGTCCTAAAGAAAGAAGTCGCAGGGCGCGAGATCTTACCGTAGCCTCGGACAATCTCAGTGCAATAGAATTTCGTCCAGGTGATTTCTTCTTTAATGTTGAACCTGTGATACGAAATGAAGCCACCCACCGCAAAATTGTATTCCGAGTTGCAATCCTAGCGTGACGTCCGATGTCGAAATGAGTCCTGAGTGGCGATCACAGACTCTTCATTTTTCAAAAATGTCTCTGCGATGAAAGCACGTTGTACACCAGACCAACACCATATTCTCAACTGAAACTGCATTCTATGGCTGACCCAACAGTCGTGGTCCCCCTCACTATATCTCTCTCCTCGTTGCGTATCGATAGTTTGAAATCCATCCGTTCTTTCTGACGCACCATTTAGTTTTTGTGTAATAAAATATTGAAAGTGTTACCTGACTTTTGATATGCTCTGTAGCCTACATCTTGATTACACAACTTTTAACACTATATCACTTAGGAATTATTTATACAGGGTGTTTCCAAGGTGGTGTTACAAACTTTCAGGGATGATGGCGAAGGGCACATGTATCAATTTGAGATCAGGAACCCTGGTCCGGAAATGACCGAGTCGAAAGTTACAATCAAAAATAGTTGTGTGGAAATGAAATAATTTTATTCCTCTGTACACCTTAGTTGTGAAACTTGGACTCTCACTCTGAGAGAGGAACATAGGTTAAGGGTGTTTGAGAATAAGGTGTTTAGGAAAATATTTGGGGCTAAGCGGGATGAAGTTACAGGAGAATGGAGAAAGTTACAAAACACAGAACTGCACGCATTGTATTCTTCACCTGACATAATTAGGAACTTAAAATCCAGACGTTTGAGATGGGCAGGACATGTAGCACGTATGGGCGAATCCAGAAATGCATATAGAATGTTAGTTGGGAGACCGGAGGGAAAACGACCTTTACGGAGGCCGAGACGTAGATGGGAGGATAATATTAAAATGGATTTGAGGGAGGTGGGGTGTGATGATAGAGACTGGATTAATCTTGCACAGGGTAGGGACCAATGGCGGCTTATGTGAGGGCGGCAATGAACCTTCAGGTTCCTTAAAAGCCATTTGTAAGTAAGTACACCTTATTTATGTGTATTTATCTGTACATCTTACACATACTGAATTCATCTGACGTTGTTTACGTTGTCTACTTACAGTATTCCATGCAGTGCGCAACTTCAGACGGGCAGGAAAGCGCCTTAACCGACTGAGCCACGCCGGTGGCTTATTCCTCGTTCTTAATGACATTGTAATAGAAAATAGCAATAAACTATGTATCTGTAAAACAAAAATTAGTAAGTACCGGTGAGCGTAAAGAAAACATGGTATAGTATGAATGGTACAAAAACCATTTCGTAAGACAGGCATGTCATTTGATGCCCACAGGAACAAGCGCGCGCTTTAGAGCCCAGGAGCGCCTGAGCGCTTTACAGCGGAAAGGAAAGAGACAGACGAAAGAGGTGGTATATGCCGCTTGGTCGAGCTATATTCAGGGATGGCCAGTACTGATTCAATAGATAAAGGGAAGAGAACTTATTAAAACTGTATCCATGGTAATTTTTAGATTTGCCTGAGAAGTATAAGTGCATTATAAGAACGTAAGTTTTAATTTTAATGCTCATTTTTCATAACTTTGATTTTTTTATTCAAAAGAAATACATGGACATCATTTTATTTTTACTAACATTTTTAATATTAACCTGTCTATACCTTTAGAGAACCGGAAACACCGCTTGCTCCCCCCTCCAAGATTGGAGTTCGATGATACTGGCGTAAAACACAAACCACTCTACTAGGTATAGGATGGAAGAAAAGTAGTTCATCCATTTACGTAAACTAGGAAATATCGCGATTTTGAGTTTAATCATTTTCATTAGGTTTTTCTTTAATCAAAGTACAGTACTGTATTAAGGATAATTATTTTTACTCACGGAGTGAGTTATCCATGCGAACGTATTCATTATGCAGTGTATATTATACTGTCTACAGCACATTAGCGTACAATATAGAGAAAGAAGTTGAATTGAAAAAAAATCATAATATGAATATTTAAACACAATTTTGAAAATGGTGGCCGTTCATTTCGATACAGGCTTCAGTTCTTTTGTGCATATTATCGCACTATAGACTATTGCATCTAATTCCAATTACCAGTTTCGTCCTTCGTACTAGTAACTCATGTTGAAATAATTCTGCACCTACTCTACATACTGTGAATTCAATCTTCACTTCTGCCCGACCCGAAAATATAAAATTACTCAGACATGCTATCTACTGTCCGTCCAAGTGGTTATGCCGCAGGATTGTAGAAAGGGAGGAAATCACGTGACAGTTAATTACTTAACGAGGCCCTTTTATTTAAGTTAAATTAAACAGCTGTATAATATTACGTAAACGTCCAATTCCTAAGAGAAATTAATGTTTTCAGAAAAGAGCTAAGACATCCCAGCTTTTACAGAGGGGCGAGCAGAAGCAGGTGGGGGAAATCGGGATGCGACGTAGGCAAACGGACAGTACCTGTGCGAAAATATGATTCAATATTGAAAGCTCTTTCGTCACTGGAAAACGCGAACATATTTCTGGAACGTACTATACCCAGTAACTCAGTACTGCTTACTATCGGCGGTCTTGGTTCTGTGTGGAGTTGGAACTTCCTTAGTAGAAGGGGTGGGAGTGAAGTACATTCAAAAACTCAGGTACAATAAAAATTGAAGTAAAAATAAAATGATGTCCCTGTGTTTTCTCAACTTTTCGGGGCAAGTTACCTGGTTGAGGTTTTTTCTGGGGTTTTCCCTCAACCCAATATGAGCAGATGCGGGTTAACTTTCGGTGCTGGACCCCGGACTCGTTTCACCGGCATTATCACCTTCATCTCATTCAGACGCTAAATAACCTAGATGTTGACAAAGCGTCGTAAAATAAACTACTAAATCCATAGTATAGGAACCCTGGAATGACTGTAGTTGGGAAGCACCCTGTGTCCACGTGACCCGTGTAATTACCTCGCTGTCACTCGTCCTAACAAACCTGTCCACTCCACTCCACTCTCCGGGAAGCGCTCTTCCCTAAGCCTCCTGCAAGAGCCGTGGCCTACTTCAATCCTTGTTTCAAGTGGGGCCAACATCCATCGCGCAACTTGTTTACAACGCTCTGCCTTCCACCTCCATCCAAGATTCTAAGGCTTCCTCTGCTCTCATCTTGTGTGTCTGTAAGGACATCTGCAGCCTGAAAGCGATTTCCCAACGACAGGCTTAATATTTCAATAATTTAATGACTTATCATTAGCTTGCAAGCAGTATGAAACACTTAAAATTAGTCTCTAAATATATCTCCTATATTATTACTGATATCGATAGCTGTTTTCGAGCATATAAGAGCCCACAAACATAGTCTATAGAGAAAGAATATTAATTTAAAAGTTTTTTTTAATAGAACGGTAGTTAGAAGTTCAGCTGAAGTTAAATCAAATTAAATCAGAACAATAAAGGTATTTACCGCATATTTCTAATGCAAAGTTAAATAAATATCTTTTTGCAATTTATTTTGAATAATTTTTCAGAAACGTCTATGATATACAATACAAAGATTTATTTTCAGTCAATGACTTTACTTTATATATGCGTGAGGTACAAGTCCTTATACAGGGACATCATTTTATTTTTACTAACATTTATAATATTAACCTGGCTATACCTTTGGATCTATGATTGAGAACCGGAAACACCGTTTGCTACCCCCTTCCATGACTAGAGTTCGATGATACTGGCGCAAAATACAAACAAATCACTTTACTAGGTACGGGAGGGAAGAAAAGTATTCATCCACTTACGTAAAGTAGGAAATATCGCGATTTTGAGTGTGATAACTTTCATTAGGTTTTGTTTAATCAAAATACAGTACAGTATTAACAATAAGTGTTTTTACTCACGAACTGAGTTGTCCATGCGAACGTATTCATTATTCAGTGTATATTATACTGTCTACAGCACATCAGCGTACGTACAGAGAATGAAGTTAAAATGAAAAATAATCATAATATGGATATTTAAACACATTTCTAAAATGGTGGCCGTTCATTTCGATACAGGCTTCAGTTCTTTTGTGCATATTATCGCACTATAGACTATTGCATCTAATTCCAATTACCAGTTTCGTCCTTCATACTTAGTAACTCATGTTGAAATAATTTTGTACCTACTCTATAAAAGAGTACCTTACGTACTGTAAATTCAATCTTCACTTCTGCCCGACCCGCACAGATAAAATTACTCAGACATGCTATCTACTGTCCGTCCAAGTGGTTATGTCGCAGGATCGTAGAAAGGGGGGGGGGAATCACGTGATAGTTAATTACTTAACGAGGCCCTTTTATTTAAGTTATTTTAAACAGTTGTATAATATTACGTAGACGTCCAATTAACTCCTAACAGAAATTAATGTTTTCAGAAAAGAGCTAAGGAAGCCCAGTCTTTACAGTGGAACGAGCAGAAGCAGGAGGGGGAAATCGGGATGCGACGTAGGCAAACGGACGACAGTGCGAAAATATGATTCAATATTGGAAGTTTTCGTCACTGGAAAACGCGAACATATTTCTGAAACGTACTATAATCACTAACGCAGTACTGCGGCCTTGGTTCTGTGTGGAGGACAGTTGGAACTTCGTTAGTAAAAGGGGTGGGAGTGAAGTACATGAAAAAACTCAGGTACAATAAAAACTGAAGTAAAAATAAAATGATGTCCCTGTACATGTGTAAGGTACAAGTCCTTATATTACATAATTTAATACTGTATTAACGTTTTCGTCAGTCATGCCGACATCATCAGATACAACTTTCTATGCTGCAATATCATTCCTTAAATAAAAACATGTGCCTCTGTGGCCAAAAATACAATATACATTGATAAACATAAAACATATTAAAATCATCATGGTTTGGGAACATCAATATTTATTTTCTCATGTAAATGTGCCCTTTTTGTCAATTAGTTAAAAACACAAATGTGTAATTACTTCTTCTTCTTCCCCTTAGTTTAACCTCTCCCTTGTTGGTTCATTTACACGACCCACGCCACCCGGGCCTTACAGGGCCGCGACCTGTCGGGAGAGGAATTAACGTTTTGGATCACATACATAATTTTTTTACCACACAAGGACATGGACGGCCTCCCCGGATGAGGGATCAGCTCAATTCCAGGGCATGTGTAATTACAATATATATATATATATATATATATATATATATATATGTGCCAGCTCCCACATAAAGGCAAAGGTGTTTGTACATTTGAAGAATGCCCCAAAGCCAAATCCTGGATCTCCTCTAAAAAGTGTCTTTCGTCCTCGGAATACATCAATGCCATCAAGATGTCTTGCAACGTCACCGCAGTGAGATCTATCCCTGGCAGAACCTTCAGTACTACCCGTTGTCGCCATCCCGGCTGCAGCGAGACTGAAACACTTGGCCACGTACTGGGGTTCTGTAAGAAGGGAGAGCTACTGCGTAACAACAGACACCATCGTGCCCGTACAGCAATTGCCAACCTGCTGAGAAACAGAGGATGGGAAGTACATGAGCAGATTCATTTGTGTGTCTGAAGATGATTCTCATAGAAGAGTCGATATAATTGCCATCAATAGAAGAACTCAGAAAGCGATGGTCTTAGACCCTACGATTTGCTTCGAACGAGACACGAATCAAGCACTGCAGATAAATGATGACAAGCGAGCTAAATATGTACCTTGTCTTCCATACCTCAGTGAAAAATATGGCATTTCGCTTTACAACTGGGATGTTACAGGCTTACTATTTGGAGCGAGGGGTTGTTTACCAAAATTTACATGTAATATCCTTAAATCCTTTCAAATTCCCTTTTATGCGGTTCAGAAGATTGTAATGGAAATTCTGAAGGCCTCTCTTCAAATTCTGCACTATCATTTATATGTTAACACGTAAATTTTTGTTTTAATGTACAAATCGAATCATTATTTTACTCGTTTCATTTCCCTTTATCTTTTATGATTGTTAATTCCGGATCCCAGTGGTCAACCTCACTTGAGGACGATGATTTGAAATAAATCTTAGTAGTATATATATATACTACTACTACTAAGATTTATTTCAAATCATATATATATTGCAGGTCTTCTTACTTACTGGCTTTTAAGGAACCCGTAGGTTCATTGCCGCCCTCACATAAGCCCGCCATCGGTCCCTATCCTGTGCAAGATTAATCTAGTCTCTATCATCATATCCTACCCCCCTCAAATCCATTTTAATATTATCTTTTCATCTACGTCTCGGCCTCCCCAAAGGTCTTTTTCCCTCCAGCCTCCCAACTAACACTCTATATGCATTTCTGGATTCGCCCATATGTGCTACATTCCCTGCCCATCTCAAACGTCTGGATTTTATGTTCCTAATTATGTCAGGTGAAGTATACACTATTGCAGGTCTTCACTATATAAAAATCTAAACCTGAAGAAATTCATGTAAATACTATGTGAAGAGATGCTTACAATCATTAATCTATGTTTATCTAATTTGCTTATATCCATATTCTTGTTATCCAGTTATTATACACCTTTTCTGTGTCAGAAAGATGTATATACACAATAATATATGTTTTGAGATTGTACGTTGAAGTCTTAATTCATCAAAATTGTTAATGATGATATTTACGACAGATAGAATATTTCTGTATTAGGTGGTCTTTTGATGTTAATTAATGGTATACCCCCTCACTGGGCATGGGAGGTTCGTCATTTCCTAAATCTTTAAATCGTATGTGATGTGGTGGTGATGGACCAACTGATTGGCCCCCAACCCCCCCCCAGATCTAACCCCTCCTGACTTCTTCGTGTGGGGTTTTGTTAAAGACACTGTCTATTCACAGAAACCCAGGAACATTGACGATCTGCGAGTAAAAACTACTGAAGCGTTTCAACAAATCACCCCTCTTATGTTACAATGGACATGGGCTAAATTGCATCACCGTTATGAGTTGTGCAGGGTGCGCAATGGGGGTCATGTTGAGCTCTGAGGAATCTCCCATCTTTGAGTGTTGTATGCACAAAGTTTCAAAAAATAAAGTTCAGTAGTAAATGTTTTATGGTGTTTTTTTTTTATTTTATCCACACCCAAATGGATCACCCTGTAGAAGCAATAATGGCAACAGGAGTGGTAGTATTAGCAGTGATGCTAGCGGCAATAGTATCGTAGTAGTTGTAGAAGGAACAGCATTAAGGCTATATGTACGTGAACGACCACAAATATTATCAGAAAATGCAGGCTATAAATTTCTAAAATTTTATAAGAAAATGAACTCACAATTGGACAAAAATTACAAGGTACCACAACAAGACTTATTAGAATTTAAATATCTGATAAAGTAAAGAAAAAGGTTACTAATAATATTTTTCAAACCAGTTTTATTATCAAACTTTCATCGAAGTATGAAAAAAAAAAAAATTCTGCAGTTACGTCATTTGGTAACCATAACATTGTTATGGTCTCTCTGACATCTTTAATATTTTTCCTGCATGTAATAAACACTTATTTCTGAAAAGTAGACTACCCTCAGACATGTAGAGTTGTTTATTCTAATACAGTTAATTCTTTATTTGTTCTATATAAAATATATTAAAATTTACATAATGTTTTGTGACTTAATTTTCTGTATTTTCAAAGAAATGGGCATTATTGTAGTCTACCTTTTGCGTAAATACATGTTAAATCACTGTACAACATTTCAGAATTCTATCTCTAATGATTGTGGAGTTATGAAATAATATGTGTGAAAATTTTCAAATTTTGGAAAATTTAATTTAAAGTGTGAATTCTTAAAAATATTATTAATTACCTTTTTTATACCTTTATCAGATATTTAAGTTCTAATAAGTCTTGTTGTATGGTACCTTGTAATTTTTGTTCAAATGTGAGTTAATTTCCTTATAAAATTTTAGAAATTTAGAGCTTGTATTTTCTGAGAATATTTGTGGTCGTTCACGTACATATATCCTTAATAGTAACAGTAGTAGTAACATTAACACTAGTGGTGGTAGCTCAGTTGTAATTCATTTATTCTTTATTAACGCTACAGAGTTTATTTGAAGGCGATAAGATACGAGATGTTTATTAAAGCAAGGTGGGATGGTGTCTCAGTGAAACATACAGCAGAGTCCGTATAGGCCAGTTTCTATCTGATGCTTTTCCAATTCACTGTGGGCTAAAGCAGGGAGATGCACTATCACCTTTACTTTTTAACTTCGCTCTAGAATATGCCATTAGGAAAGTTCTGGATAACACAGAGGGTTTGGAATTGAACGGGTTACATCAGCTTCTTGTCTATGCGGATGACGTGAATATGTTAGGAGAAAATCCACAAACGATTATGGAAAACACGGAAATTTTACTGGAAGCAAGTAAAGAGATCGGTTTGGAAGTAAATCCCGAAAAGACAAAGTATATGATTATGTCTCGTGACCAGAATATTGTACGAAATGGAAATATAAAAATTGGAGATTTATCCTTCGAAGAGGTGGAAAAATTCAAATATCTTGGAGCAACAGTAACAAATATAAATGACACTCGGGAGGAAATTAAACGCAGAATAAATATGGGAAATGCGTGTTATTATTCGGTTGAGAAGCTTTTATCATCCAGTCTGCTGTCCAAAAATCTGAAGTTAGAATTTATAAAACAGTTATATTACAGGTTGTTCTTTATGGTTATGAAACTTGGACTCTCACTCTGAGAGAGGAACATAGGTTAAGGGTGTTTGACAATAAGGTGCTTAGGAAAATATTTGGGGCTAAGCGGTATGAAGTTACAGGAGAATGGAGAAAGTTACACAACACAGAACTGTACGCATTGTATTCTTCACCTGACATAATTAGGAACATTAAATCCAGACTTTTGAGATGGGCAGGGCATGTAGCACGTATGGGCGAATCCAGAAATGCATATAGAGTGTTAGTTTGGAGACCGGAGGGAAAAAGACCTTTAGGGAGGCCGAGACGTAGATGGGAGGATAATATTAAAATAGATTTGAGGGAGGTGGGGTATGATGATAGAGACTGGATTAATCTTGCACAGGATAGGGACCTCTGGTGGGCTTATGTGAGGGCGGCAATGAACCTCCGGGTTCCTTAAAAGCCATTTGTAAGTAAGTAAGTAAGGTGGGATGTTAGTTATTTGCAAGTACTCGGAGAAAATGTGCATCATAGCAGCGATGTTTGCCCTAAATCTCAAAGTTCCGGAGAGAATCGAATTCCAGTCCCTTTGATGAGAAGCCGTTAGTTAATTGAGACAGATACGTCTGGGGAATTTAATAATTGAAGGGAGAATCCTGCACACAGGTAGTGAAGTAAGAGCTAGCAGGATGTTTCAGGTTTGATGTTTAATATTTCAGGGCGTTTCCTCAGCTAGTTTAACGTTTATTTAACCCAACACACGGCAAAATGTTGAATAGTTACGAAGATAAATGTGCGAGAAAAATAATAGGTTCTTCAGATTCAGAGCTTTATATGTCCAACTACCCATGATGAAAGTTGGGGAATATTAATAAATCTACAGACCAGAACAAACAGGAAAGTTGAAGGGTTGTTGTGAGTTTGGAATTATTAAGAAGGCCCGGTTTATGTCATGCTTCTTACAAATATTTTAAATTTACTAGAAGTTTTGTGTCTGCACTAATGCTCCTAACAAGTTCATACATAAAAATGTTGCGTTCTTCAGAAAGCCTGATCTAATTTTCAGGGTTTACACAGCTCGATGAGAGCTCTATAGTGTTCTTTTGACCCTGTTGACTCTCTATAGGGCTTTAATTAATTTGTATTATTTTCATCAGTGTTTGTATTTTTGTATTTATGTGTGCTATTTGGTAGGATGGAAGAGAAGGCCTTATGACCTTAATCCTGTCAGATTAAATAAATAAATAAATAAATAAATAAATAAATAAATAAACATTGATCGAACGACCGAACGAATAAATAAATAAGTAAATAACTAAATAAGTAAATAAATAAGTAAGTAAGTAAATACGTAAGTAAGTAAATAAGTAAATAAATAAGTAAATAAATAACTAAATAAATAAAAAATTAAATAAATAAGTAAGTAAGTAAATAAGTAAGTAAATAAATAAATAAGCAAATAAATAAGTAAATAAATAACTAAGTAAATAAATAACTAAGTAAATAAATAAGTAAATAAATAACTAAGTAAATAACTAAGTAAATAAATAACTAAGTAAATAAATATGTAAATAAATAACTAAGTAAATAAATAAAAAAGTAAATAAATAACTAAGTAAATAAATGAGTGAATAAATAACTAAGTAAATAAATAACTAAGTAAATAAATGAGTAAGTAAATAACTAAGTAAATAAATAACTAAGTAAATAAATAACTAAGTAAATAAATAAGTGAATAAATAACTAAGTAAATAAATAACTAAGTAAATAAATAAGTAAATAAATAACTAAGTAAATAACTAAGTAAATAAATAACTAAGTAAATAAATATGTAAATAAATAACTAAGTAAATAAATAAACAAGTAAATAAATAACTAATTAAATAAATAACTAAGTAAATAAATAACTAAGTAAATAAATGAGTAAATAAATAACTAAGTAAATAAATAAGTGAATAAATAAGTAAGTAAATAAATAAGTAAGTAACTACGTAAATAAATAAATAACTAAGCAAATAAGTAAGTAAAGAAATAAGTGAATTATTAAGTAAATAAATAAATAAGTAAATAACTAAATAAGTAAATAACTAAATAAATAAGTAAATAAATAAATAAGTAAATAAATAAATAAGTACATAAATAAATAAGTAAATAACTAAATAAGTAAATAACTAAATAAATAAGTAAATAAATAAATAAGTAAATCAATAAATAAATAAGTAAATAAATAAATAAGTAAATAAATAAATAAATAAATAAATAAGTAAATAAATAAATAAGTAAATAACTAAATAAGTAAATAACTAAATAAATAAGTAAATAAATAAATAAGTAAATAAATAAATAAATAAGTAAATAAATAAATAAGTAAATAAATAAATAAGTAAATAACTAAATAAATAAGTAAATAACTAAATAAGTAAATAAATAACTAAATGAGTAAATAACTAAATAAATAAGTAAATAAATAAATAAGTAAATAAATAAATAAATAAGTAAATAAATAAATAAGTAAATAAATAAATAAGTAAATAACTAAATAAGTAAATAAATAAATAAATAAGTAAATAACTAAATAAATAAGTAAATAACTAAATAAGTAAATAAATAAATAAGTAAATAAATAAATAAATAAGTAAATAAATAAATAAGTAAATAACTAAATAAATAAGTAAATAACTAAATAAGTAAATAAATAAATAAATAAGTAAATAACTAAATAAATAAGTAAATAAATAAATAAGTAAATAAATAAATAAATAAATAAGTAAATAACTAAATAAATAAGTAAATAACTAAATAACTAAATAAATAAATAAGTAAATAACTAAATAAATAAGTAAATAAATAAATAAATGATTGAATGAATGAATGAATGAATGAATGAATGAATGAATGAATGAATGAATGAATGAATGAATGAATGAATGAATGAATGAATGAGTCAATCAATCAATCAATCAATCAATGAAGAGGGATTTGAGGATCTCTCTATAATTGCCTGTAACGTCTATACAGAAATTACGGTAATGGAATTAGGACAAATAAATACAATTTGCTGTAAGATTGAAGTGTGTGTAATGAAGAGAATGAAATTAATATTGAATAAGTGAATCTTCCGATAATAATAATTCATTCATTCATTCATAGTGTTTCTTCAAGAACAGATCTTTCACTGTGAATCAGTATTCTCCAATCTTTCCTACTTTCTGCCTTCCTCTAAGTCTCTGCATATGATCTATATATCTTAATGTCGTCTATTTTTTTAGTGGGTTATTTTACGACGCTGTATCAACATCTCGATTATTTAGCGTCTGAATGAAGTGAAGGTGATAATGCCGGTGAAATAGGTCCGGGGTCCAGCACCGATAGTTACCCAGCAAGATTTTCATTAAACATTTGCACCAATATGATAATTTATCTGCCCGTCAAATTGTAAGGAACTACGCCCAGCGAGAATGGTCTGTTTCAAGTGTACAACGATTGATTAGCAAGATACGGACATGATATCCCTCCTGAGAGATTATTGCGTGAAAGATCGCATTTCTCAGATTCTCTGATGGTTTCCGCTGGAATTTCAAACGAGATTTATTTTGTATGGAGTCGACTACAAAAATCAGTTTACTACAAAACAAGAATTCGTAATATTGAACATTTAAGACAACGTCTCCTTGAATGTTGGGACCGGCTTGATCAAAGACAGATATCCAGTGCTATTGGACAATGGAGAAGACGCCTACAAATGGTTGTGCGGGCAAATGGCGGTCACATAGAGCATCATTTTTAATTTTGATTATTTGAAAGATCATTAATTAAGGTAGGTGTCCCTGATATGGCCATACTAAAGTTTGAGAATTTTTCTAGCCGCCATTTTGAAAAAAAAATGTAAACCACTTTTTCTTACTCGTTCTCAGTCTAATGGACTTTCTTAAAACAATTTCCTTTCCCCATAAAAATAGCTTTAATTGTCCAAAAAGTCCCAAATTCCAAAAGTGTTACCTAGTGGCCATATCAGGAACATGTGCACATGATATGGCCACCCTTGTTCCATGTTCTACAAATCGTGATTGTTTTCAGTTTGATAGCGCAGTTGTGTTAAAATTAAATAATTTTGGTGTAAAATGAATAAAAATGACACTTAATAATCTTTTTTATAATTCAAAAGTGTAGTCAAAACAGGTTTTTCCATAAAAAATTAAGTTGTTTTTCTTAAAATACAAAATGTTTGCGTTATCCCAGCTATAAGGCATGTAAATTTGTCAGGTGAAAAAATAAAAGTGAAATGAACTTGATATGGCCATGGTGCATTTTATATGGCCATATCAGGAGCAGGTAAGCTTTCACGAAAATCTTTTGATTATGAACAACTCGTAAACGATACGCCATCAACGACAACACCAATCAACAGAACATTAAAAACTGAATGGAGTACGATGGTTTTCAAGAAACAAGTCTTTGAAAAACATGCATAAAATAAAGGAGACTTACCAGAGAAAAATAAGAAGAGGTCACATGAAAACCGCAAAACAGGCAACTGACGCCATATTGCTCAACCTGACTGGATGGAAAACGATCAAGTGACATACCAGGATGCCCTTTCACTGGATGCTGCTGCAATTTAGCGGATTTTTTGGTTAACTAACTCACAATAGCGGGGTGGCCATATCAGGAACATGGCCATAACAGGATCACCCATCTTATTATTAATTTTACCAACATTCTTCAGTTTCTGCATTTGAAGTAATAAATTGTCTTCAAAAACCACATTTTTCGCATCATTCTGTACTGACCTCCATAAGACTTTAATTGAGCCCCAAAAAACATAATAAAAAGTCCTGCTCATCTTTAAAGTATACTCTTTCCAACAGTGTATTCATTATAAATTAATGTTATGTATTTCCGAAAATAGAGTATTTTTTTTTCGTGCCTCTTTGGTCCACTGCGTATATCATTATCTCAGTAATGGAAATATGACAGTTACTAATACATAGGTTGGATAAAAAGTATTGGCAACACTGCTGTCACGTGGCGATGGTGCGTTCGAGAGTTGCCAGCTGTATGGACATGAACAAGGACTGTTAGATGAGTTAGTGCAGCCAGCGGCGACAGTACTCTGTCAATCTACTGCAGTGTGTAGAACGTTGACTTTGTTAGGGATAGTGCGAGCGCCCTAAGATCATGTTTACAAAACTAGAGCAACGTTCCTGGATCAAAATTGAAGTGGCACGAGGTCGTAGTGCACAAGAATGTTTTCAGGGACTGCATGAAGCATGTGGCGATGCAGCGTTGCCATATCGCACAGTGGCACGATTGGTTAAAGCGTTCCGGGAAGGCCTTGTTGGAAGTGCTGTGAAGGTTATGTTCATTGTGGCGTATGACATTGATGGGGTAATACTGCACCACGCTGTACCTCCAAGGCAGACGGCAAACGCGGACTACTACTGCAGGTTCCTGCAGCACCACCTTCGTCCAGCCCTCAGGAGAAAACGACGACACTTGGGGTACAGAACCCCATCATTCTTCATGATAATGCAAGGAGTCACACCGCTGATGCTGTCAAGGACCTCTTGCGCCGCTGGCAATGGGAGATTCTGGAACATCCTCCGTACTCACCCGACATGATCCATGCGATTACGATCTTTTCACCAAAGTGAAAGAACCACTGCGAGGGACCCGGTACAATACCAGAGATGAACTTATCCGTGCTATAGGGCGGTCAATACGGAACATCAACAAAGATGGACGCGCTGATGATGTACGACGCCTTCCAAACATTTGGCAAAAGGTGATAAATAAGGGGGGGGCGACTATATTTAAGATACGTAAATGTTGTACCCTTGTGAATAAAGCCATGTCAGAAATATCGAACTGTTGCCATTGATTTTTATCCAACCCTAGTATCAGTAAAGAAAATATGACAGTTACTAATATTACAGTCCACACCTGTGGAGTAACGGTCAGCGCGTCTGGCCGCGAAACCAGGTGGCCCGGGTTCGAATCCCGGTCGGGGTAAGTTACCTGGTTGAGGTTTTTCCCTCAACCCAATACGAGCAAATGCTGGGTAACTTTCGGTGCTGGACCACGGACTCATTTCACCGGCATTATCACATTCATTTCATTCAGACACCAAATAACCTAGATGTTGATACAGCGTCGTAAAGTAACCCAATAAAATAAAAATAAATAAAACTAATATTACAGCAATAATCAGTACCTTTCATCTCCACAGTGAGTTAGACGACTATTCCACTAAATGTGGTACTTTATTTTCGAAGCTGGATTTGTCAAGCAAACAATTTTGGAATGGAAAATATGAAAATTATACGTATGGGAAAATGAATTCGGTTTTTTAATCATTGCTGTATTATAAACAAATGCTCTCCAGGCCCATATTATATTTTACCTCTCCACTAGCTAGCTGGATCGTTTAATACCGGTTTGGTTTCACTCATAAACCAACAGTCGAAAATGCATGCATATAGCTTCGCGTGAGAACAATCCCTCTAATCTGAAACAACGATATTTCAGCGAGATCTGGTAGCTACAGCATAAAAATAAAAACCTTCTTTTCCACTTTCACGAAAATGTTGATTGCCTGCCTATATTTCTTAACAACTTCTTTTACTTTCATTTCTTGCAATAATTTGCTGTGCAGCTGTGAGTGAATTTATCCAAAGTGAATGAATAGCACTGGCGGAATTTCTTAATGCGATTTCACAATATGATATACAGGGCTTTCATTTCAAAACTTCCCAGTCTAAATAACTATTCAATTTAAACAAAAAATACGTCGATTTATAAATTGAGGGGAAAGTCTGAAACCAGGCTTAATTGCCTTTTATATTTCATCCCCCACCCCCAGCCGCCTCCACTTTGAAATTTCAAATGACACCCTTATATTTTATACATAAATATGAAAGAGCATTCTATTGTTTATACACCTCATTCACCTTTTTTTCGCATCTTTTGTTTCTATCGTCGCTAGCAACCTGTATTTTTGTTATTATCACTTGATTGTAGGATGAAAACACAGCTTATTTTGTGTAATTTCCTAAATTTAATCAATAAGAATGATTATGTTAAATGTTATGTTTTATTTAACGGCGCTCGCAACAGAATGATTATGGAAGAAAATATAGGCTACATAATGACCTTTACACCATACTATGAAGAAGTACATTTTTTGTATTCACATGGATGTCATAACTGAAATCTTCCAATTTCTGACTTAGGCCCTTTTTATTACACACCATAGATACATATTTCCTATTCGTTTCATTTTAATATATTCCTACCATCTACGTCTTAGGTCTTTCAACTACCACCCTGTATGTATTTCTGGCTTCGCCCATACGTGCTACATGCCCTGCCCATCTCAAACGTCTGGGTAAAGAATACAATGCGTGCAGTTCTGCGTTTTGTAATTTTCTTCACTCTCCTGTAATTTCATTCTTCTTAGCCCCAAATATTTTCCTAAGCACCTTATTCTCAAATACCCTTAACCTCTGTTTCTCTCAGTTCTGTTTTTTATACGTCTTAAATACGTTTTAGAACTATTTAGGACATTTGCAACAATAACTTACTGCGTCTGTATAAAACAAAAGATGTGAAACGAATGAATGAAATCATTTCTAATGAAATTCAGGTTTGTTCGAAGCAGTGTAATGTAAGTAAATTGGTCACGAAATCGAAATTGTATGAACAATAATGAATACTCTTTAAAATTAACTATCATAATATAGTGGTTGCCTCTAATTGAGATTCTGGATGTATGTGCATTTATTATATCAGGCAGTACATCTCATTTGACGATATGTGTTAAGAGGAAAAACAATTTGTTTGTATACATATGAAGTCTGATTAACGTAATATGTAACTAGCAAGCGATGTATGCAATGGAGGAGGAAAGGAACTGGCCACCCTACCCCATTATATCTGGCTTAGTTGCCACATGAATGATGCCTTATTGGTGTCACTTATGACGTTCAAATCTGTCTTTGGAGATCGGACAGTTAACTAAACAACAAAAATAGGGGTTTCATTTAAAATTTCAGATGAAGCAATTAACACTGGTTTTAAACTTTCCCCTCAATATCTTTTTGTTAAAATTAAATTAAATTAAAATAAATACTAGCGGCTTGTGCAGCAAATGCTGCAAACTAAGTTCATTAGACGTTCAAATAAACATTTTTAAGATTTATTTTCAATGAAGAATACCAGACATTCTGAAAGTTATTTGCTTCCATAATAATGAAAGATACTCTCTCTCGAGCCAATACTGAAGAGAACCACGCATATAAATATCTACACCACATCACCATTAAATATATGAAAAGACCCAACCCCACTTGATTAATAACTATAAAAATATTTGATTTTTAATAATATTATTATCTTACGTAAGTTTTATAGCTTTCAGTAATATATATATATATATATATATATATACTATATATATATTATATATATATATATATATATATACTATATAGCCAATCAGTAAAATATAGAAATCAAAATCTAATTTAAGTTATTTTCTACAACTACTTATATAACCCCAAAACGTTTCACTCTCATATCATCAATATAACATTAATGAAAAATAGTCACATCATGGCATTAACTACAATAATATTTAATTTCTAATGGTAATAATGTCTTCAAACCACCTCAAGTTTTATAGTTTTTAATACCCAATATACAGCTGTACTCAGAAAATTACACACCACAGACTCGAACCTGTAAATTATTATTTTTTTTTTGTAAGTTAATTTTTAATAACCAATTTAATTTGAGCTCTAAATTATGTTAGCATTCTTGCAGATCATGGCCTTCGTGTAATATTGTTTACTGTAGTGTGTGTTTTGATTTATTCTGAAATGCAATTAGCTAGTTCTAAAAAATGACGACAGATGGTTTTTGTAAAATAGGAAAATTATGTTGACTATTACACTCTTAGTACATCATACTACTTTTGACCAATAAAACGGTACGAAAGGACGTATTTCAACCAATCATGGCTGCTTATCGCACAATTTTATCGCGTCCCTAGCATTTGTTTAATTTTATCGCGTCCCTAGCATTTGTTTAATTTTATCGCGTCCCTAGCATTTGTTTCTTCGTTTGCCAACATTTGAAACTGCGCTGGTCTGAACGTCAAAAATATATATAAAATTACAAACCACTCCAGTCGATGCACAGCAGTTTCAAATATGACTCGCATTGGCATTCAAGAACAAGAATTAAGAAAAATCACTGATCATACCTATGCATCTTCTGAAATCCGAAGAGCACCATTTAAAATAAATGAAGAGCACCATTCGGAAATTAACATGAAACCACATTGAAAATACACAATAATTATTCATTATTCATTCGGAAATTCTGAATAAATACAACCTAAAGTTCCACTTCTATTACGCACACGTCCAATATAACATCAATTGAACCACCAACCACATTCAAATTTGAAAATTGTACATTCAATAATTATTCCTTTTAAAATTATTCATGTTTATTTTTTATGTCATCGTCGTTAATTAAAACTTTTCTAACACTTGTGTATATTAGTTAGGTTATGTTATAGCTTCTGCTCTGAGAGGATAAAAAGAACTTCTGCTATATGATATTATGGATAGTCACGTATCAGAGATTGTTTAATATTAAGATTTATTGAATAGTAATCATTACAGTGTCTGTATAAAATCACTACTGCCATCTAGCATGCATCTAGCGTAATATTTGTAATGTTGAGATGGTACAATAATACATTTAAAGACAGTTGTATTTTCGTAAGTCAATTAATATTTTATTGTACTGGAGTACTTCGTTACTTCTAATCTTTATATACTTTCTTCTAATCGTGTAATAGTCAATTAAATCTCACTCGAGTTTTGATTTTACTGTTGAAAAATTGACATTTCAGTGAAAAGTGCTATTTTTCTGAAAAACTTTGAGTTCCAAGCTTCAAAATGAGGGGTCATTCATTAAAATCCGTTCAGCCGTTTTCTCGTGATTTCCATTACCAATTCAAATTATATATACAGATTTTGGCTGAGAAATTTTGAAATAAAAGTACGGTGTATAAAAAGAAATTCAAACTTCGTTTATTTTTCCAATAATGACATGTTGCGGGATGCTAAGGAACAATGGTAACGAACATTTTTCCTGAATACTTAAAAATTAACATATTATGTTATTCTGCAGGATGTACAAACGTAAATACACACTTCGCTTCATTTAGTTGAAAAGAGAACGTCTGATATATTTGCAGTATGTTTAAACTAGATAATAGAACTCTGTTTCCATAACTAACGCTTTCATTACGTTGTTTACATTACACGGATCAGATTATTAGGCTTTAGAATGCACTTAATGACTAAAAGGCCATTCTTTGGTACTTTATGTCATTTATAAACAAAATGTTGCCTCTTAAAATAACAAATATAGGAAATCAATGCAAAACAATATGAATAAACAAGCGAATATCACGACAAAATGATGAATAGTAGCGTCAGTCAGCACGAGGAGGCACTGAAAGCGGTCATTTTTCAGCTGTAATCAGTGCTTTTCCCCTCTATCCCCACACCAACGCCATCTAGTGGCCGACCGCAGCGCTGGAATGCGGAGACTGCGAACATTGCACTCCGACCTTCTGTGTTAACCGACTCCAATGACGATGATCCAACTGATAAAACTAATTTGTCGATTACATGGTAATTGCTTAACGTGAAAGGTTAGCGTGGCGGGCATTCAAGCGGCAAACGCCCGTGTTTTGTTATAATCTGAGTTTCATTGTCAGGAGGCTTTGGAACGTTTAATAAGTGAACCTTTTGTAGTGGTATGCTTTTAGAGCAGCCGTGGCGAAAATGAGATCGTGCGCCGAGCCACTGTGTAATCTGCAACGTGCATAGCACTTATAGAGGGAGGCGGACACCTGAAGGGGAAGTGAAGCAACTTACTTACTTACGTACTTACTGGCTTTTAAGGAACCCGGAGGTTCATTGCCGCCCTCACATAAGCCTGCCATTGGTCCCTATCCTGGGCAAGATTAATCCAGTCTCTATCATCATATCCCACCTCCCTCAAATCCATTTTAATATAGATAGATAGATAGATAGATAGATAGATAGATAGATAGATAGATAGATAGATAGATAGATAGATAGATAGATAGATAGATAGATAGATAGATAGATAGATAGATAGATAGATAGATAGATAGATAGATAGATAGATAGATAGATAGATAGATGATAGATGATAGATGATAGATAGATAGATAGATAGATAGATAGATAGATAGATAGATAGATAGATAGATAGATAGATAGATAGATAGATAGATAGATAGATAGATAGATAGATAGATAGATAGATAGATAGATAGATAGATAGATAGATAGATAGATAGATAGATGGATGGATGGATAGGTATGGATAGGAGATGATAGATGGATAGATAGATAGATAGATAGATAGATAGATAGATAGATAGATAGATAGATAGATAGATAGATAGATAGATAGATAGATAGATAGATAGATAGATAGATAGATAGATAGATAGATAGATAGATAGATAGATAGGTAGGTAGGTAGGTCATAGATAGATAGATAGGTAGATAGGTAGATAGATAGATAGATAGATAGATAGATAGATAGATAGATAGATAGATAGATATAGATAGATAGATAGATAGATAGATAGATAGATAGATAGATAGATAGATAGATAGATAGATAGATAGATAGATAGATAGATAGATAGATAGATAGATAGATAGATAGATAGATAGATAGATAGATAGATAGATAGATAGATAGATAGATAGATAGATAGATAGATAGATAGATAGATAGATAGATAGATAGATAGATAGATAGATAGATAGATAGATAGATAGATAGATAGATAGATAGATAGATAGATAGATAGATAGATAGATAGATAGATAGATAGATAGATAGATAGATAGATAGATAGATAGATAGATAGATAGATAGATAGATAGATAGATAGATAGATAGAACTTTATTGTCGATGGCATAATGTATGCATAGACATGGTCAAATATATACAATTACAATTTAATTTAAAATAAGTCAAATATAAAAAAAAAGTGTAACGAAGGAAAGAATGAATAAGAAAACATGGAACACAATATCACAACCTAAAATTAACTGTCTTCAGAATGTCTCTGCGACAGAGTTTCAAAATCAGGAATTATGTAACTTACTGCCAGTCGTAGTTGATCACGAAGGTATTTGTCTGTCAGTCGTGATCTAAATTTCGTTTTTACTGTTTTCATTGTTAAAATAATTTTTTACAAATGCAAGTTGTAGCGAACATGGCTTCAACAGGGCAAGCGAAAGAACGAAGCTTCGGATATTTATTTTTTGTCAAAGATTTGAAAAGTTCAACATTTGTCAAGTCCTTACATCTAGCTTTCATTTAACATCACATTGTAAATCTGTAAGTTTAAATTTAAGATCTAACCGCATTATTCGTACATCTGCTGAAAAAGGATCGACGTACAGAGATAATGATAATAGTAATAATAATAAAAAATGATAATAATAATAATACAACCTATTAATGTTTCATAAATAACATGTAGTATAATACCGTTTTATGTTATACAACCATTTTCCTCGTAATACTTGTGAACAAATCATACATTTAATATTCTCATCATATTGACAGCAAAAAAAATGCGTCCTCCCATCCTACTTGAAACTTTCGTTTTTGTAGAGGTACATGGTTTCGAGAGAGACATTGCGACGATACGCCACTCGCAGGTCAGAGACAAATACAAATGGAACGGAGTTTGACTCCAGTGAGAGGGTGGGGGTTTGGGAGGTAGGAAGGAAGAGAAATGCACAGCTATCATTGCGAGCCACAATGTGCTCGCGAGTCACATTTTCGCCACGTTTGTTTTAGAGTATACTATCAGGCCTATTTTTGACGTAAAGAGGTAGGTAAGAAGAAGGTAGTTATGCTCTCACTTGCACACAGTGTAGACATGGTTATTTTATAAGGGATGAGGGGGACGAATCCCAGAAAAGTATGTATTTCATATGCTAGGAAGATGAACTGAAGTTTTCTTGGAAAATCATAAAACTTAATAAGGGTTTCGCATTGTTTCAGCTTTCAATAGAGGTAGACTAGGTCACTGTCCTCATATCTCCATCTCTTTCTGAAGTGTTTGTGCAAAGATTTTCCCTACGCTAGTTGGTTTACAGTTAGAAAATAACACTACTATTGTGATTTTAAGTACAATTTCCGAGAGAGAAATATTGTCGGAATTTTTAGTATGAGTTTGTATTAACAAAATAATAATTAATTTCAACTACAACCGATTAATTTTAATCGACTCGATTCTTCGATTAAATATTTTTGATCAATTAATCTTACAGCAGAAATTGATCGATTAATCGATTAAATCCCATAACATTAATAAGAAAACAACACATCGTAATGACAAAAGAGAAATCCCGCGCATTGAGTGGGATTTGAACCCACGACTAAACCTGTTTGTCTTATCCGTTTCATAGACAGCGGGCATATTTCTTTGTAAGTTAAAGTGAAAAATCGACATCCCATTTAGACGAATGTTGGGTTAAAAAAGAAAGCAAGTTCATTTAACTTTAGTAGCATATTTCAGTGCCTTATTCTATACCATTAACTGAATTGTTCGTTTGCCAAAAGCAAATCGAATTCAGCTATCACGAAAATAAAGTTTAGTAGGTACAACGTACATCTGAAGCAGTTACGCTGATCGATCCAATTTATCTTCCTCCAAGAAGGTAAATGTGCTGAAAACAACTGCACAAGTTGTCGACTGCAATAGCATTAGCAGGTATATAGATAGGTTTTCTTTCCAGGGATTGAAATTGTTTCGGCAGCAAGAGACTGAATGTTTTCTTTCTTTTTCCTTCTCTCTCTCCATTTCTTGAATCACCTGGATTGTTTTAAACTTGACCTCATTTCCGGCTTTCTGAATGCTATACCTTATATTTTTGTCAAATAACTTAATTTTCAATTACTAAAAACAAGTTCATTCTAGATTTAAGAAATTTCTTTGTCCTCACGGAAATATTATAGAGAATAAAATAATACAGTGTGCTACCGACATGAAAGTTCTTAAGCGAAATAGGGTTTATTCTTTTGACGCCAGAGATACGTGTTCAAACCCCCGGTACCACAAAATGAGGTTTGTACTGGGAGAAATTAGCACATGTTTTTGTAACCTTATGTTATCCCTACCATGTAGTGTATTTTGGTCTTATGATGTATTGTACCGTATTATACACCTGTAGTTACAGTGACTTAGGGAAAATGATCAGTCTGTCAGAACTAAAAGCATTGTTATTTTAAAACTCATATGTCTCATTAAATATCAGTCCTATCAAAATTTTCATTGAATAAAACTTATCGGAAATCATTTTTAAAGAAACTTTTGTTATGTAATATTTTTCATAATAATAAATAATAAAGGAGATATTTCCATTTATTTAATTCAGGTCCCTTTATAACCTTCCTTTAAAATAATGTATTTTGTGCGAGATCGTGCGTATTTGCTTGTTTTCCGCACAGAACCAATACGTGGTAAGTGTGAAATACCACATTCAGTATTCCCAACGTAACACACATAACAATTTCCCTCTTCTTACCGCTTAAGCGCGACATTCATTTTACTGCTTTAAGCTTTTGACATTATTTTTAGAGACGTTTAACATAGTAATAATTATAAATTGGAAACTTACCACTGCAATTTCACCTAAATTGCAATGTTAATTATTGTTTTTAAATATTTGCAAAAATTAAGTAAAGTCTACTACTCCACGAAACTTATTGCATTCCTGATACAAGTAACATTAAGGAAGCCGTGAAAAAACCAACAAGATTCCAGATGCCGATGTTATTACTGCAAAATGTTATATAAATAATATTGTTAAAATATTAAAATGAAAAATAAATCATTACATAACCTTACCGTTTGTTTTAAGTTCGCATTTATAGACTGGGGGGAAAAAAAGACAGACGTATATCACGGCCTGCTGGAGTACAGATATTTTTGTTTTCTAAAGTTGCCGTCATTAAACACAAACCAAGATGGAGATTTCATTGCAACTAATTAGAAATTCGTCTTTCAGGTATGTAATAAACGATCTTCGCATAAAATAATGTACGATACACGAGCGGTATGTTTGTTTTCATGTTCTCGGAAATTAAAAAAGCTCTACTACGTTTCGCTTTTTCAATCTTTTCCTCGAACATGAAAACGTCAACATACCGCTCTTGTAACGCATATTACTATTAAATGCCATATAGCCTAAAATCTAAGTTAGAACGAACTTAATTTATATTACAATTTTCATATACTGTAAATCGATTCAGCCATTATCGAGTGAAAAGGTAACAAACATCCAAACACACAGACAGACATACAAACAAAAATAAAAAAGCGACTTTTGGTTTCAGGATGATTAATTATATATGTTAACACCAATTATATTTGGAGAAGCGAAAATTACCAGAAAAATGTCGGTTACACATTTATTATTAGTATAGCTATTATAGGTTTACTTCTCATAAGACATTTGTTTTTCCATTTCTAGTCATTCATTTTATCAAATCATTACTTATTTCAATTGTTTATGGTGTCATAAAGAGAACATGAAACGTCTCAACTCTCATTATAAAGGAACTATAGTCTAGACATTACAGATAATGACGGATTTATTATTTCATCTGTCCAATTTACATAATTATGTGTACCTACATTGATTAATTGTATGTTAATGGAAGTCATGGTTGAATCCAACCAATCAGAAAGGAGTATGCTCATTGTCCCAACTCTTACATTCAATTATTGTCACCGCCTGCTTGAACACATCCGATGGCTGTCATCGGATGCATGGATGCGTTCGAGCAGGCGGTGATTATTATCGAGGAACCCTAGGCGAAGCTAATTTACGGAGAAGAGTCCCGTTCCATTTGCGTTTCGTGAGTTCAGTTCCAACAATGGAGAGTGTGGTATGGTTCTATTGATTGCAACATCTCGAGACAGGACCTTAACTAAAGCTGAGATATTATATGATATATTATTATTTAGACTAGACCAAAAAAATTGCTTACTTTTAACATTAGATATTTTGTCACTGTTATAAAAGTTATGTTAACGAATTTTTTAGTGTACATATATTTATTGTTTATCAAAGACGGACATCTGACTTCAATCGTAATTGTACATTATTATTATTATTATTATTATTATTATTATGCTGTTGCCAGTATTATTAACATTGTTTTAAAATTTGTGCTATTAGCAAAGAACACTGTGAAGAATAAAGATGTCAGTAGAATAACAGCAAGTGAGATGAGGTTTATGAGAGCAACAGCTGATATTACTCATATGGGATCATAAAAAAATGAGGACCTAATGCAAGAACTTCAAATAGAACCCATTATGCAGTTCATCAGCAAATATCAACTTCAGTGGAAGGGTCATCTTTCGAATGAATCGATGCAGAAACCAAAACACTGCTTCATTACCATCCATATGGCAAAAAGATCTCTAGGCCGTCCAAAGAAGAGATGGACTGAAAATTAGTGACTGTAACAGGCCACTTGGCCTAATACTTGTTAGGAAGATGATGATGATGATGATGATGATGATGTTTTATTAGACTTAATGAAATTTATCTCTCCAAAATTTTTTTCGGGAAAATTATGAATTCATTTACTAAATGCTATTTTGTTGTCGTGCTTGCATTATTTTACCTGGACTAATCCCTTATTATGCTTTGTAAATTATATCACGTTTATATTTGTAATTCATTTAGTGTTTCTTCATTGTTACATATTCTCTTCTTTTGTATCTTAAAAGGTAAATGTTATTTAACTTATTTGTATTTTTTATTTTTTATTTCTCTCATTCCCAAGAATAGCACGTTTCTCCATTAAAACTTAAAAGTATATGCTACTTTCCTATTTTAAATCTTCCATTTACTTAAACGTGAACAAACTAATAACATGCCGCCATCTTGTTGAAGTCTTCGATGCGTGTTATGCGCCACAGCTGCCGCTCTCGAAACAGGAGTTTATGACCACTGATATAATAAATGAGCTGGAACACGACCTCATATCGGTAATTCCTGTTGACAAATCCAACCGAACTTACATTGAACGTGTTATCATAATTATCCAGTGCAGAGGATCACGGGTATTGTTGCGCCATGCCACTGAAACAATCGAGTAACGAGAAGCGACGTCTGTGGTAAACGAATTGTGCCGGAGCGGATGGAATAACAAGAGACGCTACCATGGAAACAGGCAACTTCACACATCGATATATGTGAAGCACTCCATTATGAAACTTTGGTATAGTTATAAATAATACAATTAATTGTACGGCAGAGCGAACAGCTAGCTGTTGCAGGGGGCCTTGCAGATAATATTTTTACAGAATTGTCTCTCCTGCTACCATGTAGCTAGCAGAACGTAACGCGTTTATAAATTCAATCTGAGCGCTTTACAAGTAATGTAAAACGCATTCTCCTCGTATCTCCCTTTCCAGTCTAAAATTAAACTTCACTTTCAGGTTTCTTTGTCGTGTATGTTCCGATTGAGTTTTCTCTGACAAATAAAGGTTTGTGTTATTTTGAAATGTCTGTGATTTCTTTGCCATATAATTTTCTAAATATAATTTACGATAAATACCTATCATCTTTCTACTCGGAATTCCATGGTATATAAAATGTACGAAATAGATACAATAAAATTTGGCTCCTGATTCGTGAGTTCAAACTCGGGAGAGGGCGTTGGACGATTTGAGACAACGAATTTCGCCGTACTATTCAGAAATACAACTCACCTACATCATATTATCAGAATCCAGAATGGTCTTAGTTAAATGGAAACATATTATATATTATATTATATTATATTATATTATATTATATTATATTATATTATATTATATTATATTATATTATATTATATTATATTATATTATATTATATTATATTATATTATATTATATTGTATTGTATTGTATTATATTATATTGTATTATATTATTATATTATATTATATTATGTTATATTATATTATATTATATTATATTATATTATATTATATTATATTATATTATATTATATTATATTATATTATATTATATTATATTATATTATATTATATTACTTATAGCTTTTAAGGAACCCAGAGATTCATTGCGCCCTCACATAAGCCCGCCATCGGTCTCTATCCTGAGCAAGATTAATCCAGTCTCTACCATCATATCGCACCTCTCTCAAATTCATTTTAATATTTTCCTCCTATCTACGTCTCGGCTTCCCCAAAGGTCTTTTTCCTCCGGCTTCTCAACTAACACTATATACATTTATGGATTGCCCATACGTGCTACATGCCCTGCCCATCTCAAACGTCTGGATTGAAAGTTCCTAATTATGTCAGGTAAAGAATACAATGGATGCAGTTCTGCTTTGTGTAACTTTCTCCATTCTCCTGTAACTCCATCCCTCTTAGCCCCAAATATTTTTCTAAGAACCTTTTTCTCAGACACACTTAATCTCTGTTCCTCTCTCAAAGTGAGTGTCCAAGTTTCACAACCATACAGAACAACCGGTACCGGTAATATAACTGTTTCATAAATTCTAACTTCCAGATTTTTTGACAGCAGACTAGATGGCAAAAGCTTCTCAACCGAATAATAACAGAAACTTCCCATTTTTATTCTGCGTCTAATTTCCTACCAGTGTCATTTATTTTGTTAGTGTTGCTCAAAGATATTTGAATTTTTCCATCTCTTCGGAGGATAAATTTCCAATTTTTATATTTCCATTTCGTACAATATTCTGGTCTCGAGACATAATCATATATTGTACTTTGTCTTTTTGGAATTTACTCCAAACCTATCTCTTTACTTGCTTCAAGTAGAATTTCCGTTTTTTTCCTAATTGTTTGTGGATTTTCTCCTAACATATTCATGTCATCCGCATAGACAAGAAGCTGATATAACACGTTCAATTCCAAACCCTGCCTGTTATCCTGAAATATTATATTATATTATATTATATATTATATTATATTATATTATATTATATTATATTATATTATATTATATTATATTATATTATATTAGGCCTATATATTATATTGTAACTATATTGTATTGTCTGTTGTATTGTACTATAATTTACTATAATATATTATATTTATAATTTATTTATTATATTATATTATATTTTATTGCATTATATTATATTATATTATACTAGCCGTACCCGTGCGCTCCGCTGCACCTGTTAGAAATAAATATAAAGTAATTACATAATTAAAATAGGACATTTGATCCAGGGAACATTCGTGTTTGATAGAAGGAAAAATCGTTTAATATGTTACTTAATTTAAATTGGATCCAAATAATTAAAATTCATTTTGGTCCAGAGACACTCATTTGTGCAATGACAATTTTTAACCTGTTTCTTAATTTTTATTACATGCAACCATGGTTTAATGAAGAGTATATCATGTAGATTTAATGTGTATATTTTATTTTACTTGTTATAGATTTCCATTGAATTATGCTAATAACTTAATTTTAACCCTTAATTTCTACGTATTCAAAAATGAGTGTACTGAACCCTTCAAATAACTTAAATTATATTATATAATATTACATGTTATATTATATTATATTATATTATATTATATTATATTATATTATATTATATTATATTATATCATATCATATCAGAAGTTACTGTAATAACAATATAGCATTATGACCATCTAGAGAAACTACACTTTCCAATGGTGAAATAATAATTAATTATACAAATCGGTTAATTTAGCTTCCCATATTACTTCATACAAACACAGAAACATTCCTGTAGGCTATCTTTCATAGTTTTCGATTGTTGCTGTCCAAGGCCCCTTATAGACGAAGTCATTTGTTTTCTTAATTCATTGCACGTCCTTAGATGGCAGTTATTTTAATTTTAAAACTCATTTATCTCATTAAATATCAGTCCTATCAAAATTTTTCAAGGAATAAAACTTATCGCAAATTATTTTTGAAGAAACTTTTGTTACGTAACATTTTTCACATAAATCAATAATAAGCGAGATATTTCGATTTATTTAATTCAGGCCCCCTTATAACCCCCCTTTTAAATAATGTATTTTGAATGCCATATAGCCTAAAATCTAAGTTACAACGAACTTAATATATATTCCAATTTTCATAAATCCGTTCATCCATTATCGCGTGAAAAGGTAACAAACATAGACAAACAGACAGACAGATATACAAACAAAAATTTCAAAAATGCTATTTTCGGTTTCAGGATGGTTAATTATATATGATAGGACCAATTATTTTTGGAAAATCGAAAATTACCAGAAAAATTTCGGCTACAGATTTATTATTAGTATAGATTTATATTATATTATATTATATTACATTACTTTATAGACATATTATATTATATTATATTATATTATATTATATTATATTATATTATATAGTATGTTATATTATATTATATTGCATTATATTATATTAGGCCTATATATTATAGTGTAATTATATTGTGTTGTACTCTAATTTACTATAATATATTATATTATATTACATTATATTATATTAGGCCTATATATTATATTGCATATTATATTTTATTGTGTATTGTATTGTACTGTATACTAATTTACTATAATGTATTATATTTATAATTTACGGTATTATATTATATTATATTATATTATATCATATTAGGCCTATATATTATATTGTAGTTATATTTTATTGTGTAGTGTATTTTTAGGCTACTCTAATTTACTATAATGTATTATATTTATAATTTACGGTATTATATTATATTATATTATATTATATTATATTATTATATTATATTATATTATATTATATTATATTAGGCCTATATATTATATTGTAGTTATATTTTATTGTGTACTGTATTGTACTGTAGGCTACTCTAATTTACTATAATGTATTATATTTATAATTTATATTATATTATATTATATTATATTATATTACATTATATTATATTAGGCCTATATATTATATTGTAGTTATATTTTATTGTGTACTGTATTGTACTTGTTTTGTACTAATTTACTATAATGTATTATATTTATAATTTACGGTATTATATTATATTATATTATATTATATTAGGCCTATATATTATATTGTAGTTATATTTTATTTGTACTGTATTGTACTGTAGGCTACTAATTTACTATAATGTATTATATTTATAATTTACGGTATTATATTATGTTATATTATATTATATTATATTAGGCGTATATATTATATTGTAGTTATATTTTATTGTGTACTGTATTGTACTGTAGGCTACTCTAATTTACTATAATGTAGGCCTATTATATTTATAACTTACGGTATTATATTATATTATATTATATTATATTATATTATATTATATTATATTATATTATATTATATTATATTATATTAGGCCTATAGATTATATTGTAGTTATATTTTATTGTGTACTGTATTGTACTGTAGGCTACTCTAATTTACTATAATGTATTATATTTATAATTTACTTTATATTATATTATATTATATTATATTATATTATATTATATTATATTATATTATATTATATTAGGCCTATATATTATATTGTAGTTATATTTTATTGTGTACTGTATTGTACTGTAGGCTACTCTAATTTACTATAATGTATTATATTTATAATTTACGGTATTATATTATATTATATTGGTAAGGACAGCATATTTCATACCAAAAATAATTTATGTTTTAGTTAAAGGAAACTGATCTTCGGTTGTCCCATTATTCTTTATCTGGGAAGCAGTGGAGCATCGCTAACTCGTCGCCTGCAGACAATGCACGAGCATCCCCTGTAATGAGGTGCGCCTATTCGTGCGATAATCGTGACGTTCTCGGCTGCAGAAACATCCAGCCGTGTCTATCAGTCCGTCCCCATAAATCCAATTCCGGTATTTAAAAGATGCATCAACTGTTGAGGCGGGACGTGTAATAACTCAACGGACCGTGAGAGGCAGCACAAGCGATGCAGGCCACGAATGTGATCGCGAAGGCCTGAGATGGCTGCCATCTGTGGAGAAGCAAAACAACGATGATTGTGGGGAACGGTTATAAATAATTTATATGCGTCAAATTCGATTACAGCAAATAATATCTCGGTGCCGGTTCATCTCACATTGGAGTACGTCTCATGAAATATTTTGCTGTTGAAGTTCAGCAACTTTCCTCTGAGACTTAAGACGTCTGCCATTACGTGACTTTGCTTAGAATGAATGTAACTTCCAGTTATGACAGTACAACATCGACATTGTTGTAGTTTAGTCAACTGTCCGAAGACAGATCTGAGCTCTTAAGTGACACCAGTAAGACATCTGTTAGGTTTATTATTATTTTAGGTAGTTATTTAACAACGCTTTATCAACTGATATGTTATTTAGCGCCTATGAAATCGGAAGTAGCGAGTTGAGCCCGAGGATTCTTCATAGATTACCTGACATTCCTTCTTACGATTGGGGAATTCCTCAGAATAAACCCAACCAAATAACTGTCCCAAGCGGGAATGAAACCTACGCCCGAGCAGTGCTGCCAACTCGATTCTTAAAAATCCGCTCTGAAGTCGTGCAGAAACCGCTAGGTTCTATATTGTCAATGTAAAAATATACTATTTTGCCGCTGTGAGTGCAAAAATTCTCTCTAAATCCCTGTATCAGCAATACAAATTCCATAAATTTTATCCGCTAAACTAACTAGATCTAGCGGGAAAACCGCTGAATTGGCAACACTGCGCCCAAGCGCAACTATCAGCAGGCAAACGCGCCTACCACTTGAGCTACTTAGGTAGACTTGATCAATTATTAATTTCTGTGAGTGATAAAATATTAATGATAGAAGATTGAGAGTATATGACGAGAAAATTAATAGAACAATGTGACCAATGGAAACAAAATATATTTCAACCAGAGCTCAATGGAAAGATTTAATTTTAGAACACGAATATAGAAATGTGATGAATACCGGTATACATTATTTGAAATAAAGAAGTAGCGAAGGTGAAAGTATGTATATATGTACTGTATGTATGTATGTATGTATGTATGTATGTATGTATGTATGTATGTATGTATGACGTGTATGTTTATACAGGGACATCAGTTTTTTTTTACTTCAATTTTTATTGTACCTGAGTTTCTGAATGTAGGCTACTTCACTCCCACCCCTTCTACTAATGAAGTTGAACCGTCCTCCACACAGATCCAAGACCGCATATACAGTCATAGTAGCCTTACGGTCACAGTAAACAGTACGTTCCAAAAAATATGTTCGCGTTTTCCAGTGACGAAAGAGCTTTCAATATTAAATCATTTTCGCACAGGTACTGTCGTCCATTTGCCTACGCCGCATCCCGGTTTCCCCCACCTGCTTCTATTCGCCCCTCTGTAAAGTCTAGTGGCTGGGCTCTTTTCTGAGAACATTAATTTCTGTTAGGAAATGGACGTCTATGTAATATTATACCCATACAACTGCTTAAAATAACTTAAATAAAAGGACCTCGTTAGGTAATTAACTATCACGTGATTTCCTCCCTTTCTACGACTCTGCGGCATAACCACTTGGACGGACAGTAGATATCATGTCTGAGTAATTTTATCTTTTCGGATCGGGCAGAAGTGAAGATTGAATTTACAGTACGTAAAATACTCTTTTATAGAGTAGGTACAGAATTATTTCAACATGAGTTACTGATACGAAGTACGAACCTGGTAATTGGAATTACGTATAATAGTCTCTAGTGCGATAATATGGACATTAGAACTGAAGCATATATCGAAATGAACGGCCACCATTTTCAAAAATGTATTTAAATATCCATATTACGATTATTTTTCAATTTAACTTCATTCTCTATATTGTACGCTAATGTGTTGTAGACAGTATAATATACAATGCATAATGAATACGTCCGAATGGATAGCTCAGTTCGTGAGTAATACACTCATTGTTAATACAGTACTGTATTTTGATTAAACAAAAACCTAATGAAAATTATCAAACTCAAAAGCGTGATATTTCCTAGTTTACGTAAATGGATTAACTACTTTTCTTCTCCCCTATACCTAGTAAATTGATTTGTTTATATATTACGTCACTATCATCGAACTCCAGTCGTGGAAGGGGGTAGCAAATGGAGTTTCCGGTTCTCAATCGTTTATCCAGAGGTATAGCCAGGTTAATGTTAAAAATGTTAGAAAAAATAAAATGATGTCCCTGTATGTAATGCCTACCCACTTCACTTTACGTGATTCGGGTTCCGCATATTGCGGATAGATGGCAGGACTTTGACCCATTTTCTAGTTGTACACCACTTCGGCGGGTCACACTGTACATGATGTATGTCTGTTGAGAGTTATGTCGTTTACTAGGCTGAGTGTATGTGTAAGTGATCGTGTAAGGGGAAACCCGGTGCCGACGCGTAGCCTACTCCTATCGAATAGCAGCACCAAGGGGGCCGCCAGGCTTAACGTCCCCGTCCGACGGACGAATCACTACGAACAGAGACTTTTGCCTTCTCTTCATTTGCATTGCGGAGAGATTTGGGACTTAACCCAGGCATATTGGTGCATAATCTAGCGATTAGAAGTTGTGCACCACCATCTCTCCTAGTCCCGAGGTAATTTTACATGAAAATTTCTGACCCCGCCGAGAATCGAACCCGGACTGCTAGTCTGAAGGCAGACACGCTACCACAGAGCTAACTCGGCGAAGGTGAAAATTATGAAGTTGAATTAATTAAAAACATGAAGGATGATGAGCTATGCAAAAATTAAATGGCTTTTGTGGGATCTAAATATAAATAAATTATATTAGGTTTCTGTTCAGTCAATACTTTGTCATTTATAGAAAGGCTATTATTTCAATGTTCAGTAAAGTACCTAATTACTACAAACCTTTCTCCTGATGCCTCATTTTGATTACTGTGACTCTCTCTACACTGACCTTAACATGAGACTGACAGACAGACTACAGCGTGTTCATAATGCATGTGTTCGATTTATTTGCAACGTCCGTAGATCTGACCGTTTCACACCTTCACTAAATATGCTGTCCTGGGTCCGTCTCAAAGAGCGAAGAACTATTCACTCTCTCACTTTACTCTTCAATATTCTTCAAACCTCTAACCCTACTACTTAGCTTCTCGTTTTCAACATTTGTCCTCATATCACGAAATAGATACTCGATCACAACACCATATCACACTCTCCATTCCTAAACACAGAACATCCTTCTACTCTTCATCTTTCACCGTCTCTGCAGCTCATCTCTGGAACTCTCTACCACAACATGTCAGAGACTGTCGGACATTATCTAGTTTCAAAAATAAATTAAAATTGCACTTTTTGAATTAGATTCCTTTCAGTTATAAGCCCTTTTCTCTGCGATAGTTTTGTAAAAATATAGGCTATATATTTCTTTTTCCTTCCTTTCCCCTTTTTCTTCTGTTTATCAGCCGATGAATTTATTATTATAGCCTTTTTATCATGAATTTTATTTAATTTTCGTATTTCTTTTCTTTTTATTATTATTATTATTTTATTACATTCCATTTTGATATATTCTTCCTTACGTTTTCCATATCAACCATTTGTAGTAAATGAGTTGCTTTCACTATATTTCAATGTATTTTACTTTCTCTTTTTTTTTCTATTATTGTATTATTTTCATGTTGTAGTAGAGTCAGTAGAAGAAAAAATCAGCAGATACAAATCCAATTGGCTAGATCATGTAAGAAGAATGGAAAATTCAAGAATCCCAGAAATTATGATGCAATATAAACCTAGAGGACATCGTCGACCAGGAAGACCTTTGAGAAGACTGCTAGATGGGGCCGAAACAGGTCTACAGAGGGCTAATTCGTGAAGGAGATGATGATGATGATGATGATTTGATTTTCATGTTGTTTAGTGTCGATTTTATTATGCTATTATTTTTTTGTAATATGTTAGTATTCTGTTCTTTAACTTTTTGTTAAATTTTAAATGCTTGTATATTTTGTGACCTGGTAGAGTGTAAGAGAAGGCCCTAAGGCCCTGCCAATATAAATCAAGAATTATTATTATTATTATTATTATTATTATTAATTAATTAATTAATTTATTTATTTATTTATTTATTTCATCAATCATTGTTCAATATAAATAAAGAATTATTATTATTATTATTATTATTATTATTATTAATTAATTTATTTATTTATTTATTTCATCAATCATTGTTCAAGTCATGGCGGATTAGATGATTTTGTTATTATTATTATTATTATTATTATTATTATTATTATTATTATTATTATTATTTATTTATTTATTTATTTATTTCATCAATCATTGTTCACGTCATGGCGGATTAGATGATTTTGTTATTATTATTATTATTATTATTATTATTATTATTATTTTATTATTATTTATTTATTTATTTATTTATTTATTTATTTCATCAATCATTGTTCAAGTCATGGCGGATTAGATGATTTTGTTATTATTATTATTATTATTATTATTATTATTATTTATTTATTTATTTATTATCATCAATCATTTAGTTCAAATCATTGTTCACGTCATGGATTAGATGATTTTGTTATTATTATTATTATTATTATTATTATTATTATTATTATTATTATTATTATTATTATTTATTTATTTATTTATTTCATCAATCATTGTGTTCGGATTAGATGATTTTGTTATTATTATTATTATTATTATTATTATTTATTTATTTATTTATTTCATCAATCATTGTTCACGCATGGCGGATTAGATGATTTTGTTATTATTATTATTATTATTATTATTATTATTATTATTATTATTATTATTATTTTATTTTTATTTATTATTTCATCAATCATTGTTCACGTCATGGCGGATTAGATGATTTTGTTATTATTATTATTATTATTATTATTATTATTATTATTGTTTGAAAAGCTTTTACAGTATTTCATTGTTAATTCTTTAGTAACAACATTTTCTTCATTCTACTTTTCACCTTGCAGAAAATTTATATGAAGACTCTCACCAGCGATGTGTCCATTATACTCCTACAGTTCACTTTTTCTTTTCGCCCAGTAACTAAGAAAATAGCACAAAGAGCTTGTATTTCATTTCATGAGTGATAGCAATTTCTCAGTACCTTTTTTAACGTGTGGTCACTTTTATTTTGTGGCACGGTGGGACTCAACAAACCATTATGACGAAAGCATTGGTCAAATATAAGAACCAGTCCTCAGTAAATCTCCTTTTATGGAGGACACTTCAATAGAAACTAGCAACTAGTCCGAGGCAGCCCGTTCTTCTTGTTTCTTTATCAGAGAGAGAAAAGTCCAGTTTGCACTCGTCGCTTCATCCAATAAGAACGAAGTATGTAAGGGAGAAAATATTACAATGGTGTCATCATTGACTGGTGTGTTAGTGTCTTGGGGGCATTGTTATAATATTCGTAATTTTATGCTTGGCGAGAGCCGGTTTTTTTAATTTCCCAGACATTTCAATTATGTGAAATATTTGGATAAATGGATAATAAATGAATGCATTAATAATTAATGAATGAGTGAATGAACTAACGAATGCCTAATGAACGAATAAGTGAGACTGAGTAAATTAATGAATGAGTGAATGAATGAGTAAATAAATGAGTGAGTGAGTAAATAAATGAGTGAGTGAATAAGTGAGTGATTGAATTAATGAGTGAGCAAAGGGATGAGTGAATGAGAGTAAATTAATGAGTGAATGAGTGAGTGAGTAAATGAATGAGTGAGTGAGTAAATAAATGGTGAGTGAATTAATGAGTAAATGGTTGGGTGAATGAGAGTAAATTAATGAGTGAATAAGTGAGTGAGTAAATGAATGAGTGAGTGAGTAAATGAATAAGTGAGTGAGTAAATGAATGAGTGAGTGAGAGAATGAATGAATAAAGAATGAGTGAGTAAATGAATGAGTGAATGACTGAGTAAATGAATGAGTGAATGACTGAGTAAATGAATGAGTGAATGACTGAGTAAATGAGTGAGTGATGAATGAGTGAGTTAGTAAATGAATGAATGAAGAGTGAGTGAGTGAGTGAATGAATGAATGAGTAAATGAATGAATGAGTGAGAGAATGAATGAATAAAGAATGAGTGAGTAAATGAATGAGTGAATGAATGAATAAAGAATGAGTGAGTAAATGAATGAGTGAATGACTGAGTAAATGAGTGAGTGATGAATGAGTGAGTTAGTAAATGAATGAATGAAGAGTGAGTGAGTAAATGAATGAGTTAGTAAATGAATGAATGAGTGAGTTAGTAAATGAATGAATGAGTGAGTTAGTGAATGAATGAATGAATAAATGAGTGAGTGAGTAAATGAATAAGTGAGTAAATGAATGAGTGAAGAGTGAGTAAATGAATGAATGAATGAGTGAATGGGTGAGTGAATTAATGAGTGAGTAAATGAATGAGTGAATGAGTGAGTGAATGAATGAGTGAGTAAATGAATGAGTGAATGAATGAGTGAGTAAATGAATGAGTGAGTGAGTGAATGAATGAGTGAATGAGTGAGGAAATGAATGAGTGAGTGAGTGAATGAGTGAGTGAATGAATGAGTGAATGGACGTACGGACGGACAGACTGACGGATGGATGGATTTATTGTATTATGGATAGTCAAATACCCGGTTGATATTGTTGGTATAATAAAAAAAACAAACACAATTAGCACAAAAGTAAATTCAAAACAACACAAAGAACAGAACAAAATTCAAAAACATCAAACACAAAATAACACACCAATACAAAATAAATCAAACACTACGATTACGAAAAATAATACAATTACAAAACAACAACATAAGTACAAAATTACAACACGAATACAACTCAACATAAATCACTTCAGCACTCACCTTCAATATTAAGCATGAATAATGTGACCAAACGATGACGTGACGCTTTCAACGCTGAACATATCTTAACCAATTTTAACACTTATGAAACACTTCGAACACTTACACTCAGAGTTAAAAGCATGTAATACCGCGGTACTGTTACAGCACTTCGTAAAATATAGAGCTAAAAACTTCCATTATCACGATACTGATCACGACATACATATGAAGAGAGCTGAAAGCTTTCAGTATCAATGTATTCATAAGCTACATATAATGAAGAGCTAAAATCTTGTAATATCACTCTACTGTTCCTAAGCTATGAAAGTGATATAATAGTGCAGATTGAAGTAATAGAATACATTAAAATAAATAAATGCTAAGAACGGTGAAATTAAGACCAATTTAATGCCAGTCATGGATCTTTTGTGAGAATAATATTGACTTGACACTAATATGTATCAGAATATTTTGTTTTATTCCATCTACTGCAGGCCTGCACAAGGTTTGCGCTCTCCCAGTCGGCTCACAGCTCGCGAGCGGAATGCAGATATTGGCTGCGCTCTGCATAAGGATGGACTGGAAGAAGGGGTGATCTCGTACAAAATATACACAAAAGGAAGTACTATTACGAGTGTTCACGAAATGAATTCCCGTTCTGTATTTACAAAACTATCTTGGACTATTATCTATACTAATAATAAATCTGTAGCCGAAATTTTTCTGGTAATGTTCGGTTTTCAAAAACAATTGCTCCTAACATATATAATTAATCACCCTGAAACCGAAAATCGCATTTTTGACATTTTTGTTTGTATGACTGTATGTTTGTTACCTTTTCACGCGATAATGGCTGAACTGATTTATATGAAAATTGGAATATAAAGTAAGTTCGTTGTAACTTAGATTTTAGGCTATATGGCATTCAAAATACTTTATTTAAAAGGGGGTTATAAGGGGGCTTGAATTAAATAAATCGAAATATCTCGCTTATTATTGATTTTCATGAAAAAAATTACATAACAAAAGTTTCTTTACAAATGATTTCCGATAAGTTTTATTCTTTACAATATTTTGATAGGACTGATATTTAATGAGATAAATGAGTTTACAATTAAAATAACGTCATCTAAGACGGTTCAATGAATTAAGAACAAATAACTTCGTCTATAAGGGGCCTTGGACATCAACAATCGAAAGCTACATCAACAATCGAAAGATAGCCTACAGAGAATGTTTCTGTGTTTGTATGAAGTAATATCAGAAGCTAAATTAACTGATTTGTATAATTAATTATTATTTCACCATTGAAAGTGTAGTTTCTCTAGATGGACATAATGCTATAATGTTATTACAGTAACGTCTGAGTAAATCGAGGACAGGTAAGATTAAAATAGCTTCTTATGCACAGAAAATTTGATAGGCTATTTTGTACATTCGTTTTCTGCATTTCTTAAAATAATATTTATGTACACTCATTTTAATCTCAGAGAATTAACGAACAACGAGAGTGTATTGATTTAGTATGCAGTAATAGTACGTTAGCTTAGCAATCCATTATTTATAATCCAAATTTTAACTATGCCAATTGAATCGTGTTAAAATACATAAAATATATATGCAATAAATGCAATGCAAAAAAAATTGGGTAATGAGCGAAGCAGATTATGTTGTGCTGTTGTAAAAGTTATTCCCTGGATCAAACGTCCTATTTTGATTATGTAATTACTTTATATTTATTTCTAACAGGTGCAGCGGAGCGCACGGGTAAGGCTAGTTAATTAATAAAAAAATATTTATTTTACAGAAATAATAGAAATTCTATAGCTACTTAAATATACAATATCATTTTGTTATATTTTTATTTATCAGTACATCAAAACGAGGTTTTATGCTGTTGGCAGCTGAAAGGAACAGTACTGATCGTAATGAAACATCAGTTACAGATGTTCGATGTCTGCCTTATTAAAGTTGATAATAGAAAACAGTTGCTCACAAATATAAGTGTTGAGCCAAACATTGCAATCATTTTCACAGCCAGCCTGTGTAGTCGTGGATATTATTGCTAATGTTTAGTCTTGTAAAACTCAACCAGGCTAGTAGTATTATTCAAACGGTCTTTAGCCCTTAGGTCACATTGAAGATCAATAAGTTCGAGCTGTAGATCGTATGACACTGTTTCAACTAGTGTTGAAGGAATTTATTATGATAACTTTAAACTTCTTTCCAATTAAGACAAGATCTTGGAACCTAGAATTAAATTCATTTTGAATTTCAATTAATATTTGGACATAATCTTTTAACATCACGAGCAGTTTCTGCCGTTGGAAAGTGAGCCATATTACCTTCCCGAAATTGACTTACGAAAAGTGAAAGTTTATGACTGAAATCCCGTAATTTATTCAACATATCAGCAATGAGCTGGCCTTTTCACTCAAGAGAGATATTTAAATTGTTGAAAATTAATAATTCTAACTTACCCTACCTCATAATAACCTTTTTACTGCGATGTTCACCAACAAAACCATCGTACCTGTATGTGTGGACTAGTGATGACGCATTATATTATGTTTTCCTCTTTCTTTCAAACTTTTGTGGCAGGTAAGTATTGACTCAGCTGCTGTGAAAAAATAAGCATTTTCCCACGCAATCTTGAAAGAATTTGCCTGATGATCACTTTTCCGTCTTTTAGATTGCTCCATTATGTAGCCGTAGATAGGCAAAGTGAAATAGCTACTGATAATACACACTACACCAGATAGCTGCGTAGACTATCCTCTACCTATAGCAGGCCTACGTCATTCCGACGTACCTTTCCGGCGAGCTGTTAGACGGCTCTCGCTCAATGAGCGCCATTTGTGCAGGCCTGATCTAAGGGATAACTTTTCAAAATCTGAAGAGTTATATTATTTCCACCCTGTATAATGAAGAGATTAATGCTTTCAGTATCACGGTACTGTCCCTAAGCTGCGTACAGAGAAGAATTAAAAAGTTTTAAATATCGCGGTACATTCAACATTAGAACTTGATGTGTATTATGAATCTATACTAATAATAAATCTGTAGCCGAAATTTTTCTGGTAATTTTCGATTTTTCAAAAATAATTGGTCCTAACATAATATATAATTACCACCCTGAAACCGAAAATCGCTTTTTTGAAATTTTTGTTTATATATCTGTCTGTCTGTCTGTCTGTCTGGATGTTTGTTACCTTTTCACGCGATAATGGCTGAACGGATTTCGATGAAAATTGGAATATAAATTAAGTTCGTTGTAACTTAGATTTTAGACTATATGGCATTCAAAACACATTATTTAAAAGGGAGGGGTTATAAGGGGGCCTGAATTAAATAAATCGAAATATCTCGCTTATTATTGATTTTTGTGAAAAATGTTATATAACAAAAGTTTCTTTAAAATTAATTTCCGATACGTTTTATCCTATGCAAAATTTTGATAGGACCGATATTTAATGAGATAAATGAGTTTTAAAATTAAAATAACTGCCATCTAAGGCCCTGTAATGAATTAAAAAACAAATGACTTCTTCTATAAGGGGCCTTGACAACAACAATCGAAAGCTATGAAAATAGCCTACAGAGAATGTTTCTGTGTTTGTATGAAGTAATATCGGAAGCTAAATTAACCGATTTGTATAATTAATTATTAATTCACCATTGGAAAGTGTAGTTTCTCTAGATGGACATAATGCTATAATGTTATTACAGTAACTTCTGATATAATATAATATAATATAATATAATATAATATAATATAATATAATATAATATAATATAATATAATATAATATAATATAATATAATATAATATAATATAATTTAAGATATTTGAAGGTTTCAGAACGATAGTGGGCCAAGCGCCATTTACTGAATACGTATAAAACAAGGATTAAAATTAAGTTATTACCATAATTCAATGGAAACCTATAACAAGTAAAATAAAGTATACACATTAAATCTAAATGATGTCAATCTTCATTAAACTATGGCTGCATGTAATAAAAATTAGAAACATGTTAAAGGAATTGTCATTGCACCAAATGAGTGTCTCTGGACCAAAATGATCGCATTTTAATTATTCGGATGCAATTTAAATTAAGTAACATATTAAACGATTTATCCCTCTATCAAACACGAATGTTCCCTGGATCAAACGTCGTATTTTAATTATGTAATTACTTTATATTTATTTCTAACGGGTGCAGCGGAGCGCACGGGTATGGCTAGTTAAATAAATATATGTCAAGTTGGAGAGGTTATAATATCACGATTTCTAAGCCGTCTAAACTTAGAACCATTAAAAAATAAGTGTTCATGGGATGAACAACCTGTTTTGTTCATGATCACGATTTCATGGCCGTCTAAACCGGCATATAATCAACAAAGTTGTTAGGAAACGTTTAATGCTACATTTTGTTGCAATGAGTACTAAGATGTAATAATACAGGCCAAAATAGAATCTTGAATGTTAAATTTGTTACTGTACTTATTTGTGTTACGTGTAATATTTACATCATGAAAGGTCGAGGTAATGTATTAATTTCTTACTGAATCAAGTTTTACATTGAATATTGCATTTTCTTTGGCAGTACGTAAAGTGATTACTTACTCTTTTATGAACTATGGTCCATCCCAGGAATCTCTAGAGTAGAAAGACAAAACAAGTTCTCTGCGCAAGTGGTATGTGGGAGGGCTAGGGCCAAAGATCGCTCTGGGGGGAGGTGTTGGTTGAACGAAGCTAGCGATCACTTGCAGGGATTGGATCATTTCTGTCTAAACTCTACCTTCTACCACGAGCATCTTACCCCTTAACGGCCTCGAGCTGACGCAACCCCAATACACTCCGACACAGATACTCTCCACCCCCATATGCGTGAGGTTACTCCACAGATCCCTGGGACGGACCATAGTGTTTTCAAGGCTTACTTTACGCACTGATAACAATGGGTGAAATGCAACTTTACGCACTATCGTAGAAAATAGTAATATGCGTTACAAGAGCGGTATGTTGAAGTTTTCATGTTCGAGGAAAAGTTTGAAAAAAGCGAAATTTCCGAGAATTGAAAGAAAACATACCGCTCGTGTATCGTACATTATTTTGTGCGAAGATCGTTTATTACATACCTGAAAGAGGAATTTCTAATTAGTTGCAATGAAATCTCCATCTTGGTTTCTGTTCAATGACGGCAAATTTTCAAAACAAAAATATCTATCTTCAACATTGTTGCTTTAAAATATTTTCTGTGTTTACTGTACTCCAGCAGGCTGTGATATACGTCTGTCTTTTTTTCCCCCAGTCCTATGTTGAGTCTGGAATCTTGTCGATTTTTTCACGGCTTCCTTAATGTTATTTGCATCACGAATGCAGTAATTTTAGTGGAGTTGTAGAGTTTACTTAATTTTTGCAGATATTTAAAAACAATAATTAACAGTGCAATTTAGGTGAAATTGCAGTGGTAAGTTTGCAATTTATAATTATTACTATATTGAACGTCTCTAAAAATAATATGTTAGAAGCCTAAAGCAGTAAAATCAATATGTCACTTAAGCGGTAAGAAGAGGGAAATTGTTAGTTTGGGAATACTGAATGTGGAATTTTAGACTTTCCGCGGATTGGTTTTGTGCGGAAACCAAACAAATACGCAAGATCTCGCACAAAAGACTAATTCAATGGTGCGATAAAAGCCATTGTTTAGGTTGCTAAGGACGGTGAAATTAAGATCAATTTAGATACTAGTCATGGATCTTTTGTGAGAATAGTATTAATTTGAGACTAATATGTATTATAATATTTTATTATATCCAAGGGATAGCTTTTCAAAATCTGATGAGTTATATTACTTCCACTCTGTATAATGAAGAGATTAATGCTTTCAGTATCACGGTACTGTCCCTAAGCTGCGTACAGAGAAGAATTAAAAAGTTTTAAATATCCCGGTACATTCAACATTAGAACTTGATTGTATTATGAATAATATAAATAAATATATCTACTTTCTCAACTAACTGAGCGAATTTAGCTTTCTGTGCTATGACACAAACGATTTTACTAACATTTAACGTTTAAAAATTGACAATTCTGATTAATCGGAGAGGCTGAGACCCAAATTAATTCTGGTGTGAGTTACAAGGGAACCGACATTAGCAGGTAACGTATGAGCGGAGTATCTATCCCAATAAGGCGTTCTGTGGGTGCAAATAACGCCCACGCCGCGGGAATCAGTGATAGCCATCACAAGCAGATGATGAAGATGAATGAAGCGTCCGAGCTGGTAACAAACTGTCCGGGCTCTGTAAATTAAGCTGCAGATGTGTAGAGCCATGTATCTGCGCTATTAAAGCGAATGCTGGAACAGGGTTCTGTCTTTACTACCAATATTCCTTGTCAAACGCTGATTAATATACGATATACGTACCATTGCGTCTTAGTCCAGGAAGTAAATGTTCCCTCTAATATGGTAGGAGTCGCGATCCCTTGTAAAGGCTGGTTCACAATAAACCGGAAACGAGAATCGAAACGAAAACGAAAACGGTAAAATTGTTAAAATGTATACATTTAAATGTGAGCATTCACAATTAACGAAAAGCTTGCCGGAGCCCGGGATCGGGAACGGAGAGTTGGCCAAGTTTGAACTTTGGCATTCACGTTTCCGATCACAGCCCACTAGATTCATTCTATTGCCATCTAAAAGCTATTTTGTCGTCGTATATTTTGTAGCAAGAAGACCGTGACATAACCTATGCATTATTTTGTTCTGTACTGTGCATCATGGATCAAGTTTTATTTGATGAGATTCTAATATTGAGTATTGAGGAAAATCCTCAAGTTTACGATAAGTGGCGCGCCTCGTATATATATATATTTTAGTAGGTTATTTTACGACGCTTTATCAACATCTTTGGTTATTTAGCGTCTGAATGAGATGAAGGTGATAATGCCGGTGAAATGAGTCCGGGGTCCAGCACCGAAAGTTACCCAGCATTTGCTCATATTGGGTTGAGGGAAAACCCCGAAAAAACTTCAACCAGGTAACTTTCCCCGACCGGGAATCGAACCCGGGCCACCTGGTTTCGCGGCCAGACGCGCTGACCGTTACTCCACAGGTGTGGACGCGCCTCGTGTAAAGATGAGAAAATGAAGGAGAATACGTGGCTTTCAATAGCTGCATCTTTGAACACCGATCGTAAGTGAATCATATTTTATGACTGTATTGGTTGTATTACACACTACATATTCACGCTTCAATTCAATAACTACTGTTGTGTTCATTTTTGTTGTATTACAAATGTTTCTTCTCTAATTATTTTACGTTATGGTAGACTTAAAATAGGTTGTGATAATAAAGATGCATGGGCATATTTATAATACCGTACCTAATGAAATGTTTCAGTTGAAATTTCGAAGTTGGTTAACCTGTGTTTAAGTTGGCTACCTTGTACTCATGTGACAACGCCATTGGTCAATTATACACAAATAACATCAGAATGCGTAATATCGACTTTACATATCGTTATTGACATACATATCGATATGCATAGTCGTCTACGTTCTCGGTTTATTGTGAATAAAAAATTGTCATATTCACGTCCTCTGCTTCTCGTTTTCATTCTGGTTCTCGTTCCCGGTTTATTGTGAACCAGCCTTAAGGATCGTGTAAAGAGCTGAGGGGGGTCGCAAAATGATTTACAAAATAAAATTTAAGAAAAGAAACGCCTTTTTAATAGGCTTCGTATTCCAGCTACCTAAAGACTGAAGTTAAGGTATATCCTATGTACACCTTTACATACAAAAAATTTTGTTTTGCATAATTTTGCTCTGTAAATTTTTTTATACAATTGAGAATGGTACCAGAAAGAGAATGAAGTGAACAGATCCCTTGAAATTATGTCTAAATTGTTTTTAAAAATTACAAACATAATCAACTTTGAATATAAAAAAAATGTTGCAGTAATGATAATGTAGTCCACCGCTGTGGAGTAATGGTCAGCACGTCTGGCTATGAAACGAGAGGGCCCGGGTTCAAATCCTGATTGGGACAAGTTACCTGGTTGGGGTTTTTTCCGGGGTTTTCCCTCAACCAATTGAAGCAGAATTGATGGGTAACTTTCAGCGTTGGACCTCGGACTCATTTCGCCATCATTAATTCACATATCATCATCCATACAATGGCCGGAGTTAAGTTCACGGTGCAGCGTGCTGTACTTGTACAAGAGCGCGGCCATTCGGCTACCCAGTCATTCACAAGAATAGGAGTGGTGAGCACAATAAGCCTCAATCTGCAGTTGCACAATAAATTTGCAAAATCAGATTTCTTGTCCTGCAGGTAGCGCTACGTTAGAAGGAGCGTTGTTTTTTTATTTTTTATTGGGTTATTTTACGACGCTGTATCAACATCTAGGTTAGTTAGCGTCTGAATGAAATGAAGGTGATAATGCCGGTGAAATGAGTCCGGGGTCCAGCACCGAAAGTTACCCAGCATTTGCTCGTATTGAGTTGAGGGAAAACCCCGGAAAAAACCTCAACCAGGTAACTTGCCCCGACCGGGATTCGAACCCGGGTCACCTGGTTTCGCAGCCAGACGCGCTGACCGTTACTCCACAGGTGTGGACTGGAGCGTTGTATACAAAGGCTTTGAGTAAAATTGTTGTTTTTGATTTTACAGGAATTTTTAATTTTCGAATGTGGCTAAGTACCAGCTCAGAAACAAATGTTTTGCCCAAAAGTGGGTCGCACCTTAGAAAAGGTTGGTAACACTGATCTACCTGTAATAGTATTTACGATGTGCTAATATTACCACCAGTGGTTCCCAAACATTTTGATGACGCAATCCACTTTGGGGAAGACATTTGTTTGTGACTCTCTCTACCGTACCGGTACCTAACTCTAATCGAAAAATCCCTGTAAAATTGAAAACAACTGTAATTTTATTCAACACTAGTGCATACCACCCAACTTCTAATGTACCAGTCAGCCTGGGTAGCGTAGTCGGTATATTCCTGGCCTTCTGTGCTCGAAGTTGCGGGTTCGATCCCGGCCCAGGTCGAGGGCATATTAGAGTGTTTAAATGCAACAGGCTCATGTCAGTACATTTACTGGCATGTAAAAGAACTCTCGCGGGACAAAATTCCAGAAAACCGACGACGCTGATATAACCTCGGCAGTTGTGAGCGTCCTTAAATAAACCATAATTTAATTTTTTTGTAATGTACCTGTGTGGGCAGGACAGATCGGATTATGTAAATCTATTGTCCAACTATTCTCTTTAGTTTCTCAGACTGATCTTCCTTATTGGTATATTTTTCGAATACTTACAGTAAATACTTCGAATAGTATGTATGTATTTATTCACACTGCAAATGGGTATATACCCGGTGGCAGTGGTAACTAATTACACTCAATAATGACAATTAATAATAAACACAACTAATAAAAAACAATAAATAATAATAATAATAATAATAATAATAATAATAATAATGATAATAATAATAATAATAATGAGCATTCTTAATTAAAATGAAGCATGGTCACTTAAAATAACATTTAAAGTAAATCTAATTTGTATCTTAACCCTAAGTTCGAACTAAGACCCACGAGTGTGACAGGTTCATATCTGCACAAGTACCTTTCGGCACTACACTTATTTCGCTGTCAACTCACTCACTGCACTGATTCTACCTGATTTCACTAACACTTCTAACCATTTCACTGTTCAAATACTTTGCACAGCCACTTCACTGACACCAACACACTTCACTTACACAATAGACTTCACTGACACAACACACTTCCTCACTGATAGAACACTTCAAATAACAAGATATCAATTACACTTTTAAGTAGTGTGTATAATATACTACCGTCTATTAGTAAAGTCTTCAAACCTATTTTTAAATACATTTTTGGTTATTGGTAAAGCCTTCAGTAAGTCTGCAGGTAAAGCATTCCAGTCCCTGATAGTACGATTGAGAAAAGAAAACTTTCCAGTGTCCGTCCTCTGTCTTCTTTCCCTCAATTTATATGAGTGGTCGTTCCTTGAAGAGTAATTTGGTGGCTGCAACCTATTTTTTATTTCTCTCCAGGCAGGCTCACCTCTGTATGTTTTGAACATTGCGCATAATCGAATTCGCGTTCTCCGGTCCGTGAGTGTGTCCCATTTTAATGGTGAATTATTGCGACAACACTTGAGAGCCCGTTTGAAAGGCCAAGATATTAACATAATGACAGCCAGGAATAAAACCAACAGATTTTTAAAAGAAACTTCATTTCTGGTCGATATCACTTGACAAAAAGAAATCTCATTCATTCCGATATAGTAAAGCTAAGTACGATACAACAAAAATATGTCTTGAATTTCATTTTACGAACATGCAATTAAGTCTACATAATGTTCAACAACAGCATTTTGAGAATATACTCAAAACAATTAGGACTGTCACAGAAGCTAATTAAAAAAAAAATAAGAAACCACTATACTTCTTTATAAAACGTTAAAGCTAAGGTATACAGAGCGTACACCAAAATGATGCAAGAATACCTTGAACTTGCAGAATCTCTTACATTTTCGATAGCGTTTGCAAATTGTATTAGTATTTATGTAAAATAAGTTTCTAGTCTATAATTGCCATGGAAACAAAAGCAAGAAATATTCCTAAAATTGAAAATTATATTGTGTGTATCGAATACAGAATCTATATTTGAGGAGCTATTTCTTGAAATACATTAATTATGTTTTTACTTTTCAACTACCTTCAAAATTTATAGATTGCGTAATTCTGATTTTCTACATGCAACCAGTAACAAACATTTTCAAGCGGAAAAATAGTGTGCATAATACGCAATACCGACTCTTTACTAATGAAATTTCCTTTTATAAATAAAAAAATATCATTGAGTCCCTTGATAACCTAACTTGCAACGTCTAAGCCATTGTTGTCTATCTTGTTTTTGTCAGTTTCAGTTGGAGAGTCCAAGTCTTACTCTTGAAAAAGTGATCTCCCCTATTTCCATTTCTTTTAGAACTATTTGTTGAAAATTGTCGAGTAGGACCGACTAAACCGTCTATAAAGACCAATGTTGAAAGTTTATGGTCGAGTTCGTCGCGTGGGTGGCAGCACCAGCATTTCCTCGTTTGTTATGCAATGTTTCCGCTACCGTCTCTTTCATCTGTTTGTCTCGGCTCGATGATCGTTTGTTTTCCTTTTATCTACAAAATATAACTTTTCGCTTGTCGACTGTCAAATTTTAGTTTAGTGGACAAACGCAGTTTCTCGTTTCTTTTGTCTACATTCTCTTCATATTCTCATTAATATTACTTACTCGTATAAAAATGCGCACAAAGTATTGCGGCGGAAATGTTTTTGACGAATAAGCAACTTTGTCTTCTTCTGCATCTGTTTTCTACCCAGTGATCTAAATATTGTGTTACGAAGTTTAATATAGGAAACTAATTGCTAACGTATTTAATTTGAGATGCTTAAATTTAAATAAACTGAGTGAAAATACAGTCTGATCCGTTTGGGTATGGATAACTTCAATTTATTATTATAATGCTATTATGATAGTAGGAAACATTTCTCCCTGGTTATATTATGATTAAAAAACGGGAGTTTCCATATATGACAATCAACAATGCATAATCTGAAAGGACAAATGAAAATCGTAGATGATTAAAATGGCTACTACAAATCAACAGCGGGCACGTGTTCTTTGGTATGCTAAATTTAAGAGTGTTAAAAGAGTTCAAAGGGAATTTCGACGTGAGTATAGTGTGCATAATGTATCTAAATATGATTCCATAATGTTGTGGCATCGAACATTTATAGAAACAGATTCTATGTTAAAAAAATGCAGGAGGTCACAGGTGAAACCCAGTACGAGAAGCAGCTATCTCTTGACTTGGCCCCCAAATTCTCCAGATCTAACCCGTCCTGACTTCTTCGTGTGAGGTTTTGTTAAAGACGTTGTCTATTCACAGACACTCATGAACATTGATGATGATCTGAGAGTAAAAATTACTCAAGCTTTTCAACAAATCACCCCTCTTATGTTACAACGGACATGGGCTGAATTGCATCACCGTTATGAGTTGAGCAGGGAGCGCAATGGGGGTCATGTTGAGCTCTGAGGAATGTCCCATCTTTGAGTGTTGTATGCACAAAGTTTCAAAAATAAAGTTCAATAGAAAATGTTTTACGTTGTTTGTATTTTGTCCATACCCAAACAGATCACCCTGTATGTTCTTCGAAAAACATATATATATTTTTTTTTGTTAAAAAAACAGTTTATCTTTAAGTATAGGCTTGCTCATTCATACCTCATTCAGAGGATAGTTTATTGCCAAAGAGTTTAAAGGTCGATGGTTCTGTAAAAATGTTGGCAGCCAAAACGGATGTGTCTAGTTTTCCTCCGATACTTTGGTTCCCTCGTTTCATTCTAACTTCTCCATTTGCTTTTATAAGAGGGATGAAATTACAGGAGAATGGAGAAAGTTACACAACACAGAACTGCACGCATTGTATTCTTCACCTGACATAATTAGGAACATTAAATCTAGACGTTTGAGATGGGCAGGGCATGCAGCACGTATGGGCGAATCCAGAAATAAATATAAAGTGTTAGTTGGGAGGCCGGAGGGAAAAAGATCTTTGGAGAGACCGAGACGTAGATGGGAAGATAATATTAAAATGGATTTGAGGGAGGTGGGATATGATGATAGAGACTGGATTAATCTTGCTCAGGATAGGGACCAATGGCGGGCTTATTTGAGGGCGGCAATGAACCTCCGGGTTCCTTAAAAGCCAGTAAGTATTATTATTATTGTAGTAACAGTAGTAGTAGTAGTAGTAGTAGTAATACAAGAATTACTTGCTTCTATCTTTTATGTATTTCATACGTCACCTTATTTTAAACATTGGAAATAATTTTTTTTTTTTGCAATTCATTTTATGTCATTTTTCAGAAAAGTTTATATATATATTGAAAGTTTGTTTCAGTCATTGACTTTAAAATTGAAAGTTTATTTTTCAGTGATTGACTTTAGGCATTGAAAGTTTATTGTTTCAGTCATTCTTTCCAAATGTTTATTGTTTCAACAATGAATTTAAGAAAAATAAATTGTTTCAGTCATTGATCTTTAATTGAAAGTTTAATCATAATCACTTTACATTGAAAGTTTATTGTTTTAGTCATTGACTTTGCAAACGTATTTCTATTGTACATTATATGTACACTTTTGAATGTTGAATTAGGGACCTAATTTGAATATTAGAATATTAATGTCATTATACCTAATTTTAACTGAGTTTATCTACTGCAAGAATTAAACATGTAAAGCCTAGAAATCTTATATTAATGATATTGTTTAAAATTGTTGTTTGTATGGATTTGAATTTCAACGAAATAAATCAATATAATAGTAAAGGTTGGATACACCTAAAACATACATAATCAAAGTCAATGACTGAAACAATAAACTTTCAATTATTGAAAAAACTTTAAATGTCTGAATAGTATTTGAAACGAAAATTCCAATCGTAAAGCTTTACTTAAAACTAAAAAAATAAAAATTTATTTCTTTTACTTATTTTCGTTGAGGCAAAAATTGTTATTGTTATTCTTATTCTTTCCAAATGTGCCGCAATAATGAATGTGATGAAAAATAAATAAATGAATATTTCTTAATCAAGTTTAATCATAATCACATTCACTATCAAGGATTGTACTAATTCAGGAAATTCTTTTTCAAAAGACAGAATATATATAGAAAGTTCAAACCTATTTTTTATTTATTTTCAACTGAGTTATAAAATTTAGCAAGTATTTTAGAAAATCTTAATTTACTTCATTTCAGAATGTTCAGAACTCTGGAACCATTTACTCAGAACATTGAACGGGAGCTTATTTAAGCTGACATTTGGCTTAGGTTATGAATTAAAAAAGTAATCTTATTTTTATTGTACATCTTAGAGATAGATAATCTGTTTTAATTACTTTTAGGCATTTTCAGCCAATATGTAAAAATGTAAAATCAATTGAGAAACAAGTTTTACATTTGAAATTCCATGACTAGAATAAAATGATGACAAAGAAACCTATATTAAGAGGGATTCGTATCCATAAGTTTCCAACATTAAATGTCCTGTCAAAATTGAACGGCGCAGTAAAAAGCAAATTTAATTTAAAACAATGAAAACCTGTTATATAAAGTAGATCCCCATGGATGTCTAGACGAATATCACGTGTTTATGATGATCATAGGCCTTTAATGTTTGTATGGATAATATTATCAGTCATTTTATTCACGTCATTTACTAATTATTTTCTTTATTTGATATTTTTTAAATATTTTCTTATGAAGATGCCATCAGTAAAAAATGTGTTTATTTGATAAAATGCGATGAATCTCAATAGTTTTCTTTCATATATTTTTCTTTCATATGTAATTCATTGCTTTTATTGACGGAATAAATAATCAATGATATGTTGATTTTTTAAATACAAATCTTATAGCAAATTGTTTACATTGTATGTTTGTTGGATTTAATTTCTATAAATAAATCAGCAGGATTAGTAGGCATTGGATAATACATAATCAATAATCACATTTATTAATTATACAAAAATTGTCTCAAGGTTTTGGGTATTTTCGATAATCGCAAACATTTACTTATCTATACTAATAATAAATCTGTAGCCAAATTTTGATCATTTTCGATTTTTAAAAAATTTGGTCCTAACAACAGTTTAAAGTTGCTAAATGAAAATACGATAAATTTAAAATTTTTGTTTTAAACTTTGTCACAAATGTTTGTATCACAGATTGTCTAACGTTTATAGTAAAATTGGAATATAAATTAAGCGGTGTAACTTGACGTTTTAGGCTATGTTCGAAAATAAATTATTTAAAAGCGAAACGTAGTTGAGCTTTTTTAATTAAATAAATCAAAATATCTCGTTATTATCGATTTTGTGAAAATCGTTTATTAACAAACATTTCTTTAAAAATAATTTGCGATAAGTTTTATTCCAATGAAAATATTTTGATAGGACTGATATTTAATGAGATAAATGAGTTTTAAAATTAAAATAACTTTCTTCAACATTATAATGAAATAAAAACAAATGACTTCTGTCTTTAAGGGGCTTGTACTCAACAGCAAAGCCCGAAAGATATACGAGAATGTTTTTTTTGTCTATAAATGCGAACTTAAATTAAATTTGTATAATTAATTATTTATTTTTCATTTTAATATTTTAACAATACTATTTATATAACATATTGCAGTAATAACATCGGCATGTGGAATCTTGTATAATTTTTAATATAATATAATATAATTGCATCAGGAATGCAATAAGTTTCGTGGAGTAGTAGACTTTATATAATTTTTGCAAATATTTAAAAACAATAATTAAATTGCAATTTAGGTGAATATTGAAAACAAGGGTTAAAATTCAATTTATAATTATTACAATGTTAAACGTCTCTAAAAATAATATAAAAATGCACATTAAAGCTAAATGAATGTCAATCTTCATTAAGCTATGGTTGCATGAAGAAAAATTAAGTTACATGTTAAAGGAATTGGGAATACCAAATGTGTATTTCACACTTAAATGATCGCATTTTAATTATTTGGGAAAACAAGCAAATATTAAACGATTTATCCTTCACAAAAAAGTTTCATTGTCATTTAGAAATTTTAAAGTAATTTTCTCTATATTTTTGTCGATTTGAGCTGGAATGGCTCATACATACATAATCAATAATCACATTTAGGCTAATGATACAAAAATTGCCTGAAGGTATTTGGGTATTTTCCTCTAATCGCAAACATTTACTTATTACATTATTAAGTTTAGAATTTATTGTTTTACTTATTTTCGTTGTGTAAATAATTCTAGCATTGCTATAAAATCCCCAAGAACCATACGTGTTTAACTCGTAAGAACAGTGAACATTCCTCTCCTAGCTTCATCAATCATGCCGTGTTTCACATGTGCAGCTATCTGACCTTTCGTAGATAACGCAGAGCGCATCGTTAAATAAATCAAGATAGTGAAGAAGCCTGGGAACAGCATTGATGATATAATGTGTCAGCCCCCCGTTACACAGATGAGCCGGGCTCCGATCAACAAAGAGCGCGTCACTTCAGCAGGCCTTGGAGCTAGATAGTAACTCGACACGGCAGCCGCTAGAGTGCTCCACCGAACAGGATTATTTTTCCTTGCCTTGACGGGATATTTTATTTCCTGTGGTGCATTGAAATCCCAGTAAGGAAAAAGCAAAGGCGAATGGAGAATATTCAAGAATAAAAAATATACGAAGGAAAAGAGGAAATGGAAAACTGTCATGGTTTGTAGTGTTCACAAAGTATTATTACAATATTTAATCAGGAAGATTGGAATGAAGGTCATATTGGAAACAGGATTGTGAAAGAGTTTTGTATGATATGGTTTACCCATGAAAGCTGGATTTAAAAATTGATATGATGCTACAAACAGATCGAAAATTACCTCAACTTCCTGCATGCATTATTATACTTACGTAACAAATAAAATAAAATAAGATTTATTTCAGAGTTATTTTTTCGAAATACAACTACTCTTAATTGATTTTTAAAATAATAATTTGAAAATTACATTAGTATTAATTACATTTATGTTGAGTTTTATTAATAAATCCATCACCGGATACAATAAAAGCTGGACTTAAAAATTGATATGATGCTACAAACAGATCGAAAATTACCTCAACTTCCTGCATGCATTATTATACTTACGTAACAAATAATAGTACATTATGCAACGAGCCTATAATGATAGTAATTAAGACGCAAGTATGGATATTTATGAAACAAGCGCAAGCGAGTTTCATAATATTCATACGAGCGTCTTAATTACCATTATAGGCATGTTTCATACGACTTTTTATGCTCGACCATATTTCTAACTTGAAATTACCGGTATTCAGATGTATACATTTTATTTGTATCTGATAAGATCGGAATTAACTTTGTTCTATGTCGTGAATTGTGAGATTGTGCGCAGACGCGAAAGTATTGATTTTTTTTCCGAGGAACAATAATGTCATTGACCTTGATGTAATCCGTTAAACTTGATATAACCTTGATTATTGAATTCGACATTGAAAAACGAGATGACAAATTGAATTTATTTGAATATTATTTACAATTAACGCTAATTATTATAGTAACAGAGCATAACCTTCTGCGAAAGTATTGGATTTCCAGCCTCCGTGACTTTTCGCTAATTCTCTTTCGATTGCATATCCGAGAATAATCGATACTTGCGGTTTTATAACTGTACAAAGCTGACTTCTCATTGGCTGAAAACCTGTGCTTTAATGAGAGGTGTACTTTAATGACATGCATTAAAGGACTGCTACCAGGTGTATAATTACTACATTTGGGCATGGTGGAGCATAAAATAAAATAAGATTTATTTCAGAGTTATTTTTTCCAAATATAACTACTCTTAATTGCTTTTTAAAATAATAATTTTAAAATTACATTAGTATTAATTACATTTATGTTGAGTTTTATTAATAAATCCATCACCGGATACAATAAAAATTAAATATTCTTTTCAATTACCTTTTATATTTTTCATTACGGAAGGATAACAGAACATCAAATAAATTTTTATATTTTTACGCATCTATATTAAGCATAAATATTGTATTGGTTGGTACATAAATGTATATTCATAGTCCGCCATTTTAAAGATCCATTCAAAGATGATGATGTTATACCACAGTCTAGTATATACAGTCACGAAGCTCAATACGTAGGGAATATGCATCCATAGATAGCTGCTAACCACTAGGTTCGCTACTATCGCCTCATCACAGACGATGGTCCTCTATTATTCTTAATAGCAGTAAATGACCTCCCAGAATTCATTAAAGCAATAACAATTATGTATATAGATGACACTACTTTCCTATGTGCTTCCTAAATCAATTACATGCTCTCAACAACGACATTCTATCACAGATGGCTTTATGGTTTGAATCTAATGGTTTCTTGCTTAATCAAGAAAAAACTTTCAACATAACTTTCAGCCTAAATTATCTAATAAATAAGGACAACAGACTCAACTACACAAAATTTCTAGGACTTTTTATTGACTCCAGTTTAATATGGGATAAGCACATCGAATACATATGCACAAAGCTATCAAGAGTTTTATATTTGTTAAAGAAATCAACGACTTGCGTTTCTCAAAATTATTTAAGATGTGCCCACTTTTCTTTCTTTCAGTCGATAATCCGATATGCCCTAATTTTCTTGGGAAATGGAACCAAAATTGGAAGCGTCTTGATTTTACAAAAGAAAGCCATTAGAATTTTATTAAATCAAATTATCTGGGACATTGTCGACCACTTTTCAGACAATCACGGACTTTAACAATCATAAATTTGTATATATATGATCTAGTACTTTACACTCGACAAAATATCGACAATTACTCATTAGTGGCCAATATACATGATCATGAAATTAGAAATAGTGAACAAATTAATATTCCATATTGTAGATTACACAAAAGCAACACAAACTTTTAATTATAAGGAAGAAATTATATAAAATTGTATTTTAATAAATAAGTTTAATTGCAATTTAGTTAGTTTTCTTTCAATTTAAAAGTTTAAAATTATTTCATGTTTTCATTGTATTATTTAAATTTTACTGTTTCTTTTATTAGTGTTTTTAAAAATGTATTTATATGTTTTTCAATGTATTCTGACGAAGCCTAAAACTGTATGTCTAATGGCCAAATGAAATGAATTGAATGTGAAATAGTACCTGCACAGTCTATTGTTCCTAATACTCTCAACAACTCAAGCTTCGTGACTGTATATACTAGACTGGTTATACATAGGTATGTCTGGGATGATGGTCATATTGGAAACAGAATACTTGAAATGCTTTCTATGATACTGTACTGTATTATGTAAACGAGTCTTACAAGTGATTTGAAGCTACACGCAGATCGAAAAATAATCTAAATTTTCTTCATCCAATATATAGCCTACTTATGGAATTGTAACGTGAAAGATAAGATCAGAATTAGAGTTATTTTTCCAGAACGAAATTAGTTGCATTAGACATTATTATGCTAAGTCCCGCGCCGTGACGTCGTGGTCTAAGGCATCCTGCCTAGGACTCGCGTTACGGAATACGCGCTGGTTCGAGTCCTCATGAGAGAAGAAATCTTCTCATGAAATTTCGTCCAGTATATGGGACCGGTGCCCACCCAGCATCGTGATGCACTTGGGGAGCTACGATAGGTAGCGAAATCCGGTTGCGAATTCCAGCTATAACGGCTTGGGGGGATCATCGTGCTAACCACACGATACCTCCATTCTGGTTGGATGATCGTCTACCTCTGCTTCTGCATGTGGGCGTGAGACCAGCAGGCGGCTGGTCGGTCTAGGCTCTTCACGGGCTATAGCGCCACATATTATTATTATTATTATTATTATTATTATTATTATTATTATTATTATTATTATTATTATTATTATGCTAATGTTAATGACATTTATCTTAATTCTTATAAATAAATTCATCGTCAGATACAATAGAAAATTAGCCTAATTGTTTTTCTACCATGATCATCCATTCTTTCTGTGATGTCGCATAGAGAAACGTAACCATGTCATTCAGGTACTAGGTGGTAGATGAAAGAAACGCAGGATATTTGCCCGATACTACCCGACTCTCCCCTAATTGTTTTTCAAATCATTCATTCTTTTCTGCCCAAGGGCAGGTTTTCACTGCAAACCCAGCATTCTACAGTCTTTTCTATTTTCTGCCTTCCTCTTAGTCTCCATGCATGATCCATATTTCTTGATGTGTCTATCATCTGATATTTTCTTCCACTTCGAAATGTTCTCTCGTTCACCATTCCTTCCAGTGCATCCTTCAGTAGGCAGTTTTTTGTCATCCAGTGACCCCCAATTTCTTTTCTCTTCTTGATCAGTATCGGCATTATTCTTTCTTCACTTAATGTATTTTTTCATCACTGAATAAAATCAGAAAGCGAAATCATTTTTTTTAGAATTTCATGCCACTCTTTTATTTATCTTATTTTTATATTAAGCATTAGATATCTATATATGTATATACACATAATATAAAGAGTAGCTCGCGAGAACGGAAGATTTTGAATCGATAAGTCATACTTGAAGTTGGTAATACTGAAAGACGTTTTCAATTATGAGTAACAATTGGATAAATATAAAAAAAAACAAGATTTATTAAGGCTGAATTACACATTTTAAAAATTTCTGCTTTGCAGAGAATTTTTAAATTTGTAAAATGTTTTATTTAATGGAAAATAAATGTTAAATATGAGTAGTATGATGGAAGGTAAATTGTGATAATTAAATATTCTGAAGTACAATATATAATGGCAAACTCTCATAGCTGGATTCTGGGATGCTCATTATTTATCTAACTAGATAGCTAATGAGTACACACTAAAACTGTAAAGCAAATCTCACCTTTCTGGTAATTAGGAGAAGACGAGGGGCAAGAATGTGACCTTCTTGACTATCGCTGTTGATTTTTATAAGCATCCCAGTAGCCAGGTTATTACTCGTGCAGGAAACATGAGTAACAATGCGTATGGAAATTAAAGCGAAGTTGAACAGAAGGAGACCTAATGTTTCCGCTTACTACATTACAAATTTTGACGTGTTGTCGTACGTTATCTGTTCACATCCCTTTCCCCTCAGTCCGCTCTCGTCTTCTGAGTCACCGACAGTAGCCACTACCGTAAAAGCCAGGCTCGTGTACGGTGTGGTCTTCACCAATAAAATCACTTTTTCTTTTCAAATCTGGCACATTAATTTTAGCAATTAAATATAATTACTACGTAAATAAATAAAAATGGACAAAAGTTTGTAAAATACGGGAGAAAACATCATCAAATGCCTCAGACAGAAAACTACCGAAAATGTGGGTAAAATATGGGAGCTCTAGCAACTCTATTGAGAGTACCAATATTTTACAGACGTCGGCGTCTATAAGCAGTAGGAATGTCAACATGCTCGCTGACTTCACTCCAAGAAAATACTCCTGGTACTTATTTCTTTTAGAGCCTGAGTGATCTCCAAGGACTTATTGCGGTCGAAAGGATTAGATCACCGGAGCAAATTCATGACGCTACTGGGAACTGAACCCGCAACCTTAATAAAAGCACAGTCTAGTATATACAGTCACGAAGCTCAGTACGTAGTAAACATGCATCCATAGATAGTTGCTAACCACTAGGATCGCTAATATCGCCTCATAACTGACAATGCGAAATAGTACCGGCACAGTCAATTGTTCCTAGCACCCTCAAAACTCAAGCTTCGTGACTGTATGTACTAGACTGTGATAAAAGCACTACTGTCCGCTCCTGAATTTATCCACGCTCAATTTAATTCTATGGTTACTTTAATGAACTAATTTCTGTCTGAATAGTAAACAACTTTTTGCAGTTTTGTGAAGTTGCGAGAGGTTAATTTTGCAGCTGCTACTAGCTACTAACTTTTTATCGGTATTTTAATCACAGGTCCTAACTACAGCGCTGCAGAGCTAAACTTACGCCATTGTCTTTGTGTATTAATTACACGCCTACCTGTATAACCTGCTTTTTTGTAAATTATTAATGTTCGTAACAAAGAAACGTACTCAGCTGTGAGTGAATCAGATTGTTTAAAGTTTCTCTTCAAAGGAACGAGGTATCGATTCTCCTGTTTCCTTGCAAAATGTTAGCCGGTCGTAGTCTAACCAACGACTAAGATTTTCGCTTAGACTTTTCGTGAAAGCCACATTCAAATTGTTAGAGAATTTGATCAAGGTAACAAATGTATTGGCATTTTCCTGGACATAAGAAAAGCATTTGATACAGTGAAACATGATATCTTAATTGAGAAATTAGATTTATTAGGAATCAAAGGTAATGCTTTAAACTTAATAAAATCGTATCTTAACGACAGAATTCAAATAACGAAAATTGACAATTATTCAAGTGAACTTCAGTTATTAATATAGGTGTTCCCCAAGGCACAGTTCTAGGCCCTCTTTTATTTTTAATATATATTAATGACTTATTAAAAATTGACTTACAACAATACAATGGTGTTCATTATTCTCATGCAGATGACACAGTTTTACTTTTTGGTAGAAAAACCTGGTAGGATGCATATAATGATTCAAATAATGGCCTTAAATTAATAAAAAAAATGGTTTGACGTAAATTATCTTTATATCAACGAAAATAAAACTATAATTATTCCATTCTTATTATCTGAAAAATGTAACAAACCTCCTGCATCTATATTAAGTATTAAATTACATAATTATTATTGTCTTATACAGTGCAAATGTCCGATTATTAAGGAGTCCTCTGAAGTTAAGTATTTAGGCATAATTTTCGATAATCATTTAAAATGGAACCAACATATTAATTACCTTTGTAATAAATTACGTAAAATAATTTATTATTTTGTTTTATTGAGGAATTACTTGTCAATAAGTTTATTACGCACAATATATTTAACTTTATTTCAATCGGTAATTATGTATGGAAGTATAGGATGGGGTAGCTTATTTAAATCCAATTTTAATGCACTTTATTTATTACAGAAGAAAATAATTAAAATATGTCTTCATAAACCTATTGATTTTCCATCTCAAAAATTGTTTTTAGACTTTAATGTACTTAACATAAGACAAATTTATTATATTGTTTTAATAAAATTCGAAATAACTTTGAATTGTATTCTCATAGATATGAAACAAAAGGTATGAATTCTTTAAGATTGTTTGAACCAAAAATGCAACACTATTACAGTATTTAATCATAGTAGTAATTTAGGCCCAAGAGTATGTAACAAATTTCAATTTAAACATCTAGTATTAAATTTAAAAAGTTATGTATGGATTTTTATAAAAATTGAAAAATTGTAAATTTAAATTTATATACTTCTAATTGCATAGTAGACATAAGACAAATTGTATTGCATACTTATTAATTTCAATTCAGGAATCCGCCCCTGAGCACGAGTTCTACTCTTTCAGGAGTGAGCTAATGTTTTCCCGTATATATTATATTTTATGTTACAATTATTAGGAAGATAAATAAATAAATGAATTCGAATCCCACCCAGGTTATGGATATTTCTTCATTGTCAGTGTAATTTCCTGTTATCTGAGGTGAATGTCTGACGTCACGCTGTGTCTACGTCACTGAAGTATATGTATCTATTGTCATGTACATCCCGAAACATTATCTTGTCAGTGTCAATGGAGAAATGGGAGGAGAATCATTAAGGGATAGTAGGATTGCGTTTTTTGGCCAAAATGGTAGAAATAAATATTTTTTTCTCTTTATGTAAATAGTTACCTTACACATTTATTTAACATTTGTCCTATATTTACCCTCCGCCAGCCATTTTGAGAGGTCTAGCGTCAAATTTTAAATTGCTGCGCACAGCTCTTTTAAATCTAACACACACATACTAAAAATTGCGTTTTCTCAAAACTACGTTTTTAGTCAATAAAAAGGTCCCCAGTGGCTTACATTTGGTCCGATTTGAATTAAACTTTGCAAAAATAATCAGCATCCTCCGATACACAGACCTATATATGGAATCAGCTCTTCCCTGAAAACTTTTCATGATATGAATTTTTAACTTTCAAAAATGAAATTATCAATCAAAAATGAGGAATTCTATAAAAAATTGTGAACTCCATCTGCAGCATCATTTCTGTATATCTCTCTTACAGATCAATCTAAAGCTCTTCGGATGTCAACTCTTGATTGAAAGCAAATGCCTCGCTTCCACCCAACTTGCAATAGTTCAGTATGGTAGGACTTCTCTCCCACAGGCTTCTTGCAAAGCCCTAAAGCACTGAGTTGCATGTTTTTCTCTCGCAACCTGGATTTTTATGAAGCACCTTTGTTAGTACCTTTAGGGTTGTATCATAGTCTAGTATATACAGTCACGAAGCTTGAGTTGTTGAGGGTACTAGGAACAATAGACTGTGCCGGTACTATTTCGCATTGTTTGTGATGAGGCGATAGTAGCGATTCTAGTGGTTAGCAACTATCTATGATGCATATTCCCTACGTATTGAGTTTTGTGACTATATATACTAGATTGTAGTTGTATTGTTTACTACAAATCAGAAACAGTAACTGATTTACAAAATATGGTTACTTCGAGACTTTAAAGACTCATTCACAATGAAAATTAAACATAACGTAAGCGTTAACTTAAAAATGTAAGCGTTACGGTAAAATCAAGAAGTCATACCATCATTCACGATGGGAACATAAATATAACCGCAAAGATATTTAGTAACCATGGAAACATAACAACGACGCCATTTCCTCATATTCTGTCGTATACTTCAGCGCTCACGATTGTGTTCTGTTTGCAAATCACGTAAGCATAAGCATGAAAGTTTGGAGTTTGCAAACTTTCATGTTAACGTCTAACGGCAATGTTAATGTCAGTGTTTATGTGAATCATTATGAATGATCCCATTTGGTAACCTGCTCGCAAACTTCTGTGTTTATGTTATGATTATGTTTTAATTTTCATTGTGAATGGGCCTTTAGTGTTGCAAATTGATGAAACAATTGCTGCTTTATTACGTAGTACAGGATTTCAATAGTCACCGCTAGGAGCACTGATTTACAGCATTGTTGCCATTATTTATCGAATGTCCTATTATTTATTTATTTACTTTTCGTTTATTTATTTATATTTATTTACTTATTCACTTATTTATTTATATAATTATTTATTTGCCTATCTATGTATCTGTGTTTTATTTATAATTCATATTCCTTTTATAGAGTAACAAACTTTACATATATGATCTCCCTAAATAGCACAATATGCATGTAGAAGGAGACTATCTCTGTAATCTCTATTTTCGCGTCAGTGCTTAACAATGGTGGTTCTTTTGTCCTTAATTTAAAATGTGCGCTTCGAACACGTTTCACAGAATTATCATACATGAATGACAATCTAAGCGTGATATTGTTTTTGAACAAATTAAACATATTTAAATGCAATAAATGTATAGTGTGGTATGTTTTATTTCATGAATGGCTTAGAAACAAATGTTCGTCCAAGCTTATCTAGTTGTGTGCCAGATACAGCGTTTATCTCCGTGATCGGAGCTTATTGTGTTGGTTAATTGTGTGGGTCAGTACAACAGCTAACACCCTGTTACATGGAATTCCTGCTAGAGGTCGACCAGTCGCTGGAACACTGCAAAGACTCCAAACACAACAGAATGGGTTAGATGTTTTTAGTACGCTTTACTTGTAATATGAAGCAGTATACAAGTATTTTCTAAGACGTTACTACAGGGACATCACTTTATTTTCACCAACATTTTTAACATTAACCTGGCTATACTCGGAAACACTGTTGCCCCCTTCCATTACAGGAGTTTGATGTTACTACTGCAATATGTAAACAAATCATTTTACTAGATATAGGAGGAGAGAAAAGTAGTGTATCCATTTATGTTGTAGGGAAATACGATATTACGATTTTCAGTTTGATCATCACTTTTACGGAATTTATCAAAATACAGTAGAGTAGTAACATTCTTTTTTTCAAAAACTCAACTTTTCAGGCGGCTATGTTCGTTATGTAATGTCTACTCTATTTAGCTTATTAATTATTGGTGTTATCATACAATATAGAGAGTGCATTTAAATTGAGGGGGTCATAAGTAAAGGGCTGTAAGTGCACTTAAGTTACTTTTGAGAAAATGGGGTTTAAATATTTAAGCTTTCGTAAAATCGGTGAAATTTTTATCTAAATTTTAATGTGTGATGCGATTAAAATATCCCTTTGCCACTAAAATTTTAGATACTTTTGCTTACACTGGATGCACTTAAATCATGTTATTACAAATGTCACTAGCATTCCTTTGCTTCTAGCCACCTCAATTCAAAATAAGCTAATCTGAATTTTTAAACAAGTTGCTGAAAATGGTTGCCGTTCATTACAATGCAGGCTTCAATTCTTTACGCATATTATTAAAAACATTTTGAAGCATATTCTCTGAAATTGAATTTATCGTTTCTTGAATATAATTTTTAGTACGATATTATTAATATAGGTTCTTTCTTCTATAGAAAACGCAACCATATTTCTGAAACACACTATACACTGCAGTGTTTACTTCACTGCTTGAAGACTTCGAATGCAACAGCGGCCGTAAGTTTGTGTGTCTGACGGGAGCAAGGACATTAGTGAAGGGGTGAGAGTGAAATACATTCAGAAATGCAGGTACAATAAAAATGCAAGTAAAAAAAATGATGTTCCTGTATAACTTCAACGTGTTTATAAGGTAATCTATTATATTTCTTCCATTTAGTATTGTTTCGGAATGTCACATGACGACTCTTTTTGTCGATTTCAGGAATATTAGTCAGATTCTCCTTGACTAATATCAAATTAATCTTCTTTCTTTATATTTTGTTCAAATAAGAACTTTTTCATCAGAAACGCTCAACAAAATATATACAGGATGAAAGGTAAAGTACCTAGTACATTAATTGACAGGAGTCATAGAACTCAGAAGTCGAAATTGCGATAGAAAATCTGAAAAATTACAAGTCTCCAGGTACCGATCAAATTCCAGCAGAATTAATACAAGAGGGTGGAAGTGCATTATATAGCGAAATTTATAAACTTGTACTTGCTATTTGGGAAAAGGAAATTGTACCAGAACAATGGAAGGAGTCCATAATTGTGCCTATTTTTAAAAAGGAGTACAAAACCAACTGTGGTAACTTTAGAAGAATATCACTTTTGTTGACGTATAAAATTTTGTCCAATATTCTTTTGAGAAGATTAACTCCGTACGTAGATGAAATTATTGGGGATCATCAGTGCGGTTTTCGGCGTAAAAGATCGACTATCGATCAGATTTTTTGTATTCGACAGATAATGGAGAAAAAATGGGAGTATAAGGGTACAGTACATCCGTTATTCATAGATTTAAAAAAGGCATATGACTCGGTTAAGAGGGAAGTATTATATGATATTCTTATTGAATTCGGTATTCCCAAGAAACTAGTTCGATTAATTCAAATGTGTCTCAGTGAAACATACAGCAGAGTCCGTATAGGTCAGTTTCTATCTGATGTTTTCCAATTCTCTGCGGGCTAAAGCAGGGAGATGCACTATCACCTTTACTTTTTAACTTCGCTTTAGAATATGCCATTAGGAAAGTTCAGGATAACAGGCAGGGTTTGGAATTGAACGGGTTACATCAGCTTGTTGTCTATGCGGATGACGTGAATATGTTGGGAGAAAATACACAAACGATTAGGGAAAACACGGAAATTTTACTGAAACAAGTAAAGAGATAGGTTTGGAAGTAAATCCCGAAAAGACAAAGTATATGATTATGTCTCGTGACGAGAATATTTTACGAAATGGAAATATAAAATTGGAAATTTATCTTTTGAAGAGGTGGAGAAGTTCAAATATCTGGGAGCGACAGTAAAAAATATAAATGATACTCGGGAGGAAATTAAACACAGAATAAATATGGGAAATGCGTGTTATTATTCGGTTCAGAAGCTCTTATCATCCAGTCTGCTGTCCAAAATTTGAAAGTTAGAATTTATAAAACAGTTATATTACCGGTTGTTCTGTATGGTTGTGAAACTTGGACTCTCACTCTGAGAGAGGAACATAGGTTAAGGGTGTTTGAGAATAAGGTGCTTAGGAAAATATTTGGGGCTAAGCGGGATGAAGTTACAGGAGAATGGAGAAAGTTACACAACACAGAACTGCACGCATTGTATTCTTCACCTGACATAATTAGGAACATTAAACCCAGACGTTTGAGATGGGCAGGGCATGTAGCACGTATGGGCGAATCCAGAAATGCATATAGAGTGTTAGTTGGGAGACCGGAGGGAAAAAGACCTTTAGGGAGGCCGAGACGTAGATGGAAGGATAATATTAAAATGGATTAGAGGGAGATGGGATATGATGATAGAGACTGGATTAATCTTGCTCAGGATAGGGACCAATGGCGGGCTTATGTGAGGGCGGCAATGAACCTGCTGGTTCCTTAAAAGCCATTAGTAAATAAGTAAGTCATAGAACTCATTATTTAGAGTAAGTTTTGTCAAATAAAAAAATTATAGGACTAACAGATAGTGAGATAATTACAAGTGTTTCGAAAGCGCTGACGGCAATTGCAAGATATCTCAACGCCGCATAAGTAGTACCCAACATCCCATGCGATCAGGGACTTGAAGGGAGTTGGCTAAGTTCAACTGTCTTTCACCGTGTATCTTGCAGCTGGTGAGGGGAGGACGGCAGCAAAAAATGTACTGAGCTTCCGTGCAATTCTTCGGAAGCTAATCTGGGGATAAATCTTCGCACAAAAATGACCTACGTAAACTACGGATAGGGACGTAACTGTTATTTCTTTAGTTTGTGTAATTTAATGTCAGACAATGTAAATTAATTCGAATGAACAAAATAGCTCCTGTCCGGGCGCAGTTCAACAATGAATGCAGAATTATCAACTTACAATGCAATACACTAACAATTCAATACAAAGTATGGCGTAATAATGTTAATGTAAGCAAGAAATATGTACAGCAATAACAAGAAATAACGTGAAAATCAGGAAATTATGTCCAAATTAGTGAAAACACTTAGGATTGAAGTTTCAGTTACAATTAATCTATACTAATAATAAATCTGTAGCCGAAATTTTTCTGGCAATTTTCGATTTTCCAAAAAAAATTGGTCCTAACATATATAATTAACTACCCTGAAACCGAAAATCGCTTTTTTTGACATTTTTGTTTGTTTGTCTGTCTGTATGTTTGTTACCTTTTCACGCGATAATGGCTGAACGGATTTCGATGAAAATTGGAACATAAATTAAGTTCGTTTTAACTTAGATTTTAGGCTATATGGTATTCAAAATACATTATTTAAAAGGGGGGTTATAAGGGGGTCTGAATTAAATAAATCGAAATATCTCGCTTATTATTGATTTTTGTGAAAAATGTTACACAACAAAAGTTTCTTTACAAATAATTCCCGATAAGTTTTATTCCTTGAAAAATTTTCATAGGACTGATATTTAATGAGATAAATGAGTTTTAAAAATAAAATAACTGTCATCTAAGGCCGTGTAATGAATTAAAAAACAAATGACTTCGTCTATAAGGGGCCTTGGACAGCAGCAATCGAAAGCTATGAAAGATAGCCTACAGAGAATGTTTCTGTGTTTGTATGAAGTAATATCGGAAGCTAAATTAACCGATTTGTATAATTTATTATTATTTCACCATTGGAAAGTGTAGTTTCTCTAGATGGATATAATGCTAATGTTATTACAGTAACTTCTGATATAATATAATATAATATAATATAATATAATATAATATAATATAATATAATATAATATAATATAATTTAAGTTATTTGAAGGGTTCAGAACCACAGTGGGCCAAGCGACATTTACTGAATACGTAGAAAACAAGGGTTAAAATTAAGTTATTACCATAATTCAATGGAAACCTATAACAAGTAAAATAAAATATACACATTAAATCTAAATGATGTCAATCTTCATTAAACTACGGTTGCATGTAATAAAAATTAAGAAACATGTTAAAGGAATTGTCATTGCACCAATGAGTGTCTCTGGACCAAAATGATCGCATTTTAATTATTTGGATGCAATTTAAATTAAGTAACATATTAAACGATTTATCCTTCTATCAAACACGAATGTTCCCTGGATCAAATGTCCTATTTTAATTATGTAATTACTTTATATTTATTTCTAACGGGTGCAGCGGAGCGCACGGGTACGGCTAGTAAAAAATAAAACTGATGTAACTTTGTGAACAAGATGTAATTAACATTACAGTTTGTTGTTTTACGAATCACTAATTCTGGGCGTTAATAATGAAATAAAGAATAATAAACTCTGTAAACCACATTCCACTCACATCTTACAGGTATTGTTCAAAATGTCCACCATCAGCGTGCGTGCACTTTCACATCTTCTAGTCCAATTATGAAGAACTCTGGCCAGTAGTTCTTCACTGTTCCGAATTTCTTCCGCGGCTTGAATCATGTCTAACTACTCACGATTTGTGAACTCTGGCATATCGTAGTTTTGAAATAAACTAAACTGTATCGTTGTACGTCCAACTGAACACTAATTCAATGTAAACATCACAACAGCTGATCAGTTGCGAGTGTTAGGCGAACTGTCTGCCGTCCGGACAGCGATGCCAGATTTTTAGACCTTCTGTATATGACCCAACAATCAATGTTTCCAATGTTTCTTCAATCGATTAATTGGAAATCTGTGAATTTTCTAATTAAAATACTGCTGCAACGTGAACATAATACACGTTCTCTTCGTTGTTATACAAGAAATAAAACCTATTTTAAACAGTATTCGTAAAATTCGCGATCGAAATGTCGGCATGAAAGTATTATTTCTTCAAAAATCTCGAAAAAGGAGCAAAATGGTATTATATTTTTTTGTTCGTTATATTTCAAGGAATCACATCCTACAATTAATGTACTACCTTACCTTCCACCCTGTATAGGGTATATACTAGTATATACAGGATGAACCGTAAATAATATCAATAATTCTGGTGGATGATTCCTTGAGTAAAGAGCAACAAAAAAGTCACATACAATTTTGCTATATTTTGAATAGTTTTCGAGAAAAATTTACATTTTAAAATATATGAATTATGAGAACTTGCAACGTTGCTCACCACAACCAGCTAGGAGTTGTGTTGCTCTGAAGAAACCTTTTCCACCTGGATTGTTGGCTTCATGCCATGTACATTGCATTTAAACTCGTAAGAAAAATACAGATGATATACCGTTTAATTTTTGTGTTTAAACTGTGTTAGATAACGGAAAATGAACACTGCTTTTTTCAAGTTAATCTTGGACAATTTAAGGGGTTAGGTACAGCTTACAGCAGTAACATTTTGGAAATATTCAACATTTCATTTCTCCATTACTGTATCTTGTACAATCATGAAAATTAGTACGTATAAAACACTGTCCTTCTGCTATATGAAAAAAAACAATTTTACGATTTAAAAAATTATTTACATTTTTTTTTTTCAAAATTCAGTTCACTGTGCAGTGATGAAGCGTTTCCCACATAACTCAGAAACTATCCAACATTCTGTGATGAAATTTTTTGTGTGTATTTATGCACGCCATATGATGCAAGATCACTTCTCTACTTTCGATAGATTGTATGATAAAAATATATTCATTTAAAAAATGGTCAAATATCAGTATTTTCTCCTAACACAAAATGAAAAAAATATATTGTTTATCAAGGAATGTAGTTGAAAGAGCATGATATTGTAAGCATGAGTTTCAGCAATAAAACAAAAGAGAGAGAACATGAAAAAGTTAACAAGTTTATGAGTTATGAGGGAAACGCTTCACCACTGCACAGTGAACTGCCACCATTTTGAATTTTGAAAAAAAAAACTATATATATATATATATATATACATAAATAATTTTTTCAAATCGTAAAAATATATTTTTTTTTCATATAACAGGACAGTGTTTTACACATACCAATTTTCATTATTGTACAAGATACAATAATGGAGGAAAAAAATGTTAAATATTTCCAAAATTTTACTGCTGTAAGCTGTACCTAATCCCTTAAAATAAACTCTGTAATCTAATTTCAATTAAATGTTGATAGAAGGCAGACAATAAGACACGCTTTTTTCAAACTAAATGGATAAGATTAAGAAATATTTTTACACTCCCATTTCAATTGAATATTCTAAAGATCGTAAACAGTAATGCTGCATATTTCACGTTATAAAAACAAAATTGTAAAACATTTAAAACACGTTTCTTTGAATAACACACAGATGTATTTTTCACACGGAACGTTGTACTTTTTGGTTTCAGTATAAAAAAGACATACTTAATTACTTACTTGCTGGCTTTTAAGGATCCCGGAAGTTCATTGCCGTCCTCACATAAGCCCGCCATTGGTCCCTATCCTGAGCAAGATTAATCCAGTCTCTACGATCATATCCCACCTCCCTCAAATCCATTTTAATATTATCTTCACATCTACGTCTCGGCCTCCCCAAAGGTCTTTTTCCCTCCGGCCTCCCAACTAACACTCTATATGGATTTCTGGATTCGTCCATACGTGCTACATGCCCTGCCCATCTCAAACGTCTGGATTTAATGTTCCTAATTATGTCAGGTGAAGAATACAATGCGTGCAGCTCTGCGTTGTGTAACTTTCTCCATTCTCCTGTAAATTCATACCTCTTAGCCCCAAATATTTTCCTAAGAACCTTATTCTCAAACACCCTTAACCTATGTTCCTCTCTCAAAGTGAGAGTCCAAGTTTCACAACCATAAAGAACAACCGGTAATATAACTGTTTTATAAATTCTAACTTTCAGATTTTTTGACAGCAGACTGGATGATAAAAGCTTCTCAACCGAATAATAACACGCATTTCCCATATTTATTCTGTGTTTAATTTCCTCCCGAGTGTCATTTATATTTGTTACTGTTGCTCCCAGGTGTTTGAATTTTTCCACCTCTTCAAAGGATAAATTTCCAATTTTTATATTTCCGTTTCGTACAATATTCTCGTCACGAGACATAATCATGTACTTTGTCTTTTCGGGATTTACTTCCAAACCTATTTCTTTACTTGCTTACAAAAAGACATAAGGCCTAACTAAAAAAAAATACATAACTAAAAAAAACGAATTGGGTTACATGCATACATACATACATACATACATACATACATACATACATACATACATACATACATACTTGAAAAGTGGCATGGTAAGAACAGTAATAATCATAAATCTCCCATAAAAATTTGATGACTATAGGTAAAAGAAAGCTATGAAATATCAAGATTTCACTCCTAACTCCCTTTAAACTCAAGCCTTGGGCCTCGAATATAACGTCAGAGGACACCAAATTATCAATATACACAAAATAAATGTCCTCTCCGAGTTTCGAATTCGAATACCATATCGTCACAGTCTAGTATATACAGTCGCGAAGCTCAATACGTAGTAAATATGCAAGCATTAGGTAGTTGCTCACCACTAGGATCGCTAATATCGCCTCATTACAGGCAATGCAAAATAGTACCGTCACAGTCTATTGTTTCTAGCACCCTCAAAACTCAAGCTTCGTGACTGTATATAGTAGACTGTGATATCGTCACTTAAAAGCTGTACTATACGAAATTGCTCACTGAAGTCTGTATGTTCCATATACAAGCGTAGCCTACTAAAAATGAAAATTCATAATTCCTCTCATGTCAACAAACAAGATCAGAGTTCAATAGTGCCTGAAAGCACTCTAATTCTACTGGATTTACTTGTCTAGGACGGGAAGACAGGATTAAACGTGATAGCGGGAAGAAGAGGCTTGCTTTCTGTCAACATCTAGCTTTTAAATTAACGTCTATTTAATCCCTCCGAGCGGAGTATCTTTGCAAGCTTACGCTCTTTGGTTCATATATAAAAGATAGAGATCTGGGTAACTAAGTTACAACGCAGTGAGCAGCGATTGTTGGCCTCGGAATTAGATCGGAGAGTGAGAAGTTATCTTGGCCAGAAAAGAAACACTGGAGAAACAAGTGAAGGTAAATTCCTACCAAGAGTCTGTAACATATTACAGAAGCGTTTAGGGGAAAGGAGGACCATCTCTATGCTTCGAGCACGAAATTGACTCTTTTTGTAAAGAAAGATACTTTTATTTATATTTAACAGTGAAGAGCCGTCTTTTCCTCATTGAAAGTCAGTCATCTGATGAATTTTTTATCTTTAAAATCGTTTTCAATACGATTTCGGGGCTTGTATATTTCACTTTTATTTCATTTTTTTACCCTTAGAAATAAATATAAAGTAATTACATAATTAAAATACGACATTTGATCCAGGGAACATTCGTGTTTGATAGAAGGATAAACCGTTTAATATGCTACTTAATTTAAATTGTATTTAAAAAGTAAAATGCGATCATTTTGATCCAGAGACCACTCATTTGGTGCAAAGACAATTCCTTTAACATGTTTCTTAATTGTTATTACATGCAACCATAGTTTAATGAAGATTGACATATCTTTTAGTGTATATTTTATATTACTTGCTATATTATGTTTTCATTGAATTATGGTAATAACTTAATTATAACCCTTGTTTTCTACGTCTTCAGTAAATGGCGCTTGGCCCACTATGGTTCTGAACCCTTCAAATAACTTAAATAGTGATACAGCATATGTAGTGATATGTAATAATTATATTTCTTTCTTTCGAAAATGTAAAAATTCACGATCTCCTATGTACCATTGCCATGGAATGAATAAATATGTTTTTTCTTCTTTTACTCAAAAATTTTATATTTTGCACATAAGAGTTACTGCAGAAACAACAACGCTATAATCTGAAGAGGCGGTGAAAATGTGTTGTATTGTTATTTTAAAAATCTTCTAGAGAGATAATTTGTATAAACAAAAGCCGCTCTAAATAAGGGTTCGATATATCGGCCTACTAATCAATTCATAAAGAATAATAAGTAAACAAAACAATTTTGTCACACTTGGAAGGAAAAAGAAAAAACATTAAGATAAGAAAACGTAGGAAATCATTTACAATAAAAATTTTGTTGGGTACAAATGATTACTAATTATAGGTAAGGATGATTTTAACACGTGAGATCCTATGGCATCAATCGTTGCATCAGAAATTTTATATTGTTTAAGTTGATTTAAAGTTTCACGTGGGATCGTGCCACGGGCACCGAACATGAGCCCAAAAACTGTCCAATGTGTGATGTGGGATTGTGCTCCAAGATGCTCACAACAAGGCTCATATATGACTTGTTTTTCACGACACACCTCTTGTGGCTGTTGCTCATGCATCTCAAAACGGATTGTGGGATCAAGAATGACACCCTTATCCTTCTGCCGATCAATTATGATGATATCAGCCCGTCTAGTAGAGCCATCAGAAGAGACGCAACCAACCTCCTCATAAACCTCATAGGAAGCATTCTGAAGGATTGAAGCTGCGATGAGAGAACGAACCGTATCATGTCTGTTGATTCGGAGCAATTCTCCATGATGGCAGAAACCCAAGACGTGAGGAAGCGTTTCATGCTCGTCGCATCTTCTGCAACGGGTTAAAATAAATATCAGTCATATCATCCTTAAATATCAGTCCTATCAAAATTTTGTATAGAATAAAATTTATCGAAAATCATTTTAAATAACCTTTTGTTATGTAACATTTTTCACAAAAAGCAATAATAAGCGAGATATTTCGATTTATTTAATTCAGGCCCCTTTAAATAAAGTGTTTTGAATGCCATATAGCCTAAAATCTAAGTTACAACGAACTTAATTTATATTTCAATTTTCATCGAAATCCGTTCAGCCATTATTGCGTGAAAAGGTAACAAACATCAAAACAGACATACAAACAAAAATTTCAAAAAAGCGATTTTCGTTCTCAGGATGAATAATTATACATGTTAACACCAATTATTTTTGGAAAAGCGAAAATTACTAGAAAAATTTTGGCTACAGATTTATTATTAGTATAGATTATTAGGGATCCTAGTCTACGGTGAATAAAAATCTTAAATGTCGGTATAAAAACTTGGTTAATTTTTGTGTTATTTTGTGTTTATAAATATAACTTTTTGTCTGTCGACATGTAAAATACATTACTGAATATTCCTGTACAGACTAGAGTTCTCTATCATCAAGGGAATCTCAAGGATCGTTGTAGGTTTTAATAACACATGTGGAACGTTCTGGTTTCGATTTATGAGTACAACTGGAGTGGTTGGAGCAGCTTATAACATTAAATTTAATTACATTTTAAGCAATCTCGGTTATCCCGCACCCCTCTGTGAAAAAAATGGCGGATTGGCAAGAGTCTACAGTATTTCTCGGAATACGAATACATGGAAAAAATATATATTTTTTTTAATTTCCAGGTGATGAAGTAAATAATGGCGGATTAAAGTATAAAATACGTACTTTGGTTATTGCAAATTGGTGATACCACAAAACCGTCAACAGAATGCCCATAAGACCCGGATGACCAAAATATTAGAGTAGTGAAAACTGTTAAGAAAAATCTTCTGATGTTGGACATCAAATCTTTTTTAATTTCGGGAAATGAAATTTTCAAATAAAAAATGCTTGAAATAATTATTGAAGATTCCTTTACAACTTCGTACAGATATTTTCCTATTTTACAGATGTATTAAGGATGAAAAAATAAAATGAAGGGATATGTAAAGTGTTCCACGGTACAACAGGTTTGTGTATCTTGGAACATACCCTCTTGTACCTTGTAACATTGGAACATAGGGAATATAAATTGAAATATAGCTGTAAAATCTCACAATCATTTAAAAAATGTATTTTCCATCGTTTGCAAGCTTCTCTGATTAAGATTTTACTTCCTAGAGGAGCTATAATTGCTTCTACAGCTTTCTTCAAGAATTTCATTGGGGTGTGTTATACAGACACACAAAAACACACCGCAATGAAATTCTCAACACACAACTCAATTTCAAAACACATACACTCTTTGACTCCACATTATACCACATGAATACACCCTCACAGGAAACAAAACAAGAGGCGCCAAGACCAATAACGACCAGTTCTGAGGATGACCTATAATAGGTCGAAACATGTAAACCAGGTACGATAGAATTTAACGCAAGAAAGTCATACAATACATATTCTGAATATGTATTTACTCACCAGATGTATGTATGTGTGTATGTATTTATTCACACTGCAATGGGTATATACCCGGTGGCAGTGGTAACTAATTACACTCAATGACAATAATAAACTTATTAATTAAAAATACAATTAATAAAATACTAATAATTAATTAAAAATAATTAATAATAATAATAATAATAATAATAATAATAATAACAACAACAGGGTATATACTAAATTAAATGAAACGATCACTTAATATAACATTTGAAATATTGTAATTTGTATTTTAAAACTAAGATCGAACTAAAACCTACGAGTATATGTTCATAATAATAATAATAATAATAATAATAATAATAATGTTTTATTTTCTGTGATGGCCATAAGGCCTTCTCTTCAACTCAACCAGCCTTAATCAATACAATACATAAATTTAAATTACAAATATTTACACTACATAAAAGGTTCTCCAGCAATATTCTTCACTACATATTTATTTAAATTTAGATAAATCTATAAGGTAAAGTAGTAACTTAATTTATGACTAATTTAATTCAATGAATTATAATTAATTTAATATTTGAGATAGCTAATAAAAATGAAAATTAATTTAATATAAGCTTACTAGGACAATGTTACAGGGAGAATATGTATATTTCTATTTCTATAATGAGAATATTAATGTAATTGCATTAGAGGTTTTGTAAATCTATTTAGAGAAATTAAAGATAATAAAATGAATGGACAGATGTTAGTTTCAAAATAACAAATTAATGAAATAATTGTTAAGTAAGAATTTATTTTTTTCAAAATGAAGCTATTGTCCAACAACTAAACCGGAAGCGAGATCCATTTCTAGCAACTGAAACTGTTCATATCTGCACAAGTACCTTTCAACATTACACTCATTTCGCTGTCAACTCACTCACTGCACTGGAACTACGACACATTTCACTGATTCTATCCTGATTTCACTAACACTTCAAAAACATTTCACTGTTCAAATTCTTTGCACTGCCACTATAAACTATAAAGCTTCACTGACAGGAACACGTTTCACTTACACAGCACACTTCACTGACACGACACACTTCACTGACACAACATAATTCTTCACTGATACAACACTTCAATAACAACATATCATTTACACCCTTTAAATACTGATAGGAAAAACACGCGTTCTTGATTGATAGTCACAAATACAATTTGGTCTCGTGTTAGAAAACATATAACAATAAACGAAATATTTACTTTCGATACCAAAAAATTTGTTTCGTCCACAGAACTCACACTTTGTAATAAATCAAACCGAAACTATAACCAGAGCTAACTAGCGACTTTCTCTGCAATCTATTTCAGTTTGAGTCGGCTAGGTAACAGCAAAAATCAGAAACAAAAAACTTTCAAGGTACACTATGCTCAAGGTACAATAGTCCCCCCTACTGTTATTACTGAGTGTACCCCACAGAATGTGCTCACGAAGATCTCTAGAAACTTTGGAGAGAAAACTGGGCTTCATTGCCTGACACTCTGATGACCTGAATTTAAATATCAGGCTATTAGTTTCAGGGGTGAAAGCTAGTCACGAAAGTTAGGCTTGCTCTTTTATTCATAGGGGAAGATGGGAGGATATAATAATTAATAAAAATAATCAGACCCACATAAAAAATTTATTTTATAATTATGAAATCATTATGAGTCATGGATCATATTCGCTTATCAGATGTAGAATTTCGATATAATACGAGGCGTGTTCTTAAAGTAAGTTCCAAAAGGGTGTAGTAAGTAAACGGGAAGATATTTACAAACTATTTTTGTTGCATTGTATTCCCCACACTTCAATTACTTCTCAACATAATCTGCACCATTATTGAGGCATTTATCGAGTCGTGGCACAAGTCTTTCTATCCCCTCATTGTAGAATTCGCCCGCCTGCAATGCGAACCACTCCCGCACTGCTGTTTTCACTTCGTCGCCATCAAAACGTTGACCACAGAGGAACTTCCTGAGGTGCTGGAAGAGATGAAAGTCACTCGGAGCCAAATCCGGGCTGTAGGGGGGATGGGCAATTTGTTCCGAGCCAAATTTCGAGATGAGATTTTGGGTGTCGTCGCCATCAAAACGTTGACCACAGAGGAACTTCTTGAGGTGCTGGAAGAGATGAAAGTCACTCGGAACCAAATCCGGGCTGTAGGGGGGATGGTCAATTTGTTCCGAGCCAAATTTCGAGATGAGATTTTGGGTGTCGTCGCCATCAAAACGTTGACCACGAGGAACTTCTTGAGGTGCAGGAAGAGATGAACGTCACTCGGAACCAAATCCGGGCTGTAGGGGGGATGGTCAATTTGTTCCCAGCCAAATTTCGAGATGAGATTTTGGGTGTCGTCATCAAAACGTTGACCACCGAGGAACTTCTTGAGGTGCAGGAAGAGATGAACGTCACTCGACCAAATCCGGGCTGTAGGGGATGGTCAATTTGTTCCCAGCCAAATTTCGAGATGAGATTTTGACCATCAAAACGGACCACCGAGGAACTTCTTGCTGGAATAAATGAAAGTCACTCGGAACCAAATCCGGGCTGTAGGAGGGATGGTCAATTTGTTCCTGTCCTCATGATTTTTTTCATCGACAGCACGCACCAAATTGTCATTGACCAAAGATGGCCGACCGGTATGTTGCTCGTCATGCACAGAGACGCGGCCCTATTTGAACTTCCTAACCCATCTCCTGACCATTCCATCACTAATGACATCATCACCATACACCTCACAAAGTTGACGATGGTTTGATGTTTCTCGCATCCAAGAAATGGATAACAGAGCGCATCTCACAGTCGGCGGGGTGCTCGATCACTTTAAACATTTCAACTGATCACAACTAACCCCACACACGGACTGTAGCTCTGAAACTGCATCCACAGCTTGTCTGAAGATTGAAGAAGAAAATATGCATGCGCAAAATAACGATTGCAGCGATGTGACGGCTATAATTGAAAACGGAACTTACTTTAAGAACACGCCTCGTATAACAAACATGGCCAACAAAACAGTTTATTTAGTTTTTTCGACCCTGCCAACCAATGCACATTGTTGTATTGAGATGTACTGAACAAGCGCACATATTCTCTATAATGTCTGTCTTCTCTTGAATAGTCCTTCGGGAAAATGGATTTAATAATAAGGTTTCAATAACACACAATTCCGAACTCACTGCAATACTTCAAATTAATGTTTAAGAATTAATAATACATGCAGCAGCTAACACATGCATTCCGCTCATACAATTACATTGCACTCGCAAATCACAGCACATTCCCGCTGTCAATACTGCTCTGTGTAACGTTAAATAGTCGTTGGTGTAGCTCTCGGACCAGAGCTTCAAACAACACATAACAGAAGCATGTGCGCCTTGGACGGACTAAGGAGGAAGGCACTTGCGCGCGCATCATATTCTCGCTATTTCTACGTCTTTCCTGTAGCTCCGAGAAACGAGCAAGCGTTGCGATACTTGCGGTGTGCAATCTGCGGATGGTATTACGCCCATACAGTATTCCAAAAATCAAAATAAATTTTAATGTACGTAATCCCATTTTGAGAAATACACATTCTACGAAAATATTGGGCTTGCGCAGCAAGCATTGCATGCCCGGAGAAATCGCCCCTGATAGTTTAAAACGAGAATGTAGAAGAAAATGAATTAGAGGATACATTTCAAGATTACTGATATTAAAAAGGAGACGAGAAAGAATTTTATTGGAAAATATACGAAGAAGAAGTCGTCGAATCTTCTTTCTTCCTAACCGTGTTTACATTATAGACTAGGATGTTGTAATGTGGTAGGACTCAAGTTGGTTTTAAAATTCCTCTGAGGTTTGCCAATAATTTGGGCGTGGTTCCATGATGCACAGCAGGGTGAAACTGACAAGAAAATTAAGATATCAGCGGCCAGAAAGAGAGTCATATTCTGGCACGACTTAATTCAGTCTTATAATGCAAATTAATTCAACGAGCAGCTATGCATCATGAGGTGCAGTTAAGCCGATTTTAACCAATATATCTTGATTCCATTTTATAGAGTTTTTATATGCAGAATACGTTTTTATTATTTTCACATGCTCTCCGTGACTGGAGTGATAGCGTTTCAGACTTCATAACTTACGGACCAGGATTCGATTCCCTATAGAAACTATAAACAGAAAACGGATGTAGGTAAATTCTCATTTTTAAATAGAACTATAAATGATTGTAATGACCTACCTGCAGCGGTTTTTGAGGGCTGTCCTTCCTTAAGGAGATTCAAGAATAACTTAAGAAGTTGTGTATAAAGTGCAAATTAAAATTAAAGTGACATTTTTTTAAGGTGACATGTACTTATTTAGCCTGACGAGTTACTACCTTGGTTTGAATTGTAAATTATTTAAAAATAGCGTGTAAGAGGGTCTTAGACTAGAAATGTTTAGTTTAAATGTAGTTCTGTTTATAAGTATGCATAAGGGTGTAATTATTTGACTTATTTGAACTGTTGTATCAGTGAAGCGAGGTGAGTCAGTGAAGTTATGGTTTTACAGTGCAGTGAAAAGTTCCGATCAGTGATAATTTACAGCGTAAATGAAATGTGTTCTATAGTGTCAGTGAAATGTGTTCTATAGTGTCAGTGAAATGTGTTAAACGGTATCAGTGAAATGTGTCCTAAAGTGTCAGTGAGATGTGTTAAACGGTATCAGTGAAATGTGTCCTAAAGTGTCAGTAAAATGTGTTAAACGGTATCAGTGAAATGTGTCCTATAGTGTCAGTGAAATGTGTTAAACGGTATCAGTGAAATGTGTCCTATAGTGTCAGTGAAATGTGTTAAACGGTATCAGGGAAATGTGTCCTTAAGTGTCTGTGAAATGTGTTAAACGGTATCAGTGAAATGTGTCCTACAGTGTCAGTGAAATGTGTTAAACGGTATCAGTGAAATGTGTCCTAAAGTGTCAGTGAAATGTGTTAAACGGTATCAGTGAAATGTGTCCTATAGTGTCAGTGAAATGTGTTAAACGGTATCAGTGAAATGTGTTCTATAGTATCAGTGAAATGTGTTAAACGGTATCAGTGAAATGTGTCCTAAAGTGTCAGTGAAATGTGTTAAACGGTATCAGTGAAATGTGTCCTATAGTGTCGGTGAAATGTGTTAAACGGTATCAGTGAAATGTGTTCTATAGTGTCAGTGAAATGTGTTAAACGGTATCAGTGAAATGTGTCCTAAAGTGTCAGTGAAATGTGTTAAACGGTATCAGTGAAATGTGTCCTAAAGTGTCAGTGAAATGCGTCATAGTGCCACTACAGTGAGTGAGATGAGAGTAAAGTGAAAGACTATTGAAACTTATGTAGGGCCTATACATATGTAGGTTGTATTGTACAATTAGTTTATTTTTTGTTTTATTATTAATTGTAATTATTATGTTAAATTGTAATGTGTATTCTTATTGTATTGTGTATATAATTGTATTGTGTATTGTATAAGTGTATTGCGTATTGTATAATTGTATTGTGTATTGTAATTTTATTGTGTATTGTTTATATTGTGTATACTACTGCCACCGGGTGCCTGCCCACTTGCAGTGTAAATAAATACAGGGATATCATTTTATTTTTACTTGCATTTTAATTGTACCTGCATTTCTGAATGTACTTCATTCCCACCCCTTCACTAATGTCCTTGCTCCCGTCAGACACACAAACTTACGGCCGCTGTTGCATTCGAAGTCTTCAAGCAGTGAAGTAAACACTGCAGTGTATAGTATGTTTCAGAAATATGGTTGCGTTTTCTATAGAAGAAAGAACCTATATTAATAATATGGTACTAAAAAATTATATTGAAGAAACGATAAATTAAATTTCAGAGAATATGCTTCAAAATGTTTTTAATAATATGCGTAAAGAATTGAAGCCTGCATTGTAATGAACGGCAACCATTTTCAGCAACTTGTTTAAACATTCAGATTAGCTTATTCTGAATTGAGGTGGCTAGAAGCAAAGGAATGCTAGTGACATATGTAATAACATGAGTTAAGTGCATCCAGTGTAAGCTAAAGTATCTAAAATTTTAGTGGCAAAGGGATATTTTAATCGCATCACACATTAAAATTTAAATAAAAATTTCACCGATTTTACGAAAGCTTAAATATTTAAACCCCATTTTTCTCAAAAGTAACTTAAGTGCACTTACAGCCCTTTACTTATGACCCCAATTTAAATGCACTCTCTATATTGTATGATAACATCAATAATTAATATGCTAAATAAAGTAGACATTACATAACGAACATAGCCGCCTGAAAAGTTGAGTTTTTGAAAAAAAAATGTTACTACTCTACTGTATTTTGATAAATGTCGTAAAAGTGATGATCAAACTGAAAATCGTAATATCGTATTTCCCTACAACATAAATGGATACACTACTTTTCTCTCCTCCTATACCTAGTAAATGATTTGTTTACATATTGCAGTAGTAACATCAAACTCCTGTAATGGAAGGGGGCAACAGTGTTTCCGAGTATAGCCACGTTAATGTTAAAAATGTTGGTAAAAATAAAGTGATGTCCCTGTACATACATACAATATATATATTTACACTCTTGCACAAAGAGCGTTTCATCAGTCCTTTGTCTTCCATTTTTATATCATTTTCTGTTGAGCGGCTACAATATGTCGTGCTAACCATAAAGTCAGTGGGTCCTTATGCATACAGATATCTGTCTGTCTTTTTTTCTCTTGTGATTGGTCCGTTGGTCGTCCATTCTCTGTGAGTATTCCAGAATTGCAGGAAAACGAGGTGATCTTGTATTCTGATGTTTGCACAAACCATATAATTTTCAGCTACGATCTGGAAACGAACGGGTTAAGACTACTACAACGGCAGCTGATTATGCGACTCTTCTTAACCGTTGAAACCAAGACAACCGGAAGCATTGACCAATAAGTAACTCGAGATCGATTATAGAATTATCTGGTAATAATTATTGCTCTCGAACATGGAATATGTTTCTCGACAGAGGTCTCTGCAATACTTAATTTGAGCCAATTGTATGTGCGTGTACTGTACGGCCAACGGACGAGCCGTATCGGAAGCAGGTCGCTGCCGTAGATTTGTTGTCATTGGTTTGTGGTTAATTAAAGACCTACCAAGTTTCATACATGCTGGAGACACCCGCAATTACCTCACGACTTCAGGTCCCCACCCTCAGCATTGAACGATAATCACCGGAATTTAGAGAAGATGGATGACTTTCGTGTTTAATGTTGTTTCCGTCCCAATGCTATTATTATTATTATTATTATTATTATTATTATTATTATTATTATTATTATTATTATTATTATTATCGTTATTATTGTTGTTATATTATAGTTATTGTTATTTTTCTTATTATTAAATTTTTATTATTATTATTTTATCAACAGTAATCTCACTAGAGGTTTTGATTTATCTTGAGAAAATCAAAACTCGAGTGGGATTTAATTGACTATTACACGATTAGAAGAAAGTAGGCTATATAAAGATTAGAAATAACAAAGTGTACAATAAAATATTAATTGGCTTACGAAAATACAACTGTCTTCAAATGTATTATTGTACCATCTCAACATTACGCTAGATGGCAGTAGTGTTTTATGATGATGTTTTCTTGTTACCGGTATCAGTTGTGCCAACTATGGAATCATCTTTGAACTCTGTGGACTGTTACTAGTCAAGAAGGCTTTGTTGATTCAGTTTCATTTTTATTAAAACATTTGCATTCCATTTCAATCAACCTGATCCCAGTAATCAACGTCACTTGAAGATGATTTTCAATAAATCTTAGTATTAAACAATCTCTGATACGTGACTATCCATAATATCATATAGCAGAAGCTATAACAAACATAACCTAAATAATATAAACAAGTGTTAGAAAAGTTTTAATTAGGGATGATGAAATAAACAAGAAACGTTTCAATTAACGATAATGAAATAAAAAATAAACATGGATAATTTTAAAAGAAACAATTATTGAAAGTACAATTTTCAAATTTGAATGTTTTGTGGTTGGTTCAGTTGATGTTATATTGGACGTGTGCGTAAAAGAAGTGAACTCGTTGATGTACATGGTGTATCCTCAACTTATTCAGGATTTCCGAATGGTGCTCTTCATATATGACCAGTGATCTTTATTAATTCTTGTTCTTGAATGCCAATGCGAGTCATATTTGAAAGTGATGTGCATCGACTGGAGTGGTTTGTAATTTTCTGTTTTTTGACAGCCAGACCAGTGCAGTTTGAAATGTTGGCAAACAAAGAAACAAATGCTAGGGTAGTGATAAAAATAAACAAATGCTAGGGACGCGATAAAATTAAACAAATGCTAGACGCGATAAAATTGTGCGATAAGCGGCCATGATTGGTTGAAAGACGTCCTTTCGTGCCGTTTTATTGGTCGAAAGTAGTATGACGTAGTAAAAGTGTAATAGTCATCGTAATTATTATTATTATTATCATTATTATTGTTTCATTATCATCGTTACTATTATGGTCTATCATTATTACTATTTTATTATCATCAGTATTATTATTACTATTTTAACATTATTATTATCATTATTATTATGATTGTTATTATTATCATCGTTATTATTATTTTTTTATTTTTATTATCATCATTATTATTATTTTATCATCGTTATTATTATTTTTATTATTATTATTATTATTATTATTTTACTATCATTATTTTTATTACCATCGTTATTATTATATTATCATCATCATTATTATCATTATTATTTTTATTTTTATTGTCATCGTTATTATTATTATTATTATTATTATTTTATCATTACTATTATTATTTTATTATAATCGTTATTATTATTATTTTTATTTTTATTATAATCGTTATTATTATCATCATTATTATTACTGTTTTATCATAATTATTATTATTATTAGTTTATTATTTTTATTATCATCGTTATTATTATATTATTATTATTACTATTATTATTTTATTATTATTATTATTACTGTTTCATCATCATTATTATTATTATTATATTGTTATTTTTATTTTTATTGTCATCGTTATTTTTATTGTTATATTATTATTAATATTATTATTACTATTATTTTATTATCATCGTTATTATTATTATTTTTGTTTTATTATCATCGTTATTATTATTATTATTATTATTTATTATTATTATTATTATTATTATTGATATTTGTGAATTTTCATATTATCATCGTTATTTTATTTCATATTGTTTTATAATAAGAATTAAATTATTCTGCTGATTTTAAATTGCTAATTTGCATTTCAACTTGGATCCATTTAATTATATATCTTTGATTTTAACTCATTCTATTTTAATAATTATTTGTCCATTATTTCTTGCATTTGGTCTTTTTCATTTTCCATTATTTCAATTCTCATTGTATTTTTATAATTTTATAATTATTATTAGATCAATGATTGATGTAGACCATTATATTGTTTGTATTTCATCTCATTATTTTATCATTCATTGTCATCATCATTTGTTATTAAAACTTATTTTTTTGTTGTTTTTGCATTATCTAAATAAATAAAATAAATAAATAAATAAATAAATTAAATTATTATTATTATTATTATTATTATTATTATTATTATTATTATTATTATTATTATTATTATTATTATTATTATTGAAAAGAATGTACCCTACTAAATTCCCATGTCGAGCATTTTATCTCTCGTAGGTTGGCAGGTTTGATTTTACATTGCTCTGCGATTGTCAAGAATGGCAGGAGACCAAAGTTCACTATTTCGCCGATACAGCAAAAGCTTGGTCACTTCGGAATGTTTGTTTTTAATACTATATCTTTCAAAACAACACAATCCTTTATCAAGATTCAACAGAAAATATGGTGATACCAGTTACAGTCCTAATAGCAGCAGGTCGTCTCACCTACATAATTTACATAAAACACAGGATGTTATAGTAATCCATACAGTTGCTAACTATGCACTTGTCACATTTTAAACGACATATTCACCACTCATTGTACTGAACAAGAGTTCCACATATTATGAAGTTTAATTACTAAATGGTTTTTAAATTTTAACATTATTAAGTTTACTACCTGTAATATTACATTTTAATAATGGAGATGGCTTGTACATTATTAATTCAAATAGTACTCACCACCAATAGCTACGTATGTGACATTGAGATATTGTATAACTCTGCCTGAGGATGCCTGAATAGGCGAAAACGTTCGCAATTTTGTAATTCATGTATATAAACTTAATGACTATAAAATAAGTCATTTTTTTACATTGATTTGTCATTGACTGAGCAATAAAATATTATATTGTATTCATGGTGAAACAGTTTTTCTTAAATATCTGAAAAATTACAAAAGTGGACAAAGCAGGTTTTGGAACTATACACCAGTATCTTCTTCATATCATTACGAGGCACCACTACTCTTAGTCCGCCCTTCAACAGAAATTATCTCTTATACTCACCCTTTCTGCGGTGTACAGTGTGCTGGTGCATGTCGCATCTGTGGCTGGTCATCAAATCTAGGCGGCCCGAGTTCGAATGATGGAATCTATAATGGAAGAATCGGACGTTGTAAAAAGTTTATTAAATGTTAAGCACAGGAACGCTTTATTTACGAAACAAGCCAAACGAATTATCTTTGCATCAAAAACGGATGCTCCCTGGACCAAATTATCGTATTTTATAATTGTTTGAATATAACAGAAGCCAGAAGTCTTGCTAAAGATGTTATATTCCGGTTTCCGTCTATCATTCAATGGTAGGTAGACAGGCAGAAGAAAGATGATATAGGCCTATCAATAACTACTTTTTCGTTAGTAGGAATTTGAATCACTTATATAAAGACCTAGGTACTGTATACGACAAGTACTAAATTAATATTTCTCTTTATATTTCGTATAATTAAAATTATAGAAAAATAACTGGAGCATTACAATTAGCCTGTCCTATATAAAAGCATCAATAGCCAATACTGTACGTTGCCATGTCGACTAATAGTTGAAGATCAGTAATGTAACAATATTTATGCGTGGCCGCGTGGAGCGAGCGCGAAGGTTTGTCGCGGTGCCAAGCGGCAGCTCAACGAGAATAACGCTCGATATTCTACTTTCTTTTGTTGTCTGCCCGCGTAATTTAATACAGCACTAGACAACAATAAAAACAAAAGAACTCCAAATTGCGGCACCAGTGCACTGTTATTGCATACAAATAAACTTCCCAGAAGTAATTACAGCGATATTACACGCCTGTGCCGTGCCTTATGCAACCCGTCGATAACATTGTGACGCGCTATTAACTTCTCTCTAAGAACAAGTCTGCGACTTCATAAAGCATTGCAGGAATGTGTTTAATTTAATGAAGTAAAGTTGGCAGTATGATTTATATCAAGACAAACAAAATCAAGGAAATTAAATTGGACAAGTGGTAAAGGGGAACAATTTATCATCTAAAATCTGTCTGTCTGTCTAACTAAATCTAATATAATATATAATCTATCTAATCAAATCTGATCTATCTGATCTAAATTATCTATCCAGTCTAAACTATCTTATCTAACCGGTCTCATCTATCTGATCTATTCGGTCTAATCCATCTAATCTACCCTATCTAAGCTATATGATCTATCCAGTCTAATCTATCTGATCTATCCATCTCATCCATCTGATCTATCTGGCTTAAAGTATCTGATCTATCCATCGCACATACCTGATCTATCCGGTCTCTATCTGATCCATCCGGCCTAAGCTATCTGATCTATCCGACCTGAGGTATATTATCTATCCGGTCTAATCTACCTGATCTATCCAGTCTGATCTATCTGGCCTCATCTATCTTATCTATTCGGTCTAAGCTATGTGATCTCTCCGATCTAATCTATCCGCCTCATCTATCTGATCTATCCGATCTAATCTATCCGGTCTCATCTATCTTATCTGTTCGGTCTAATCTATCCGGTTTAATTTATCTAATCTATTCGGTCTAAGCTATGTGATCTATCCGGCTTAATCTATCTGATCTATCTCATCTATCTAATATATTCGTCTCACCTATCTGATCTATCCGATCTAATCTATCCAGTCTAATCTATCAGTCTCATCTATCTGATCTATCAGATCTAATCTACCCGGTCTCATCTATCTGATCTGTTCGGTCTAATCTATCCAGTTTGATTTATCTAAACTACTCGGTCTAAGCTGTAATCTATCCGGCCTAATCTACCTGATTTATCTAGTTTAATCTATCTAATCTATCCGGCCTAAGCTATGTGATCTATCCGGCCTAAGCTATGTGATCTATCCGGTCTAATCTATCTGATCTATCTGGTTTAATCTATCTAATCTATCCGGCCTAATCTATCTGATCTATCCGACCTAATCTATCTGATCTATCCGGCCTAAACTATGTGATCTATCCGGCCTAATCTATCTGATCTGGTTTAATCTATGTAATCTATCTGGCCTAAGCTATTTAATCTATCCGGCCTAATCTATCTGATCTTTCTGGTTTAATCTATCTAATCTATCTGGCCTAAGCTATGTAATCTATCCGGCCTAATCTATCTGATCTGGTTTAATCTATCTAATCTATCTGGCCTAAGCTATGTAATATATCCGGCCTAATCTATCTGATCTATCTGGTTTAATCTATCTAATCTATCCGGCCTAAGCTATGTAATATATCCGACCTAATCTATCTGATCTATCTGGTTTAATCTATTTAATCTATCCGGCCTAATCTATCTGATCTATCTGGTTTAATCTATCTAATCTATCTGGCCTAAGCTATGTAATATTACTGGCCTAATCTATCTAATCTATCTAATCTATCTGGCCTAAGCTATGTAATATATCCGGCCTAATCTATCTGATCTATCTGGTTTAATCTATCTAATCTATCTGGCCTAAGCTATGTAATATATCCGACCTAATCTATCTGATCTATCTGGTTTAATCTATCTAATCTATCCGGCCTAATCTATCTGATCTATCTGGTTTAATCTATCTAATCTATCTGGTTTAATCTATCTAATCTATCTGGCCTAAGCTATGTAATATATCCGGCCTAATCTGTCTGATCTATCTGGTTTAATCTATCTAATCTATCTGGCCTAAACTATGTGATATATCCGGCCTAATCTATCTGATCTATCTGGTTTAATCTATCTAATCTATCCGGCCTAAACTATGTGATCTATCCGGTCTAATCTATGTGACTATCCGGCCTAAGCTATGTGATCTATCCGGTCTAATCTATCTGATCTATCCGATCTGATCTATCCGGCCTAAGTTATATGGTCTAATCTATCCGGTCTAATCTATCTAATCTAATAGCTCAATGTTAGGATGTGTGTAATCTGGGCTACCCAAGACGATCAGGTGGAGATAAAAGTGACTTCGGACACTTCTTTCACTACATTGTTGTTACATGTCGTGGTTCTCCTCTGTGTTGCAGACGTTCTGCGTGGTGTCGAAGCGGTTCCGCAAGAACTACATCCACCGCTTCACGGCGACCAGCTCCTTCTTCATCTTCTCGCCCTGGAACGCTATACGCCGCACCTGCATTTTCCTGTCGACGAACCAGTACTTCGACTACGTGGTCATGACAACCATCCTGCTCAACTGCGTCTTCCTAGCCATGACCGACACCGTGGAGGAGGCAGAGTAAGGCATAGGCCTATTATAAAACGCTGAAAGCCTGCCTATTGGTCTTGGCCTCCTATGATACGAAATTCATGAATAAACATTTGACAGTAGCTGTAGAAATTATATAGCACGGACATATTATTATACAACGCTGAAAGCCTGGCGATTGCCAGCTTATTTGGTCTTGGCCTCCTATGATACGAAATTTATGAATAAACATTTGACAGTAGCTGTAGAAATTATATAGCACGGACGTATTATTATACAACGCTGAAAGCCTGCCGATTGCCAGCTTATTTGGTCTTGGCCTCCTATGATACGAAATTTATGAATAAACATTTGACAATACCTGTAGAAATTATATAGCACGGACGTATTATTATACAACGCTGAAAGCCTGCCGATTGCCAGCTTATTTGGTCTTGGCCTCCTATGATACAAAATTCATGAATAAACATTTGAATAAAAATTATATAGCATTTGACAATTATTTGGTCTTGGCCTCCTAGGATACAAAATTCAAGAATAAACATTTGACAATACCTGTAGAAATTATGCTTTCTAAAACAGCAAAATTAAAAAATTTTTTGAGGTTATAACATTTTATTTTGAACTACTATTTTTCATTTAGTGAATTATACACAATATGAGAACTCTTTTGATGTTTGAATAAAACCATTTCGCGAATAATAACCAATAAATAAGGAAAAGCAGGTAGGATAACTATATTACTATGAAATAAGATATTTAATTTACTAACTTAATATATTTCATTGGCATGTTCTAATAACATATTTCCCCTCTATGAGATAAAGATGGGCTTTTATATTTTAGAGCACTGTAAATGTAATATTGAGATGGCAATCTTCACAGTAAGACATTACATTCCTCTGTTAATTCCTTACATAGTCTATAGCCTATATTGAAGATTTAAAAGATTTCAGATCTTCCAAAATATGTACAAATTTTACAACGTGTTTTTAAAGTCATAATTAAACTTCCGCTTATTGATTTAAAAAAATAATGCATTTACCTTCGTATAAATGGTTATTCTGTAAAATATAAGACTCAAAATGATTAAAATAACAGAATTTGGATGTTATTTAGCATTCTCAACTGCACAAAGTCTCAGTTGGCGACCCTGATCACGATACAGGACACGTTGTTCTTGACATGGCGTCCGATCCCCTAGCGGGAATTGCGATAAGCCTGACAGCTGCGAGTTTAATTGTGTAAACACATCAGGGTAATCCCCCTGGGAGTTAATTCCACTACGAAATGTATTGAGAAATCTGTCTTGGGTCCTGATTTCGCGAGCTGTTGCAATCAATAGCTCCATTGTTGGAACTGAACTCACGAAACGCAAAGGAATAGTACTACTCTTCTCCGTAGATGGCTCTGCTGAAGTCTTCAGTATTAAGGTAGCATATTTCTTGAAAAGTACGAATGGCAACAATTGATATTTTGTAGTTATATCATTCTTAATCCAAAACAGTGTTGTTTCTCGGAGTATTCATTTTTATCTTGCTGAATTAATACTGGAAAAAGGCTAACGAATTCGTCAAAAGTGTTGGAAGATAGTAATTCCTAAATATTTAATTTTCATACTTGTTGACTGTTAGGTTTTCTACCTTTTTTTTCCTTAAGTGGGATAGAATGATCGAAGTGAGACAGATGGTCTTTAGCCAGGTAGATAGATAGATAGATAGATAGATAGATAGATAGATAGATAGATAGATAGATAGATAGATAGATAGATAGATAGATAGATAGATAGATAGATAGATAGATAGATAGATAGATAGATAGATAGATAGATAGATAGATGGGGGTGGTAGGTGGGTAGGTGCAGGTAGGTAGGTGCAGGTAGGTAGGTGGGTAGGTAGGTAGGTAGGTAGGTAGATAGATAGATAGATAGATAGATAGATAGATAGATAGATAGATAGATAGATAGATAGATAGATAGATAGATAGATAGATAGATAGATAGATAGATAGATAGATAGATAGATAGATAGATAGGTAGATAGGTAGATAGGTAGGTAGATGTGGATGGGTCGGTGGGTGGATGGATGAATGGATGGACAGACAGACAGATTGATTGGTTGGCAAAAAATTCGGAGTTTTCATCTATTTCTGAAGAATAAATTAAATTACGAACTGCTGTTTTAATACAAAGTAAAGCGTTTTCGATAACGTGTTAGATAAATAATCTTACTTCGGAATATGTATTATAATATGTCTTTCTCGTGTTAAATTCTATCGTACCTGGTTAACATGTTTCGGCCTGTTATGGGCCTTCTTCAGAACTGGTTATTGCTGGTCTTGGCGCCTTTTGTTTTGTTTCCTGTGGGGATGTGTTTGTGTAGTGTAATGTGGAGTCAAAGAGTGTGTGTTCTGAAATTGAGTTGTGTGTTGAGAATTTCAGTTGGATATGTTTTTGTGTGTCTATATATTCCGAAGTGATATAGTGTTAAAAGTTGTGTAAACAAGATGTATAATCTTATTTCTTTCTTATCATGTCCTGTAATTAATTTTTTTTCCCCAAGGACACATAATAATCTTCTGACATGAGTCCACGAAAAAAACTGTTTGTAAGATTGATAATCTCCACACTGAAACATACTAAAATTGTGCAATTAAAAGTTCTTTAGGTATAGAAGATTTTAGACAACATAACTTCAAATTAATTCTGGTACTATAATTCTATTCGTCCATCACTGTGCTGACATCTAGTGTCACATTGTTGTGTTATTAATGACATCATGACACATTCCATTCAACGTCACTTCGCATATGCAATAATTGCACAAGAGCCTAATGAATACGTTGTAGTTATTCTATTAGTTGTGAAAACATTTTGTAACTAGCGGCATGCCCGCGTGGCGCTGAAGTCTGAGGGAGTCGTTGATTCAACATGACAAATGAATTATACAGAGCGCTCATTTTGTGGAAGGCATCCAGCTATTCGGCCAGATGTTTATGTGACCCCATACTTAATTAATAATTACTGACGTGTATATAGTGTTTATGATTCGCCTGTATTAACGAATCTCTGAAGGCACAACCCAGAAATGCGGTGAAATACACTGGCGTAATAGTGATGTTTTATTTGACGTCCTCTGCTAGTCCAGAGAAGTAATTCAGAGATGATTTGGCTGTAATAAAGAGTTCATAAAATGAGATTGGCAAGAAACAGATGTACTAGGGAAAAAATCGGAGACATCCCAAATATGCGGAGATACGGGGATAAAACGTTTCCTATGAAAGTTGTTTGTTTTGAAAAGCTATATCAAATGGTACCATATTTGATCACGACTCCCATTTGAAATTTTAAACTAATACGCCACTGACCCTACTTCCTGTTAAGGCTGATTGATGAAATCAAGCTCTAGTAAAAGTTCACATTTGCTTTAGTTACAAATATTTTTGTCTGGAAAATTTTAATGCACTAGTTTCCGAAATAAATGACTTACGGGTGGTCTGAATCACCCTGTATTTCGTACGTTTTCTCATTGAAAGAGTAGGAGTTAATAAAAACGTTTCCTATGAAAGTTGTTTGTTTTGAAGAGCTCTATCAAATGGCACCATATTTGACCACGACTCCCATTTGATATTTTAAAGTAATACGCCACTGACCCTACTTCCTGTTAAGGCTGATTGATGAAATCAAGCTCTAGTAAAAGTTCACATTTGCTTTAGTTACAAATATTTTTGTCTGGAAAATTTTAATGCACTAGTTTCCGAAATAAATGACTTACGGGTGGTCTGAATCACCCTGTATTTCGTACGTTTTCTCGTTGAAAGAGTAGGAGTTAATAAAAACGTTTCCTATGAAAGTAGTTTGTTTTGAAGAACTCTATCAAATGGTACCATATTTGACCCCAACTCCCATTTGAAATTTTAAACTAATACGCCACTGACCCTACTTCCTGTTAAGGCTGATTGATGAAATCAAGCTCTAGTAAAAGTTCACATGTGCTTTAGTTACAAATATTTTTGTCTGGGAAATTTTAATGCACTAGTTTCCGAAATAAATGACTCACGGGTGAACTGAATCATCCTTTGTTTTTCGTACGTTTTCTCATTGAAAGAGTAGGAATTAATAAAAATCGTTTCCTATGAACGTTGTTTGTTTTGAAGAGCTCTATCAAAAAAGTACCATATTTGACCACGACTCTCATTTTAAATTTTAAAGTAATACGCCACTGACCCTACTTCCTGGTAAGATTGATTAATGAAATCAAGCTCTAGTAAAAGTTCACATGTGCTTTAGTTACAAATATTTTTGTCTGGGAAATTTTAATGCGCTAGTTTCCGAAATAAATGACTTACGGGTGGTCTGAATCACCCTGTATTTCGTACGTTTTCTCATTGAAAGAGTAGGAGTTAATAAAAACGTTTCCTATGAAAGTTGTTTGTTTTGAAGAGCTCTATCAAATGGCACCATATTTGACCACGACTCCCATTTGATATTTTAAAGTAATACGCCACTGACCCTACTTCCTGTTAAGGCTGATTGATGAAATCAAGCTGAAGTGAAAGTTCACATGTGGTTTAGTAATAAATATTTTTGTCTCGAAAATTTTAATGCACTAGTTTCCGAAATAAATGACTTACGGGTGGTCTGAATCACCCTGTATTTCGTACGTTTTCTCATTGAAAGAGTAGGAACCAATAAAAACGTTTCCTATGAAAGTAGTTTGTTTTGAAGAACTCTATCAAAAAGTACCATATTTGACCACTACTCCCATTTGATATTTTAAAGTAATACGCCACTGACCCTACTTCCTGTTAAGGCTGATTGATGAAATCAAGCTGAAGTGAAAGTTCACATGTGGTTTAGTAATAAATATTTTTGTCTCGAAAATTTTAATGCACTAGTTTCCGAAATAAATGACTTACGGGTGGTCTGAATCACCCTGTATTTCGTACGTTTTCTCATTGAAAGAGTAGGAACCAATAAAAACGTTTCCTATGAAAGTAGTTTGTTTTGAAGAACTCTATCAAAAAGTACCATATTTGACCACTACTCCCATTTGAAATTTTAAAGTAATACGCCACTGACCCTACTTCCTGTTAAGGCTGATTGATGAAATCAAGCTGAAGTGAAAGTTCACATGTGGTTTAGTAATAAATATTTTTGTCTCGAAAATTTTAATGCACTAGTTTCCGAAATAAATGACTTACGGGTGGTCTGAATCACCCTGTATTTCGTACGTTTTCTCATTAAAGAGTAGGAACCAATAAAAACGTTTCCTATGAAAGTAGTTTGTTTTGAAGAACTCTATCAAAAAGTACCATATTTGACCACTACTCCCATTTGATATTTTAAAGTAATACGCCACTGACCCTACTTCCTGTTAAGGCTGATTGATGAAATCAAGCTGAAGTGAAAGTTCACATGTGGTTTAGTAATAAATATTTTTGTCTCGAAAATTTTAATGCACTAGTTTCCGAAATAAATGACTTACGGGTGGTCTGAATCACCCTGTATTTCGTACGTTTTCTCATTGAAAGAGTAGGAACCAATAAAAACGTTTCCTATGAAAGTAGTTTGTTTTGAAGAACTCTATCAAAAAGTACCATATTTGACCACTACTCCCATTTGAAATTTTAAAGTAATACGCCACTGACCCTACTTCCTGTTAAGGCTGATTGATGAAATCAAGCTGAAGTGAAAGTTCACATGTGGTTTAGTAATAAATATTTTTGTCTCGAAAATTTTAATGCACTAGTTTCCGAAATAAATGACTTACGGGTGGTCTGAATCACCCTGCATTTCGTACGTTTTCTCATTGAAAGAGTAGGAACCAATAAAAACGTTTCCTATGAAAGTAGTTTGTTTTGAAGAACTCTATCAAAAAGTACCATATTTGACCACTACTCCCATTTGATATTTTAAAGTAATACGCCACTGACCCTACTTCCTGTTAAGGCTGATTGATGAAATCAAGCTGAAGTGAAAGTTCACATGTGGTTTAGTAATAAATATTTTTGTCTCGAAAATTTTAATGCACTAGTTTCCGAAATAAATGACTTACGGGTGGTCTGAATCACCCTGTATTTCGTACGTTTTCTCATTGAAAGAGTAGGAACCAATAAAAACGTTTCCTATTAAAGTAGTTTGTTTTGAAGAACTCTATCAAAAAGTACCATATTTGACCACTACTCCCATTTGATATTTTAAAGTAATACGCCACTGACCCTACTTCCTGTTAAGGCTGATTGATGAAATCAAGCTGAAGTAAAAGTTCACATGTGCTTTAGTAATAAATATTTTTGTCTCGAAAATTTTAATGCACTAGTTTCCGAAATAAATGACTGTTACGGGTAGTCTGAATCACCCTGTATATTACGTAACCAATATCTCTTTCGTTTCTTCCTCTTCAATTAAGAAGCATGAAACAATTACAAATTCTTATTCGCTTACACTCATGATTAATTTACCTAACCTCAAAACTCCTCTGTTTTTAGCAATGTCAATATCGTACGTCATATGTTTTAAACAGCTGATAAGGAATCCGATGAGACGATGAGGTAGAGCCGTTACAATGAACGCACTCCACTTAAAATATCCGTTGCGTCTGATTCGTACGAGGAGTGCGATACGATATAGTGAACGCTTACCTTAATTTGAATATGAGAAAAACTCAGGAGCTCGTGAAAGAATACTGTCATCCTCTCAGGAGTTTAGTGCTGAGAGGAATGCGGTTCCGACTAGTCTAGCGCGGTACTGGAGTGGGAGGGGACAGTGACAGCGGCAGTCTGGAAGGAAGTACAATCATACTGAAAACATTCGCCCAATTTACGAGAGCAGTATGCCTATTAGTTTTCTAACGTATTTTTGACGAGATAGAGATACAACCATTCGTACTTACGTGTTCATAGAAGGCAAGTAATGTAGAAAATTTTATTTATTTATTTATTTATTTACTCACTCACTCATTTATTTATTTACTTACTTATTTATTTATTTATTTATTTATTTATTTATTTATTTATTTACTTATTTATTTATTCTGGTGAAGTTAAGGCCATTACACCACCAGAAATACAAATACAATAAAATAAATAAAAAGAAGAATCATAATACAACTACAATAATATAAATGAAAAGAAGAATCATACTATAAAATTTAGTGATTAGTAGAATTGAATTAAATTTGTAAAGTAATCAATTATTTAAATATACTGTACTGCTGAACTCACTTGAGAAGTAAAACTACTTCATTTGTATTTTAAGATATCACCAACAAATGATTTTCGCATGACATTATAGGAATCTGTTTTTCACGATACCAATCACACATATTCTAAAATTCCAATAGAATAAAACCAGAAATATTCCACAGCATGTTTCCTTAAAAATGACTTGTAACGGTGAAATATTTAACATGAGTAATTCATGTAATATTAACATAGCTAACATCAGGGAGATGTTTGAGCAGAAATTGCAACAGTATATTTAATATATTAATAACAAAATCATATAGGCCTAGGTAAACAATATGTATATTAAATATTCACACACTACTACAAACTGAAGACTGCATGTTTTTGGACGATTAATACTTCCCACTCCGCTCGGCTCGGCTTGGCTGTAGCAACAAAAGAATCTACCTGCAACCCCCCCCCCCCCGCACCGATGGCAAGAATACCTCAGGTCCCAGCCTAAACTCGTCGGAGGAAGACAGTAGTATGTTCAAGGAAGGTTCCAACAATGTATTATCCCGAAATAGTTCCTACCTACCATATAAATTTCTCTTGTGACAGACGTAGAGAAGCAAGTCTTATCACGGAGTTATTTATTTCTCTACGAAAGCAATCATAAACAGATCACAGCTACTATCATGCACTTTGTCATGCGAGCTGCATGGAATAGGGCGAAGAGTAATCACAATATCAATTTAAAATTTATTGCAGACTGCAGGCTATGTAACTGCACCCTGGGGTAAATATTTTGTTCGAATGTTGATACTCCTGCAGCCGACATGCGATACAGCCAACAGCAGCTGTCTGTCTGGCGGGCTGCGTAGCACAGCTCTGCCGTACTGGCATTTTTTTCTCTCTGTCACTTCTGACAGCGACGGATTAATTAGGATTAAAATTGCTGTAATCACATTAACTACATTTTTAGCGCCTTACACTTCAACCTAGCAGATCCGTTTGCGTTTAATAAATAGCACACTAGTTAATACGGACAAAAATTAAAACAATGATTGTTACGAGATGACACATACTTTCCGTCATACGTTTCACACGTGACACAGGAATTTCATTATTCTGTCATATGGCGAATCAGTTTAATAATTGTTATTCAAAATAGATATTATCTCTCCGACCATATTTCTGATTATTATGAATGATATTATGGAAAGGTCTGCTGGCATGTTAGAAGAGGTATAAGATGGGGATTAAAAGATACCTTGGAAGATCTGGATTTCGCTGATAATATCTGTTTGCTCTCCCATAGTTTTGGTGATATGCAGAATAAAGTTAATACTTTATTAGAAGTAATAAAAGGGGCTAATATGAAAATAAACGTAAAGAAAACTAAAGAAATGAGATTAAATAGTAAAAAGACAGATAAAGATATAATAAATAATAATAACATTGATAGTGTTCAAGAATTTAAATATTTAGGTAGTATAATTGACAAGGATGGTGGAGCCTTTGAGGATGTAAAGTACCGAATAAAAAATGAAAATAGTGCATTTGTCCAGTTGTACCCAATATGGAAATCTTATATTATATCTAGATCTACAAAAATTAAAATCTTTAACAGTAATGTGAAATCAGTCTTATTATATGGCTGTGAGACATGGAAAACAAGTAAAATTATACAAAATAAACTGCAAACATTTGTTAATAGATGTTTACGAAGAATTATAAAAATTAGATGGCCAGATATAATCACAAACTCAGAACTATGGAAGATAACAAATCAGAAAGAAATCTCAATAGAAATCAAAAGACGAAAGTGGAATTGGATAGGGCACACAATCAGGAAAGAAGATGGAGCAGTAGAAAGAATGGCTTTGGATTGGAACCCTCAGGGTAGTAGAACAAGAGGAAGGCCAAAAATACATGGAAGAGAACAGTTTTGGAGGAAATTGCTAGGGAGGGGAAAACATGGAGCGAGGTGAAGAAGTTGGCTACAAATAGGGTCCGATGGAGGCACTTTGTGAATGCCCTATGCTCCTCATGAGGAGATACATGAGTTTGATTGATTGATTCAAAATAGATCATTTAAACGATCATCTGAAATTTCTCAGGCTCAGTTGTATAGAAGTCACTATTTGTAGATCATTTTAATTGAACATTCGTTAATAACCCGATGCTAGTTTGTACATACTTTATATAAAATTTAATATAAACTAGATTTACTACTAATATTTACAGTTGCTGAATTTGAGAGTGTTAAAAGAGTTCAAATGTAATTTCGACGTGAGTATGGTGTACTTAATGTACCTAAATATAATTCCATAATTTTGTGGTATCGAACATTTGTAGAAGAAACAGGTTCTGTGTTAAAAAAAAAAACATGCAGGGGGTCGCCGGAACCCAGTAGGAGAAGAAGCTATCTGTTGGATTGGTCCCCAAACTCCCCAGATCTAACTCCTCCTGATTTCTTCGTGTGGGGTTTTATTAAAGACATTGTCTATTCACAGAAACCCAGGAACATTGATGATCTGAGAGTAAAAATTACTCAAGCTTTTCAACAAATCACCCCTCTTATGTTACAACGGACATGGGCTGAATTGCATCACCGTTATGAGTTGTGGAGGGTGCGCAAAGGGAGTCGTGTTGAGCTCTGAGGAATCTCCCATCTTTTAGTGTTGTATGCATAAAGTTTCAACATATAAATTCCAGTAGTAAATATTTTCATTTTGCAGGTAGTTTTAACCTATAAGCAGAAATACAATGGGTATGGATTGAATGGGACCGCCAATTGCTTATCATACAATATAGTGTTACTAATTTTGTTACATTTTATTGGTGAAAGTTTTCGGCATACTGTGCCATCATCAGATCTTGAATAATTATCTTTTATACATACTTAATATTATGCCACATTGGTTAAATGCAATATATAATAACAAACCACGAAATCATGATTACACTAGTTTTATAGGCGAACTTGTGATTAGTGTGTGCTCAATCAGCTGTTAATTGGACAATGTCATTATGTCATAATATGTTAAAACACAAACAATAATTGAGTAAAACATCTATAAAACATTAAAACATTTACATTTACATTTTACATCTATAAAACATTAAAACATTTACATTTTACATCTATAAAACATTGAAACATTTACATTTACATTTTACATCTATAAAACATTAAAACATTTACATTTACATTTTGCATCTATAAAACATTAAACATTTACATTTACATTTTACATCTATAAAACATTAAAACATTTACATTCACATTTACATTTTACATCTATAAAACAGTAAAACATTAAAACATTTACATTTACATTTTACATCTATAAAACATTAAAACATTTACATTTACATTTTACATCTATAAAACATTAAAACATTTACATTTTACATCTATAAAACATTAAAACATTTACATTTACATTTTTACATCTATAAAACAGTAAAACATTAAAACATTTACATTTACATTTTAATGTTTTAATGTATTATAGATCTGTTTTACTCAATTATTGTTTTGTGTTTTAACATATTATGACATAATGACATTGTCCAATTAACAGCTGATTGAGCACACATTAATCACAAGTTCGCCTGTAAAACTAGTGTAATCATGATTTCGTGGTTTGTTATTATATATTGCATTTAACCAATGTGGCATAATATTAAGTATGTATAAAAGATAATTATTCAAGATCTGATGATGGCATAGTATGCCGAAAACTTTTATCAATAAAATGTAACATAATTAGTAACACTATATTGTATGATAAGCAATTGACGGTCCCATCCATTCCATACCTCAGTAGTAGATGTTTTACGGTGTTTTTATTTTGTCCGTACTCGAACGGATCACCCTGTATAACGCATTCTTTTACCCACCGTCTCGTAGGTACATTTTCCTGGCGATCTACACGGCGGAGATGATAATCAAGTCGATAGCTAAGGGCTTCATCCTGAACAAGTACACGTACCTGAGGAACCCTTGGAACTGGCTCGACTTCGTGGTCATCACGTCAGGGTACGCCACCATCGGCATGGAAGTCGGCAACCTGGCGGGCTTGCGAACCTTCCGCGTCCTGCGGGCCCTTAAGACTGTCTCCATCATGCCAGGTAATGCACTGCCAAATAATCCTGCCCAGTTTTACTGTATTTAGTTAATAACCTCCTTTGTTACTACAGTTTACAACTTTCATAAATATTAAAATTCTCAAATTCCCGTAGTATGGACAGTCTGAGAATAAAATGACAGAGATAACGGATACTGATCTTCGTTCCGGTCATGTTGGCAGGCCTGAAGACTATCATCAACGCGCTGCTGCACTCGTTCAAGCAGCTGGCCGAGGTCATGACGCTCACCATTTTCTGCCTGATGGTGTTTGCGCTCTTCGCCCTTCAGGTCTACATGGGCGAACTGCGCAACAAGTGCGTGCGACGCCTGCCCGACAACAACGCCAACGACACCGAGTGGGCAGAGTCAGTACTACATGCCATTTGTTTCTTTGAGATTCCTTCTGTACTTCTTTCGTAAATTGCTTGTTTTTCCTTTCCTTTTTCTGTTCCTTTTCTTACATTAAATTTCTCTCTCCTCTCCTCTCCTCTCCTCTCCTCTCCTCTCCTACCCTCTTCTCTCCTCTCCTACCCTCCTCACTTCTCTCCTCTCCTATCCTCTCCTCTCCTCTCCTCTCTCCTCTCCTCTCCTCTCCTCTCCTCTCTCCTCTCCTCTTCTCTCCTACCCTCCTCACTTCTCTCCTGTTCTAGCCATCTCTCTTCTCTTCTCTTCTCTTCTCTTCTCTTCTCTTCTCTTCTCTTCTCTTCTCTTCTCTTCTCTTCTCTTCTCTTCTCTTCTCTTCTCTCTCTCTCCTCTCCTCTCCTCTCCTCTCCTCTCACTCTCTCTCTCCTCTCCTCTCCTCTCCTCTCTTCTCCTCTCCTCTCCTCTCTCTCTTCTCTCTCTCTCTTCTCTTCTCTTCTCTTCTCTTCTCTTCTCTTCTCTTCTCTTCTCTTCTCTTCTCTTCTCTTCTCTTCTCTTCTCTTCTCTTCTCTTCTCTTCTCTTCTCTTCTCTTCTCTTCTCTTCTCTTCTCTTCTCTTCTCTTCTCTTCTCTTCTCTTCTCTTCTCTTCTCTTCTCTTCTCTTCTCTTCTCTTCTCTTCTCTTCTCTTCTCTTCTCTTCTCTCCTCTTCTAGCCTTCTCAATTCTCTCCTCTCCTCTCCTCTCCTACCCTCTTCTCTCCTCTCTTCTCTTCTCCTCTCTCTTCTCTTCTCTCCTCTCCTCTCCTCTCCTCATCACTTATCTCCTCTTCTAGCTTTCTCACTTCTCTTCTCTCCTCTCTTCACCTACCCTCCTCACTTCACTCCTCTCCTCTCCTAACCCCTTCATTTCAATCCTCTCCTCTCCCACCCTCCTCATTTCACTATTTCTCTCCTCTCCTACCCTTCTCACTCCTCTCTTCTCTCTTCTCCTTTTCTTTCCTTTAAACATCTCTTTAATTTTCCTTTCTTTTATTTTCTTTCCTTTTCGTGTTTATATTTGTTTCTTTCCTCCAATTTTCTTTTCATTTCCATAACTGCAAATTACATTTTCATTTACATCATAATTTACTTCTTTTTTATTTTCTCCTGTTTTTTTACTCTTTTAGTTTATTTTTCCTTTCGTTCTCACCTGATCTTTATTCTTTGTCCTTCTTCGCCTCTTTTTATAAATTCCCGTTCAGTTTTCTCATATTACTTTCCCGCTATTTTATTCCTTTACAGTTCTTAATTTTCTTTTCTTTATTTTTGTTTCTTCACGTTTCTTTTCATAATGTGACATTTGCACTTTCTTCCAAACCAATGAATAAATAAACTTAATCTTGATTGCTACCAGAAAATATAAACTACAAAAGGGGCCGGTTTATTCCACTAAGGACACTGCTTCCGATGACACTTGCCACCAATGGAAACTCTACATAATCAAATATATATTGAATTTTTTCGTAGAAATTCATAACTTGAATACAGAATATTGTCATGAATTATTAGGCACCAATTCTCACTGAACTTGGTCAACTTGGTTCGCTAATTGGAGATGAACAAATTTGTAATGTAATATTCTTACTGCATATGTTTTATCTTAATTTTTCTGCTATTCATTCAGCTGAATTTATTTGTGTTAGAAATAAAATTAGCCGATTGCTAAAGCACTAAAAATGACATATAAAGTTCCAATATTTTGATGTGTTTGCAGGTGGGTGCAGGACGAAGAGAACTGGCTCAAAAACGAAGAGGACGAGGAACCAGTCCTGTGCGGCAACGTCACGGGTGCGAGGTGAGTCGCCGTGACACTTCGGCAACTTCTCTGACTCTTCTGTAGTGCGTGTAGTCGAAATACAGCTTTGCAGGCGTTTCATACTATACATCGAAAACCTCTGTCAACAACTTCAGCATAATCTTTTCGCTGTAAGAAAAATCCTAATGTAAACAATATCACGTGACTGAAGTGAGGCTTCATTGGCCGCTGTTTGGCGCCATAGATTCTCAGTACGTGTTCCCGCCTACTATTGTACATTCTGTTTCATGTTAAACATTTCCCGTTACTCGTCAAGTAGGTCTAACCTCACTACTATGCATTCGTTTGCTTAGGAAACTTTTGCTTTATAATTACTGTAATTAAATTATTTTAAACTTACATTTGTAAGGTCAATCGCTGCCAGACAAAGGGTTATTCCTTCTAGGATGCAGAAGCCATACTACAGTACCACGTGCTTACGTGAACAACTACGAGCTCAAGTGACGCCAGCTTGTTACAAGAACAGACTACCTCGGTATTACTGTTGGTATTCATCCGCGTTCATAGTAAATAACAAAATATAAAAGACTCTTTCCTTTTACATAGCGTTTTACATATAAATGAAGTTATATGTTTCATCGTATTTAACAACTAGAATGCAATTTTTTATTTTCAAATAATACAAGATTATGGTTTCCAAATGCGGAACTATATTTTCCTGCGTCGTGTGAATGTTTCGTCTGGGAGCCAATCACGGGTATGACAGCCACGTGCTTATGTTTACATTAGCATTTTTCTTACAGCGAAAACAGTGTAGTAATGAATTTGTTGTTATTAATATTGCTGTTGATTCAGATTCGATGAGATCTTTTAAGGTATATGTACACCCACAAAACGCAAAAAATGATGAAAATTAGAATTTTCAAAATATAACTATTTTAATAGAGAATTTTCTTCCCCTTTAATTTGATATAAAATATTTTAGATTTATGCCTTATGGTTTTTCAGATAAGTCCCATTTTCCAAAATGCTGCGTCATCAGCCATGGTCACTTACTTTTGGAGTGCATTACTTTTGGAGTGATCTTCGTAGCAGTCAATCCCCTCGTCCAGCATTGCTTGTAAAATAAACTTCTTTCTAGTCCCGAAATAGATATCTGGGCATGATCATTAGATTGAAAAAACTTTTTACATAATGAAATAATTTATAATCTTTTACTGTTAGTCATAAAACTGTAAATTTGTGTGTGAGTGATGTTGTACGCAATTTTAATAAGAGTCCAAAAGTAGAAATTACAATTCTGAGGAGGATTGGCATAAACCCTGGGACAAACACCATCGCAGGATTTGTTGCATCAATGGAAATAGGGACAAACATTCCAAAAAAAAACATTCAACACCTGAAGTTAAAACAAGGAGGAGGTATTTGAGAGGCAGAAAGAAGCTGAAACTGGACCGACATGAAGCTGCTTAAGGGGTGACATATGATGATGCAGTCTTCTAGGCTCTGAAAGTTTGTGGCTCATTTCCAGTAAATAGTAATTTTAGAATATTTAATTCTTTCAAACATGATATGTCAGCCAAATATGGTGATATGAAGAAGATATTGGTGTCATTTTGAAGCTTGAAATGTCCCCCAGTGCCTGACAATGAGAAAAATAACATTAATGAAGTTAATAATTATCTATGGATTTTTTACATAATATATGCAACATAAAATATTAGTATAAGTTACATAATGGTAATATTTAATTAATGTAAATTAAAATAAAAAATAACTCTATGTCAGGCACTAAAGAATAGTTTTAGCTATAAAACAGTGAAGAAACTGTGGCTCTATCTTAAAAACTGCATGAGCGATCATGTTTCAAGTTGCATGTCAAAATTATAAACAAAATAATTTTTATAAACAATTTAGACATAATTTCAAGGGATCTGTTCACTTCTTTCTCTTTCTGGTACCATTCTCAATTGTATAAAAATTTTACAGAACAAAATTATACAAAACAAATTTTTTTGTATGTAAAGGTGTACATATACCTTAGGTGAGAAATGCGTTCAAGAAAATAATAAAATTCTACAGAAGAACCCAAAAACCTTCAACAATGTTAAACATTCTGGAAGTCATAAATTATATCCATGTTTATTTGCACTGCAATATTTTGTCTTTAATAGTTTCACACCATGAGAAAGTAAAACGCTCTGTCACGAAGGAGGGGTTGAGTAATTTTCAGGATAATGTATTTTCACACCCATAGCCTATCTGTGTTGTTGCATGTTTCAGGCACTGTCCGGTGGAGTTCTTCTGCCTGCAGGTCGGCGAGAACCCTAACCATGGTTACACCAGCTTCGATAACTTCCTGTGGTCAATGTTGACAACGTTTCAGCTCATCACCCTTGACTACTGGGAGAATGTGTACAACATGGTGAGCATTTCAGAATCATGACCCACTACATCCGTTCTTATTCCACCATGATTATTGTCATATCATCTGTCTCTGGATAATCTCTGCAGTTTGAGAGAGGATTATATCAAGAACTTCAATCATCACAACATTGCCAATCAATATTCAATAGAATTCTATCACTTTGTATTGATTTATTTCTTCGTTTGTTTATTTATTTATTCATTCATTCATTCGTTTATTTATTTACTTATTATATTATTTATTCATTTATTTATTTATAAATATATCCATTCACTTATTAATTTATATAAATACTTATATTTACTTTCTTCTTTCTTTATATATATATTTTTTTATTTATTTATTTATTCTTTATCCATTTATAAATATACACCCCATCCATCCTATTTATTTATTTATTTATTTATTTACTTATTTATTTATTTATTTATTTATTTATTTATTTATTTATAAATATATCCATTCACTTATTCATTTATATAAATACTTATATTTACTTTCTTCTTTCTTTATATATATATATATATATATTTATTCATTTATTTATTTATAAATTTTATTTATGTATTTACTTATCCATTTATATAAATACCATCCATCCATTTATTTATTTATTTATTTATTTATTTATTTATTTATTTATTTATTTACTTATTTTTTATTTATTTATTTATTTATAATATATATCCATTCACTTTTCATTTATTTATTTATTTATTTATTTTATTTATTTATTTATTTATTTATTTATTTATTTTATTTATTTATTTATTTTTTATTTATTAATTTATTTATAAATATATCCATTTATTTATTTATTTATTTATTTATTTATTTATTTACTTTTATTTCTTTATTTATTTATTTATTTATATATATATATCCATTCACTTATTCATTTATATAAATACTTATATTTATTTTCTTCTTTCTTTATTTATATATTTCTTTATTTTTTATTTATTTATTTAGTTACTTATCCATCCATACCATACACCCCATCCATCCTATTTATTTATTTATTTATTTATTTATTTATTTATTTATTTATTTATTTATTTATTTATTTATTTATTTATTTATTTATTTATTTTATTTATTTATTTATATTTTTTTATTTATTAATTTATTTATAAATATATCCATTCATTTATTCATTTATTTATTTATAAATTTACGTTATATTAAAATTTTTCTTTTCATTTATATAAATACTTTCTTTCTTTCTTTTTCTTTATTTATTTATTTTTTTTTATTTATTTATTTATTTACTTATCCATCCATACCATACACCCCATCCATCCTATCCATCCATTGATATTTATTTATTTATTATTTATTTATTTATTTATTTATTTATTTATTTATTTATTTATTTATTTATTTATTTATTATATCCATTCACTTATTCATTTATATAAATACGTTATATTTACTTTTTTTTCTTTATTTCTTTATTTATTCATTTATATTATTTATTTATTATCCATTATACACCCCATCCATCCTATTTTGATTTATTTATTTATTTATTTATTTATTTATTTATTTATTTATTTATTTATTTATTTACTTATTTATTTATTTATTTATTTATTTATTTATTTATTTATAAATATATTCATTCACTTATTTATTTATATAAATACGTATATTTACTTTTTTACTTTCTTTCTTTCTGTCTGTCTGTCTGTCTGTCTGTCTTTCTTCCTTTCTTTATTTATTTATTTATTTACTTATCCATCCATACCATACACCCCATCCATCCTATCTATTGACTTATTTATTTATTTATTTATTTATTTATTTATTTATTTATTTATTTATTTATTTATTTATTTATTTATTTATTTATTTATTTATTTACATTTATTTATTCATTCACATATTCATTTACATAAATACGTACATTTACTTTTTACTTTCTTTATTTATTTTTTATCGATTTATTTACTGTTCCTAATTATGTCAGGTGAAGAATACAATGCGTGCAGTTCTGCGTTGTGTAACTTTCTCCATTCTCCTGCAACTTAATCCTCTTAGCCCCAAATATTTTCCCCAATAATTAAACAAGAAAACAAAAAAGAATGTTATAAAATTGATGCTATTGCAGTGATGGATGGGTCTGATTGGTTGAAATGCAACTCAAACTTACACTGCATTTGTAAACTGGGTATAAATGAAAAAGTCGGCAGGGTCCAGTACCTGTGAAATGGCAACTAATTGGAAACTAAATTTTAATGAGGAATATGACAGTAGTTCGGGTAACTACCGGTAGGTGGCGTAGCTTGACATCCCTCTGGGAAAGTGTACTCAGCGTCCGCATCTAACAAGCAAGACAAGTGTCGCTGCTATCGAGCGACCAACTACTGTTGTTCGTGAGAAAGAATATGCATTCGTCGAGGCAATGCTGTTAACTTTACCTCACTGTGCTGCATTTGCATGAAGTAGGAAATAGGTCAAGTTCTACACATAAAGTAAAGGGCTTACCTACAGACAATAAACCGCATTTCAAGGTTAAGTTACGAAATTAACGACCCCTGGATGTCTTCCAGATGCGTCGTTAGTCCAAGGTTAGACTGTCGACTTTTCATGCTTGAGGTCCGAGTTCAGATACCTGCGAGTCCAACAGGAACTTGTATATGGGACAGATTTCCCATGGATCACTCCCGTTTCCCCATTAGTCATTAGCCATCATCAACAGCATCATCATTAGTAGCGTCCACACCTGTGAAGTAACGGTTAGCGCGTCTGGCCGCGAAACCAGGTGGCCCGGGTTCGAATCCCGATCGGGGCAAGTTACCTGGTTGAGGTATTTTCCGGGGTTTTTCCTCAAACCAATACGAGCAAATGCTGGGTAACTTCCGGTGATGGACCCCGGACTCATTTCACCGGCATTATCACCTTCATTTCATTCAGACGATAAATAACCTGAGATGTTGATACAGCGTCGTAAAATAACCGAATAAAAAAATCATCAGTAGCATTCTGATGAAACGTAAGGTCATTTTTATATTGCACCAGCAGAAAACGTTGAAGAAGGAAAAGCTATCTTCTGTTTCTAAACATTACTTCTAAATCATAAAAAATCATAAGTACTGGTTATTGGAAGAGAAATTAATTGTTCCCAATTAAAAATATAGAAATTCGAAGTGAGATCTGTAATGACGTTTCAAGTATAACTTATCTTTAGTGAAAATTTGCATATGGCTAGAGTTCCACATAACAAGGGCAATTTCAACAATAAGAATAGAGGAAATAACAAGAAATTGTCAGTAAATTTGATAATAAATTGAATGAAGAAACACTATAGCAAAGATAGTAAAATGTAGGTTATATGTTAAGTTACGTTACCTTACGTATATTGTATTGTATTGTATTGTATTGTATTGCATCGTGTCGTGTTGTATTGTATTATATTTTCATATCATATCATATATCATCATATTGTTGTTTAATCAACTTTCCGAAATCTGGTTGGAACCTTATAAGTGACACCAATTAAACATCGTTCATGAGGAAACTAAGTCAGGAGATAATGGGGTAGGGTGGCCAGTTTCTTCCCCCTCCATTGCATACATCACTGACTAGCTACCTGTTACATTAGTCAGACTTCAGATATGTATACAAACAATAAATTGTTCTTCATCTGACACATATCAAGTGAGATGTACTGCCTGATAATAGATGTAGGGGAGAGTTGGGTAGTATCGGACATCGGGTAATATCGGACAGTGATGTTTCTTTCATCTACCACCAGATGGTAGTACCTAAGCCACATGGTTACGTTTCTGTATGCGACATCTGAACACTGCTGCTACCATCTGGTGGTAGATGAAAGAAACATCACTGTCCGATATTACCCGATGTCCGATACTATCCAACTCTCCCTACATATTAGCCAGAACGTCAATGAGAGGTAACACATATGTTATGTTATACTATGCTATGTTATAGTAATAATAATAATAATAATAATAATAATAATAATAATAATAATAATAATAATAATAATAATAATAATAATTTACTTACTTACTTACTTACTTACTTACTTACTTACTTACTTACTTACTTACTTACTTACTTTTACTTACTTACTTACTGGCTTTTTAAGGAACCCGGAGGTTCATTGTCGCCCTCACATAAGCCCGTCATTGGTCCCTATCCTGAGCAAGATTAATCCAGTCTCTACCATCATATCCCACCTCCCTCAAATCCATTTTAATATTATCTTCCCATCTACGTCTCGGCCTCCCCAAAGGTCTTTTTCCTCCGGCCTCCCAACTAACACTCTATATGGATTTCTGGATTCGCCCATACGTGCTACATGCCCTGCCCATCTCAAACGTCTGGATTTTATGTTCCTAATTATGTCAGGTGAAGAATACAATGCGTGCAGTTCTGTGTTGTGTAACTTTCTCCATTCTCCTGTAACTTCATCCCTCCTAGCCCCAAAAATTTTCCTAAGAACCTTATTCTCAAATACCCTTAATCTCTGTTCCTCTCTCAAAGTGAGAGTCCAAGTTTCACAACCATACAGAACAACCGGTAATATAACTGTTTTATAAATTCTAACTTTCAGACTTTTCGACAGCAGACTGATGACAAAAGCTTCTCAACCGAATAATAACAGGCATTTCCCATATTTATTCTGTGTTTAATTTCCTCCCGAGTGTCATTTATATTTGTTACTGTTGCTCCAAGATATTTGAATTTTTCCACCTCTTCGAAGGATAAATCTCCAATTTTTATATTTCCATTTCGTACAATATTCTGGTCACGAGACATAATCATATACTTAGTCTTTTCGGGATTTACTTCCAACCCTATCGCTCTACTTGCTTCAACAAGAATTTCCGCGTTTTCCCTAATTGTTTATGGATTTTCTCCTAACATATTCACGTCATCCGCATAGACAAGCAGCTGATGTAACCCGTTCAATTCCAAACCCTGCCTGTTATCCTGAACTTTCCTAATGGCATAATAATAATAATAATAATAATAATAATAATAATAATAATAATAATAATAATAATAATAATAATAATAATAATTTTATCCCTAGAATAAAGATGCATATTGTTTTATATAAAATTGACACTAACACCCCCAGAAAGAGTACATACTTGTGCTCAACGGTCATTCCACATACGTTTAAGACAAGTATTTAATTAATTAACAAAAAATAAAAAGTAAAAAGAGAAAAAAAACAGATAGGGTAAAGGTTGGTAATATTATAATAGTACGTTTTGAAAATTTTTTACAATTTTACTGAGCGAGAGGATCAGTTTTGTGCAGAAACTTGTCCACGAATATTCCCTTAATATGTTGACGCAAAAAACTGATCTTCCTCTCGCTCAGTAAAATTGTAACAAATTCTCAAAAAGAACTATCATAATATTATTAGTATCACAATATTACCAACCTTTTCCCTATCACAGTAATTGAAATTTTATATTATCTCTCTAAACAATAATTTTTAAATTTATTTCTTAAAATACGGAGCATTAGGATATTGAATGTTTGGTAATTCAGCTGCTATCTTGTTATAAAGCCTTGCACCGAAGTTGCTACTGCGATTATAAGCTACAGTTGTGGTATATTTAGGTTCTGTCAAGCATATGTTATTTAATCTTTCAGTTTTATATTTATGTGAATACAAATTAAATATATTTCGACTTTTATTCAATAAGACATTGTTATAAATTTGATGGATATCAAATACTTTAAATTCTGAATACAACAGTTCTGAAGGATAATCAAGAGGTTTATTAAGACACATTTTATTATTCTTTTCTGTAGCAGAGTTATTGGCATGAGGGAGGTACTATAAGCACTGCCCCATCCTATAATACCTTAATGTAATATAGCCTGTACTAATGTGAAGTAAATCAGTCGTAAAGTATGGACAGTCAAGTAAATCTCAGGAAAAACCTCAACCAGCTAGCCTGTTCCAACCAAGATTTGAACCTGGGTCCGCCCGTATCATTGTTACAAATGCTAACCATTACTCCACTGTTACTAAAGTAAATAATCAATTGAGGAGCGTTTTTGCAAAAGTCGATAGATGCAGTAATTTTCGATAGTGAGTTACATATGGATATCGTATGTTTTCTACCTCCGGAATCGATCTATGAAATCAGATTTACCAAAACTTGATTCATACCGTATGTAGAGACTACCAAACCTTCCAGGTTTTTTCAAAACTCGATAGATCCTGTCACTTAGTGTAATTGCTGTAAAATCTTGATTTCTGCATCTACCGACTTTTGCAAAAACGCTCCTCAATTTCCACATAATATAGATGCAAGAATGGCAAATATTTTAGTTTGTGAACATCAACAAAATATTCAAACATTTGTAATATCCAAAATTAATTGTACTACTTCATAATTTCCTTGTTTAACTTTTTTCATTCTTAGTTCCTGATTTATGGAAACAATTTCAAGCTCAATATCTCATTAAACTGGATACGGTACCCACATGGCTGACATCATGTTCTTTGTGTGTTGCAGGTCCTTTCGTCGTGTGGTCCTATCAGTGTAGTATTTTTTACAGTCGTCGTATTTTTTGGTTCTTTTTATTTAATCAACCTGATGCTGGCTGTGGTAGCGTTAAGTTACGAAGAGGAAGCCGAAATTACTCAGGAGGTGAGTGATGTTATCCTACTGTAGTCTTCGTCAGGTCAAGAAAAAAAAGCAAACAGCTTTCATGTTTTCCACTCCCCTCCACTGTAGAGAAGCAGGAAATAGTTCCTCATACTACTGCAGTTTACATTATAAAAATATTTGAAAATTTGGTACAGTGTCACTAAGACAGCCAACTTCAGGGAGGATATTGAACAAATTATCTGAACAAATGTAACTTTTCATTTCGAAAAGGAATTTTAAAATGTCACATTTGTTTGTGTTAAATGTCTGCACATATAAAGGATCCTTTGTGTATGTTTGTATATTTGATCAATTTTTAGTACTTGGAATTCAGAATAAATAAATTGTGTCGGATAATCAAGTGGTTTATGTAGACAAATTTTGATGATACGTTTTTGTAGTAATATTAATGGAGTTAGGATAGTCTTTGTCATTCCACCCCATCCTATTATTCCGTATTGAATGATGGATTGAAACAAGACTAGATAAACAACACGGAGAACATAGATAGGCATATATGCACGAAAGGTTACAAAGTTGTGAATTGTTTTCCGTAACCTATTACATAAATATGTTACATGTTTATTCCATCTTAAATGTTGATCAAAGACAACACCTAAGTATTTTACTTGCATGGATTCTGTCAAGGAAGAACAATTGCAGTCAATCAAGTTTATGTTACTGCAATTGTGTATTTTTAAATTTGTATCCTTATCGAGTTTGATTTTTCTCAGACTAGAAGCCGTTAATGTAAAAGAACTGCAGTTATTTTTGAAATGTTCAATGAGAGCAAATTTTCATCTAACCATTTCTTAATGATAGTTATACCTCTATTAGCATTTAGATAGGCATCATTCCAATCCGACCCACTAAAAATTACGATTGTATCATCGGCATATGCGAATATATTTCCAGATTGTTTCCTATATCAATATTTAGCAAGTCATTGATGTGTATTAAAAATAGTAGAGGGCCTAAAACCGTACCTTGTGGCACACCTATATTTATATTACGAATTTCACTGTGTTGTTTGTTAAATTTTGTTAATTGGGATCTGTTGCTTAAGTATGACTTAAATAAATTTAAAGCGAATGCACGAGGGAGGATATTGAACAAATTATCTGAACGAATGTAACTTTATGTATGCTTTATGGCCTGCAGGAACGGAGGAAAGACCTCACGGACCACAGGGACGACTCCACCTTCAGCTTCGACCCGTCGAACCTGAACGTTAAGCAGCTGGACAAGAAGAACCGCAAGAGGGTGGACTCGCGCAAGGGCGTGCTGCTGGCCTCCTACACACGCAAGAAGACAAGGCGGAGGAAGCGGGGGCGGGAGGTGGCGGTGGGGGCGGCTCGGGAGACAACAACGGCGGCGGGGGCAGCCGGAACAGCAGGGCCAGGGGCAGGGCCCCAGCAGGTCGGCCACCCCAGCCCTCGCAACAGCGGCAGCGCGCCCTGCCCCGAGCAGCGACCGCAGTCCCTCACCCTCACACCCCCGCCCCCCGTCGTCAAAGTCCCCGCCGCCCCGCAGGCTCCGCCCGCCCCCGTCGTCGCCCCCGCCGCCGCCGCCGAACATGCTTCCGATACTCTGCACCCCGCCAACGCCTTAGGTACGTACAGATTATTGAGATTTGCACGCCTTCAACATCCTGATACCAAAAAAAGAAAAAAAGTGGTTTTTGACATTCCGTCTGGTATCTTTCTTTGTCCGTCCGTACATGCAGCGATTTCCCCTGCATTATCCCACGGATTTTGTTCATATCTGGTGTCTGTTAGTTAACTTATCCGAAGTAGTGCACGCAAAATACAGATAGCTTATGGATAGGTGGGTAGCACTTATCATTCGTATAATGCCTTCATTCATTCTCTCGTAACTAGATCGAGAATTTATATGCACTAAAATTGCCAGAATATGCATGTAATTATACAGTATACACTTTAGAAATATGCACTGAATATTTAAAAATAAACTGACTATAGAACGCTTATTAACTATATTATTTATTTATTTATTTACTTACTTATTTATTTATTTATTATTCATGAACCTATTTGTTTATTTATTTTGTCATTCATTCATTATTTATTAACTTATTTGTTTGTTTATTTATTTCGTCATTTAGTAATTTATTTACGTTTTTATTTTTTATTTATTTATATGTATATTAGTTTGTCTGTGTCTCTGTTAACTTGTTTATTTAATTATTTGTTTATTCATATTTATTTATTATTTATTAACTTATTTCTTTCTTTATTTTTTATTTAGTCATTTATTTATTATTTATTAACTTATTTATTTATTTTGTCATTTATTCATTATTTATTGACTTTGTTTGTTTATTTATTTATTTATTTATTTATTTATTTATTTATTTATTTATTTATTTATTTACTTTATTTTTATTGAATTTAGTTATTTTTATTTATATGTGTATTTGTTTGTTTGTCTGTCTGTCTGTTTAACTTGTTTATTTACTTTTTTATTTGTTTCAATTTAAACTTTAATTCTTTATTAAAAAAAAATTGAGTACTTATTTCTTAAAATATTTTGATTTAGATTTAGATTTATTTATTTGTTTATTTATTTTTTTCTTTCTCTGTTAACTTTTTTGTCATTTATTTAATTATTTATTTATTTTGTCATTTTTATTTTATTTATTTATTTTGTTTTATTTTTTTTATTTTTTATTTATTTATATGTGTATTTGTTTTTGTCTGTCTGTCTCTCTCTGTTAACTTGTTTACTTACTTATTTATTTATTTTGTCATTTATTTATTATTTATTAACTTATTTGTTTATTTATTTATTTATTTAATATTTTGTATTTATTTATTTACTGTCTGTCTCTTTACTAACTTAGTTATTTATTTTGTCATTTATTTAATAACTTATTTATTCATTTTGTCATTCATTTATTAACAAAATTGTTTAACTTATTTATTTATTTTGAATTTATTATTTATTAACATTTGTTTATTTATTTTGCCAAAATTATTTATTTTGTTTTATTACTTTGTTTTTTTCAATTTTTTACTAATTATATTTATTTTGTCATTATTTAATTTAATTTATTTTGAAATTATTTATTCATTTTGTTTTAAATTAATTACTTTTTATTTATTTTGTCATTTATTTAATTTTTTTGCCATTTATTTATATGTTTGTATTTGTATGTGTATTTCTTTGTCTCTGTTAACTTGTTTACTAACTTATTTATTTATTTTGTCATTTATTTAATAACTTAATTTATTATTTATTAACTTATTTGTTTATTTATTATTTATTAACTTATTTGTTTATTTATTTTGCCATTTATTTACTTTTTTATTTTGTATTTATTTGTATGTGTATTTCTTTGTCTGTCTGTTTTTCAACTTCTTTACTAACTTATTTATTTATTTTGTCATTTATTTAATAACTTATTTATTCATTTTGTCATTTATTTATTAACTTATTTATTTATTTTGTCATTTGTTTACTTTTTATTTTTTATTTATTTATCTGTGTATTTGCTTTTTGTCTGTCTGTCTCTCTCTCTGTTAACTTGTTTACTTACTTATTTATTTATTTTGTCATTTATTTATTATTTATTAACTTATTTGTTTATTTATTTTGCCATTTATTTACTTTTTTATTTTGTATTTATTTGTATGTGTATTTCTTTGTCTGTCTGTTTTTCAACTTCTTTACTAACTTATTTATTTATTTTGTCATTTATTTAATAACTTATTTATTCATTTTGTCATTCATTTATTAACTTATTTATTTATTTTGTCATTTTTTTATTATTTACTTTTTTTTTATTTTTTTTATTAACTTATTTGTTTATTTATTTTGCCATTTATTTATTTTTTATTTGTATGTATTTTGTATTTATTTGTCTGTCTTTCTTTGTCTGTCTGTTTTTCAACTTGTTTACTAACTTATTTATTTATTTTGTCATTTATTTATTATTTATTTAACTTATTTGTTTATTTATTTTGCCATTTATTTACTTTTTTATTTTTTATTTATTTTGTCATTTATTTACTTTTTGTCTTTTTTATTTATTTATATGTTATTTATTTATTTTGTCATTTATTTAATAACTTATTTATTTATTTTGTCATTTATTTATTAATTAACTTATTTATTTATTTTGTCATTTATTTACTTTTTTATTTTGTATTTATTTGTATGTGTATTTGTTTGTCTCTCTGTTAACTTGTATACTTACTTATTTGTTTATTTATTTGTTTAATCTCGCCCAAATCGGGTTTGTCATTTGACACAAAATAACTAACTCATAATTTTTTAATTCGTTTAAAAATATGGGACATAGAATAATTGCTCTGAATTTTATTTTGATAAATATAAATTGTGAAATACATAGGATGTAACTGGGAGAATGTTTTTTTTAATTCGGAAGTATGGATTAAGTTTAGAATACGTAAAGACATTTGACTGTCTGTGCAGGACCCCCACACAGAGGACAGCTGCTGGCGAGTCGGCATCCCAGCAGCAACAACAGCGACAGCAATAACCGCGAGTCTTCTCTGGACGACTCGGGGGTCGTGGACGACCACGAGGAGGGGGATGTCACTTCGGAAGACGTCGCTCAGATCCCCAACGTCGTCCAAGTAAGTATATCATGCCGGAACCTGAAGCACACCTTCATTATTCCGGTGGTACAGTTACAATCAAACCTAATCCAGTCATAGGATTATAAGTGTGTAAGATATATATACTATTTATTTATTTTTATTGCTAGTAAGTTTGAAATGAATACAAATTAATAAATACAATGAAAGATAAACTAGCCCACTCCTGAATGAGTAAGACTCGTGCTCAGGAGGGGATTCAAATACAGACAAAAATAAAATTAAAATTGAGAGTGAATACAGATTAAATACTGTTTAATATGTTTAAACCCAAACTATAAATCCAATACATTTTTTTTATTAATTTGAAGAGGATTCGTGGTTAAAATAATATTAGAATCAAATTTGTTTAATAATCTGGGACCTTGACTCATGCTATGATAAAAAGCTGCATTGGTTTTACATTTTGGTTCAGATAAACGCAGAGAATTCATATTTTTAGTTCTATATTTATGTATATACCTTTTCAAAGTTATTAAAATTTCTATGAAAATATTTTAATAAAATAAAATAATACATTTGTTTAATATTGAAAACTTTGAAGTGTTTAAACAACAATTTAGTTGGGTAATCTTTCTGCTTTTTTAAACAAATTTTTTATATTTTTTTCTGTAGTAAAATTAACGGATAAAGGTTGGATTTATAAGTTCCACCCCAACCTATGATACCATACATAAATATAGATTGAAATAATGCTAAATAAATTATACGTAAACAGTTAATTGACAAAATATTTCTTAGAACAACAAAGTAAGATAATGTTTTACATAATTTATTACAAATATAATGAATATGATTATTCCATTTTAAATGATTATCAATAATTATACCTAAGTATTTAACCTCATTAACTTCTTTAATAAATGAACAATTGCAATTTATATCGGAACAATCAGAATTATGCATTTTAATTTGTAGTATAGATGAAATTGGTTTATTACTTTTATTATTTAAAGAAAATGAGATAGCTATCGTTTTATCTTTATTAATTACAAGTGAATTTAAATCGAACCATTTGTTTATTAATTTTAAGCCGCAATTTGCATTATAATAAGCATCAGTCCAAATTTTTGCACTAAAAAGTAAAACAGTATCATCAGCATACGAATATAAATCACCTTCATATTTTTTAAGGTCTATCATTAAAAGGTCATTCATTAATAGGCTATATATTAAAAATAAAATCGGTCCAAGGACTGTTCCTTGCGGAACACCTATTTTAATTTTAATAAATTCACTTAATACACTATCAATTATTATTTAAATAAGATTTTAATAAATTAAAATCATTATTTTTAATTCCAATACAATTTAATTTCTCTAATAACAAATGATTACTTACTGTATCGAAGGCTTTTCTTATATCCAAAAATATACTAACACACTTAAAACCTTGATCAAGGACCTTAATAATTTTTTGAGTAACATTGAAAATAGCATTCTCTGTACTACAGTTTCTTCTAAATCCAAATTGTTTTTCACTTAATATATTCTGATTATTTAAATGATCCATTATTCTATTTTTAATGCATTTTTTAAATAATTTAGAAAAATGACAAAGCAAAGATATAGGTATATAATTATTCATATACATTTTATCACCGTATTTAAAAATTTGTTTTATGATAGAAATTTTTAATTTGTCAGGAAATTTGCCATGCAAAAAATACAAATTAAATATATGTACAAGCGGTTTAGCAATATAAATTATTAGCAATTTTATTAACTTTGCATTAAACATATGAAAACCACATGATGTATTGTTGTTCAAGTTTTAACTAATTTTAATTAATTCTTCTATTGTAACAGGATTAAGCTGCATACATGAATTTATTTTAATAAAGTTATTAGGTAAATATGCAAGCAGGTTTTGAAAAGATCCCTGTTGTTTTCTTTTTTTCAGAGAGTGGAGCCAGTCACTGTTGCCTTAAGCTCGAAAGAGATCCGTGTTATCAAGTGCAACGGGGTCAGCCCTGGCCACGCGACGCAGAAGCACTTGTATACTCTTCCTTCTGACTATCTGTCTCATATCGTAGTGTTAGGTAAGCGAGCAGTTCATTTGTTAGCCTACTTGGCTGGTATGACAGTACAAATGCGAAATGTGTCCAAATCAGAGGTCTGCATCGGAGTTTTCGCTCGAGCGTCAAGTAGTTCATAGCATAATCCGATAGGTAGCGCACATGCATGATGGGTAAAATTGTCACGAACGATAAATCCTCGAACGATATAAGCCGAGCGTTAGACATTCGTTCTTATTACAGTGATGAACTGTGTAGTAACATCATAGATGTTTATCATTTCAAAACTTTGCAGTGTTTAACTAACCTCTCCATAGTGCAACTACAAAACTTGCTTTAAAATGTAATATAAATGTTGTAGGTAAATGTTTTCCCCCCACACAGGAGTGATTTTGTTTTTGCCACATCTGATAGATGTTATTGGATGTAAAAGTAATAAATAAACGGAGAACACAATCACGATAATGCAAGAACTGTATCAAGTTTTCTAGTAGTAATAATAATAATAATAATAATAATAATAATAATAATAATAATAATAATAATAATAATAATCAAATAATAATCTTTAATTAGTCTGTAACAGTTGTGCAGCATGATTATTTGTTTTATTATATTTTCTGTGACGTTATCTCTGTACTAATATTGTTATTAATCTACTGCTATATCAATAATATTTTGTAAAACGTTTCTACATTGTCGCAGTATATAGGCGAAACACTATGTATGGGCCTATCATATTATATATGTGGTAAATCAAGTATTGAATAATCTGTATATCGAAGTTTTTCATACTATTTTATTTATAACTTCATGTTACTGTTTTGGTACGTTCCATTAAACGTTTGTCATAAACGCAGAAAATAAAGCCTTATTTTTACCGCGTGAGCAAAACATATGTGTATCTTATCTGTCGCCTTCCATACAAGATAAGACATGTCGGTGAGATGACCTTGTACTGTGCTTCTATTTACTGGATGTTCATTTCAAAGTGTGTCATGACGTCACTGTTGTGAGTCAGCGATTTGAAGCGAGTTTCAGGTTTTATGTCAGAGAAGTTGCCTATTAATCAAGGCGTTCAATCTGAACTTGAGAACTTGTACGGTATAACTTGAACGTCGTAGCAACAGATGGCGGTCTGCACGGTCTGTGTGCTACCATAACCTCTTTCGAACTGTGTTTTGCGCCGGCAAGTCGTACGCAGGGTATTTGTTATCATCGGTTGCATACGGCAACATTCCACAACACAAATCAAATGCTCCGTGTCCATGTTGACCGTCGAAGTTAATGTCAACAAATACGTAAGTAATCGACTTAACCCTCTCCCCATATCCCGACAGTAAGAAAAAAACTCACCTCAGTACGTGTTTCCAAACAGTTCACATTCCTGCCACTACCGGCGTTACCGTACGTATCGGTAAGTACTCTTCAGAATGAACGCCGTAATTGGTAGGCAGCTTCTCTGACACATATGTAATAGACCTCTGCGGAAGTGTAGGAAGATTGAATTCTCTAGGCTCATCGACTAGCCATATGACGGCATACAGCGAGCCATGACACACTTTGAACACTCAGTATTACGAGCGTATCACGACCGATCGTATCTCACTCGAGGGTGCGACACTCGACCGGATTCAAGCGAGCGATTTAACTCCAATGCAGCACTCTGGTCCAAATAATGTCAAAATAAATTAATTAATTTGTCAAAGTATTTCTGAAACACCCTGTAGACGAACACCCTGTATAACAGCTGCCTGAATGACATGTTGCAGACGACCTGCCCGACAGGAACTGCGACAAGTGCACGCAGTGCTGCGTGGACTACGACGGGTGGCTGCGGTTCCAGAGCGGTTTGTACAAGGTGGTGCGCGACCCGCTGTTCGACCTGCTGATCACGCTCTGCATCATCCTCAACACCATGTTCCTCGCGATGGAACACCATGGTATGAGTGAGTCTGTACGACAGGCACTGGACATAGGCAATAAAGTAAGAGCCACATTAAACTTGCACAAATAAATAACAACATTGCCCGCCCCCACCCGCCAGCCTTACTCAGCATGACTCTTTTCGCTTCACCTTACAACTCTCATGAGGGATCAGTCAGTCACTCTCCAGTCTGGGCGCTTCGATCTATTCCCGATGTATTTGCTTACCATATTTATTAATATGGCGTAGTTAAGGCCACTAGATTACAAATAAACAAAAAAATGTAAGGAGAAATACTTACTTACTTACTTACAAATGGCTTTTAAGGAACCCGAAGGTTCATTGCCTCCCTCACATAAGCCCGCCATCGGTCCCTATCCTGTGCAAGATTAAGCCAGTCTCTATCATCATATCCCACCTCCCTCAAATCCATTTTAATATTATCTTCCCATCTACGTCTCGGCCTCCCTAAAGGTCCTTTTCCCTCCGGCCTCCCAACTAATACTCTATATCCATTTCTGAATTCGCCCATACGTGCTACATGCCCTGCCCATCTCAAACGTCTGGATTTAATGTTCCTAATTATGTCAGGTGAAGAATACAATGCGTGCAGTTCTGTGTTGTGTAACTTTCTCCATTCTCCTGTAACTTCATCCCTCTTACCCCCAAATATTTTCCTAAGCACCTTATTCTCAAACACCCTTAACCTATGTTCCTCTCTCAGAATGAGAGTCCAAGTTTCACAACCATATAGAAGAACCGGTAATATAACTGTTTTATAAATTCCAACTTTCAGATTTTTGGACAGCAGACTGGATGATAAGAGCTTCTCAACCGAATAATAACACGCATTTCCCATATTTATTCTGCGTTTAATTTCCTCCCGAGTGTCATTTATATTTGTTACTGTTGCTCCAAGATATTTTAATTTTTCCACCTCTTCGAAGGATAAATCTCCAATATTTATATTTCCATTTCGTACAATATTCCCGTCACGAGACATAATCATATACTTTGTCTTTTCGGGATTTACTTCCAAACCGATCGCTTTACTTGCTTCAAGTAAAATTTCCGTGTTTTCCCTAACCGTTTGTGTATTTTCTCCTAACATATTCACGTCATCTGCATAGACAAGAAGCTGATGTAGCCCGTTCAATGTAAGGAGAAATAAATAAGAAAAAGTAATAAAAGTACGCATAACAATAATAATAATAATAATAATAATAATAATAATAATAATAATAATAATCCGTGGCGCTACAGCCCGTGAAGGACCTACACCGACCAGCCGGCTGCTGGCCTCACGCCCACATGCCGAAGCAGAGGTGGACGATCATCCAACCAGAAAGGAGGTATCGTGTGGTTAGCACGATGATCCCCCTAGCCGTTATAGCTGACATTCGCAACCGGATTTCGCTACCTATCGTAGCTCCCCAAGTGCATCACGATGCTGGGTAGGCACCGGTCCCATACACTGGCCGAAATTTCATGAGAAAATTTCTTCCCCCATGAGGACTCGAACCAGCGCGCATTCCGTAACGCGAGTCCTAGCCAGGATGCCTTAGACCGCGACGCCACGGCGAAAAGTACACATACAGATAGAAAAAAAAAACAAATGCAAAAGAGAAAACGAAAAAAAAATACAAGTACAGAGATAAAATCACAATAGGTGCAAAGAAAGTACTAATATAATACACTAATTTCCTAATACAGTATATAAGAGGAAATCAATAAGTTTCCGAACTCTCCTGAATGTGGGCAACACACAGGACATAGGAAACAGAGAATTATCTAGAACCAGTAAAACGCCTGGCATATATGCTAAATGCATCACTTGAAAGACAGAGAAGAAGACTAGCCATAAGGCGTATATGGAGAGATTAGAGGAAAAATCGCAATAGGTCCTTGACATGTTTGCACAAAATAACGTGTAGAAGCTCAGTTCTTAAAGACAATGTGACGCTGTTTGATAGATTGACTCAACACGCATGGAAGTAGGGGCGTACGTAAGGGGTTACTGGGTTTGAAACCCTCCTCCTTAAACTTTGATAAAAAAAAGTGCATATTTAGATTTTAGTATTTTTATATCCATAATCGTTTCCCCTTCTCTAATTTTTCACTGTCAGAGTAACAAAATCTACATCGACATAAGGCATAGTCCTCCCATAGTCCATCCGATTAGTGACACCAATAAGCAACTAAGCCAGCAGATAATGGGATAGGATGGCCAATATTATTAATATTATTATTATTATTATTATTATTATTATTATTAGTATTATTATTATTATTATTTATCATCACTATCATCATTATATTTATTATTGTCATTATTACTATTATGATTACTACATTATTAGGCCTATTATTAC
>JAJSOF020000035.1:9484914-9497414 GCA_025594305.2 Periplaneta americana
CAGTCCAGGTAGAAGTTCCAATCACGGCCGCATTGGCGCTGTTGCTTGTCATGCGCGTCCGCATTGTCTCTGTTGATTGTAGTAAAATGGCGACACAACAGGAAAAAGCATTTCGTGTGCTGCAATTAGCAAAACTAGAGTCCATTATTGAAGTTCAACGTGCTTTTCGCTGTCAGTTTTATAAACAACCGCCTCGTCATAAGCAGATTTACCAGTGGCATCGAAAATTCGTAGAAGATGGTTGCTTCTGCAAACAGAAAAGCACGGGACGTCCACGCACATCGAATGAAAATGTCGAGCGTATTCGTACAGTCAGTTATTGAACATGAAAGAGATTCACCGTAGATTAACGTTTTCTGTGCCACATCTGTAAACAAAATTTATGGACCACTCTTCTTCATGGAAAAAACTGTGACAGGAATAACTTATCTAGACATGCTTCAAAACTGGTTATTTCCTCAACTTGAAGATGATTCAGATGACTTCATCTTCATGCAAGATGGTGCCCCGCCTCATTTCTCTAACCACGTCCGACGTTACCTGAATAACACCATTCCAGAACGTTGGATTGGAAGAGGAGGAGAAGATCAACTTCATCGCTGGTGGCCTCCCAGGTCTCCAGACCTCACTCCTTGTGATTTTTATCTGTGGGGTTACGTAAAAGACCGTGTTTTATCCCCCTAAGCCAGACATTGGCCTTAACACTGCAATCAACAGCGCCAATGCAGCCGCGCATGACAAGCAACAGCGCCAATGCGGCCGTGATTGGAACTTCTACCTGGACTGTTCAAAATTTAAACTTTCGTCTGTCCAGGAACGTTGGAATTGTGTTTCTATCTTTTGTAGTTTGGAAAAAATAAATATTTAAAATCTGCTCCTTCTTTTTGAAGAGCCCTGTGTATTAGGTCTAATGATAAGAAAAAACATTGAAAATTGTGCTATGTAAGACTCTAAATTTGTCAAATTAAAGATCCTAAAAGGCAGAATTTCAGAATAATACTGCATGCGGGATTGAGATAGTGCTTTTCACTATTACTGTAACTTTGCCTTTCTTGCAGATTTCTCTGTTATTCATCTTTTGCACTGCATTAAAACACTAAACTTTTCAGCACTTGTGCTTTGACGCATTTTTATCGATTTACATTTTAATTATATTTTATAACAGCCTCACATCACATATTACATCTAATATATCAAACATTTTACAAAATGCATGGACTCTTGTTTGGCCAAAGTATAAGTTGGCATGTGACTCAAACAATTAGTCTTTTAATTCACTAAATATTAGCAAGATGGATGGGTAGAACCATCCAGTCTTTGGCTGCAATAATTTATTTCAATAAAATGTAAACATTTGTCACAGTAACAAAAATTCTTTATATTCAAGGTTTGCAGGAACATAACACCAAAGGCAATGAAAGTGCCTATTTGGTATGACTTTCTTCGGAAAGAATGCAAACCTCAAAGACCCGTGCATATAATAAAAAGTGAAAGAAAGAACTCTGTCTTCAAATAAATTAATTGTATGCAAGATTTACTATTCTTTCTGGCCCATGTCAGAATTGAACTCTTGATAGTCACTTTTTCTTCTCCAGTTAAAAAATAGACTATCACATTCCAACAAGCTCTTCATTGACCAGATCTGAAGGAAGATGTTAAGAACCTAAATAACACTTCCACTGTGTGGAATTTTCTCCTTGTACTGGTTGCCTAAATATATACATATCTTTCTCTTCAATACAACACAAAAGCAAGTCACTGTACTTAGTTAAAAACTTCCAAAATGCGGCTAAATTTAATTTACCTAAACGTCATATTTCGTCACTAGTTAATGTTATCTGTAAGAATACTTGCATAGCTAATTTCTTGTAATAAGACCAACTTATAATCTTTTATAAGATGGATATCTACATCAAAATAATTGCAATGCAATATATTTCGAGGCTAGTAGAACAAACAATATGCTTGATTTTTTAGTTAATTAAAATTTTATACATTTATACATTTGAAAATTGTGTTGTTTTACTATTACATTATACACAAAGAAGAACATCGGTTTTCTAAGAAATATGCGTCTCATATTACAACCTATTATTTATTTGTTTATTTATTTATTTGTTTATTTATTTATTTACTTATTTATTTATTTAATTATTTATTTACTTTTATTTATTTATTTATCTTATTCATTTATTCACTTGTTTATCCATTTATTTATACAGTATATATTTATTTACCAATTTACTTATTTATTTATTTATTTATTTATTTATTTATTTATTTATTTATTTATTTATTTATTTATTTATTTATTTATTTATTTATGTATTTATTTATTTATTTATTTATTTATTTATTTATTTACTCATTTCATTCATTTATTGATGTATTTATTTATTCATTTATTTATTTTATTTATTTATTCATTCATTTATTATTTGTTTATTTATATATTTATCCATATAACGATTTATATGTTTACCTATTTATTCATGATTTCCTTTATTCATTCATTTATATATTTATATTTATATATATTTACTCACTAATTCATTCATTTATTCATGTATTCTTATGTACTTATTCATTTATTTATTTTTTATTTCATTATTCATTTATTATTTGTTTATTTATTTATATATTTATCCATAGAACCATTTATACATTTATCTATTTATTCATTTATTCATGTTTTTCCTTTATTTATTTATTTAAATATGTATTTACTTATTTATTTATTTATTTACTTATTTATTTATTCACTTGTTTTATCCATTTATTTATACAGTATATTTTATTTACCAATTTATTTATTTATTTATTTACTTATTTACTCGCTCACTCACTAATTCATTCATTTATTCTTGCATTTTTTATTTATTTATTTATTTATTTATTTATTTATTTATTCATTCATTCATTTATTCATGCATTTATTTATTCATTTATTTATTTTATTTATTTATTCATACGTATTCATTTATTATTTGTTTATTTATATATTTATCCATATAACGATTTATATGTTTATCTATTTATTCATGTTTTCTTTATTCATTCATTTATTTATCTATCTATTTATATATTTATTTATTTACTCACTAATTCATTCATTTATTCATGTACTTATTCATTTATTTATTTTATTTCATTATTCATTTATTATTTGTTTATTTATTTATCTTTATCCATATAACTATTTGTTTATATAATTATCTATTTATTCATGTGTTCCTGTATTTACTTATATCTATTTATTTATCCATTTATTTATTATTTGTTTATTTATTTATCTATTTATCCATGTAATCATTTATCTATTATATATTTATCAATTTATCCATATTTTATTTATTTATTCATGTTTTCCTTTATTTACATATGTATTTATTTATTTATTCATTCATTTATTATTTGTTTATTTATTTATCTATTTATCCATTTATATATTTATCTATTTATGTATTTATCTATTTATTCATTTACTTACGTTTTTCTTCATTTATTTATTTATTTATGAAATAAAATTACAAGCTACCAGTACTAAAAATGTCAAGAATTCTTAACAGATATTTTACGTCAGCATTTCATTTAACATGAATTTAAAATCAGATTACCGATATTCACTATTATTAACAATAGCATACCGGTATGTTAAAAACTGATGCAAGCATCACACATTTTCGAGGTGTTATTCTTATACACACTGCTACATATTATAGGCCTACGATGTTTTGTCATTTATTTTTTCTCCACATTTTCTTATCACTACATTTGATCATGTTATATATTTGCATGATGTGCATATATTATGGACTTCATGAACTTATTCCTACATTTTTCTCTGTTTCTATGTACTTCTGTACTTCAATCAATCTTCATATTTCACTCTATCATTCTGTCGGAAGGTAATGTGTGAGTGTAATTTTACACAAAACTACACAAGTAATACTGTATTATATTAACAAAAATGATTGCAAATTAGCCTACTGTGCAAATTAAAGGTTTTAAAATCTTTTGTTTCCAGGATTACACTCAGCTCTGAAAAAGCATATCAGAATATTCTTCCGAAGTCATTTAGGCTGTTTATACTGAGTGAGCGGATTATCTATGAAACGTGAGTGCAATATTTATTTCACGGATCGCCGAGCATATGCTCTCGGCCAGCAACAAAATTTCGCGGTAAAACTCACGGCACTAGTGTGTTTATCTAAAAAATATTACTCATCTTTATTTTTTCAAAGTTATGAGCTGACCCATGACATGCAAGGAGATCCTGGAACTGTCTACCTTCATTTTTCACATATTTCTGGCATCTGGCTAGAAAATTATCCGTCACTTTTCTTAACTCTCTTTGAGGAATTGAATTAATTTTCTGACGGATGTTATTCTTCAGTTCGTCTAAGGTGAGTACACTTTAAGAAACTATGTTCCTTCACAGTGAATTCAGCAAAAAGTTTCAATATATTTTACACATATCTATCAATAGATAATTATTTATTTAAAAAATGGATCTTTATTGTCACCACTAAGTGCACACCACACTCAAACTTTTTGGTCCTGGAATAGATTGGATTTTTTTTTTGGGAGTCAGTATCGATCTTTTTGTGTATTAACATAGCCATATACTGTAAGTTAAGGTTACCAGCTTTTTCACAATTTCAGGGGACAGTTATCGACATATGAAAAAACTACTTTCAACATTTCTGTTAGTTTACCATTCACTTGCATTATTTTTTACACACTTTAAAGAATTAAAATACCGGTACTTATTCTATTTACACATTCAAAATACCTATGCATTCTACATACTTAATTTAACTAGGTACACTGGTATTTTTCAGAACAATGAATTTTTTTAGGCAAGTCTTTTTTGGATCTCAATTTTTCAGCAAATTCCTAACAGGTCATGTAGAAGTTGGCTAAGCTAGCAAGCATGGCTGAAACAGTTTCTAAATTCATTCTGGATCTATTGGGATTTCCACAGCATGTTCGTTGAAGAAAAAACTCTCCACTGAAGCATTACTTCCAGGAAGAACAATTATAGTTCAATCAGCATCTGGAGTTATCCGCAGAGAATTAATTTCTTTCACTCCATTTTTGAGCAAAGAGTAGCTTTTTCTTCATTCCATTTTGTTATTTCCTCTAAAATCGTATACAGGGTGATTCACGAGGAAAGGTAAAAAATTTAGGATGTGAATTCTGAAGTCATTTTGAGTGTAAAAGGTCATACGAATATGGATCCGTTTTCGAACGGTTACGGAGATATGGCTCTTTATTTTCACAAAAACGTTTGGGATTCCATTGTACTAACTCGCATTTTGAGACTTTCCTTTCCGAGCAGATAGCATACAATTATCAACAAACACGAGTGTAGACAGTTCCAGCATCTCCTTCCATGACATAGGTAAGTATATAACTTTTTTATAAATAGTGTTTTATTAGACACTCACTCTAGTGCTGTGAGTTTAACCGCAAATTCTTATTGCTGGCCGGCCGGGAAAATATGTTCCGCGGCCCGGGAACTCTGTGCCATGTTCACGTTTCACAGATAAACTGCTCACGCAGTATAATTATTACTTTTAGATATATCCATTACATTAAATATACAGGGTGTAAGTGATATAACTGTGCAGATTGAAAGGGACAATGGAAAACGTTAAAATAAATAAAAACCTACTATGCGTCTTAATTAAGTGCATGGTTAACAGGGGCGGCTTTTGGGGTAGTGCCAGTGTGCCATGGCACCGCCAATGAAAGAAACAAAAAATAATATCCTAAAAAGCAGTTGTAATAGTTTATTTCTACACATTTTACTCGTATTTCATCTGAACGAGCGCGCGCACAGATCGAGACGCACTCTTGCAGCGTTTTTCCGAACGTTGGAGCCACTTAGCTGAGGCACTACCTACGTCCATATAACACTGTACAAAAGGCTACTGATTATAGTATATATACGTTTCTTATGGCAGACTTTGAGCCGAATTCAGTTTGACTCAGTAGTTAATATTCCGCCCGCACAGAATTGCAGAAATTTCACTAGATGGCAGGGTTGTTGGAGACGTTAGGAAGGGAACCATCAACCGCAGACTTGCACGAAAACACAAGTTAAAGTTCCGCGCCAAATGTTAATGTAATGTTGCCAATTCAAAACTAATGCACATAACTTGGGTTTGAATGTGTAAAGTATTATCCGTTTAACTATATTGAATGCAGAGATAGTCATGGTTCTTTTTAGAAAGATAAATATTTTTCATATTATGTAACACTGTTTGTTAATGTTGTGTAATATTTGTTTTATTTTGCGGCAACTAAATATCGCTACACTGTTGCTATAGTATTGATGCTTTTGTTAACGATACATGAGATCTGTGCAGGACATGAACATGTGTTATTCAAGCCGCTGCCTTGGATTCATCGGCCTGTTAAATAAAGTGCAAACGTGTTTGTTTATTATCTATATCACTGTTTATCTCGTATGTTTTTGCCAGTAATTTTATTAGCTATAAAATTTATTTGTATTTGACTAACAATATTGTGAAAACTTTGCATTATCTGTATCTGTAAATTTCGTTATTAGTTTCGGAAATGTTATTGTAACTGTTACTAGATGCATTATTAACTGTACACCTGGTAAAATAGCTGGTTTAATTAATGTGTTTTATTTAACATAATGTAAACGTGAGCTGCGATTATCATTTTCACTAGGGTAATTTGCGTAAAACTTTTTTCATTTTTGGCACCATCACCAGAAAGCCTCACCGGCCGCCACTGATGGTTAACTAGGAAATCAGGCTGAAAGTCTGTATAGTTTGCCAACCCTCCTCCTGTAGCAATGATTTGGGTGTCATTGATCAAGGATGTAAACAAACTTTACTTTCTCACCACTAACCTTCAATCATGCGTTTTAAATTATTTACAGTAGCACAAGAATATGATGTTGCAGAATATATGTTTAGAAAACTGATTGAAGGTATGACAAATGGGGATTAAAAATAAATTTTGAAAATATATTTTATATGGGTAGTTTTGCAAGCTGGAATAGGCGTCATCAAAGGGTGCAATGAATTTGAATATTTAGGAGTCAAAATTAACAAAAATGCTTCACAGAATGATGATATTAAACATAGGATAAATAAAGGAAGATCAGCAACAGCGATGTTAAATGGAATATTATGGAACAAGACTATTTTTAAGGAAAGAAAAATAAATATTTATCTGGCTACAGTTCAAAATTTGACAACATATGGAGCGGAAATATGGAAGCTAAATAAAAATTTGAGATAAAAATTACTAACATTAGAAATGGTTTTTTTACGACGTTCAGCCAGACATTCTAAACTTAAAAAATAAGAAATGAAGTGATCAGACAACAGATGAATAAACAAAATTCAATTTTAGATTTCGTAAAAATATAGACAGTTAGAATGGTATGGACATGTAAAGCGAATGGATGATGGAAGGCTACCAAGAAGAGTTTTAGATTGGATTCCAGAGGGCAAAGGAGAGGCAGAGTTAGACTGCAAAATACCTCGTTGCAAGAAATAAAGCGTTGGCAGAGAAAGGACTGCAAGAACGAGATTAGGAAGGTAGAGAGAATTGGATAAAACAATAAAAACGTAGGACATTGATCACAGGAAGATGTGATATTACATTGTAAACCTGTTTGTAATAATAATTTTCTCGAATACTCCACGCACTTCTTTTATCGAAATATACAAGTAAAAAATAGGGGTGCACGCCTTATTCGAAATGAAGTTGGCAACATTGCCTAAATTCCGTCCCAAAGTAGCCACGAGAGCAGGGTTACCAGACTTTGATTTCATGAAATCACGATGTGATAATCTCTTTGAATAATTTCAAGGAAAAATTGTTCCTGGGCCGGGTATTGATCCCGGGACCTTCGCTTAACGCGCGAACGCTCTACCGACTGAGCTACCCAGGAACTATACACGACACCGTCACAATTTTTCCTTTTATATCCACACAACTCAAATGAGCTGACAAGACGCCAGAACTCAACTGTGAGTGCACACAATACTGTGTGACTTAATTTGTGGATTTCTGTTAACGTACCTCCAGTAACGAATGTATTATACAAATCTGGCTTTCGCGCGCTAAGCGAAGGGTCCCGGGATCGATACCCGGCCTCGGAACAATTTTTCCTTGAAATTATTCAAACCTGCTTTACAGGGAGCTACTACCTGAAAGCCAGATTTGTATGATAATCTCTTTACTTAATTTGCAAGAAAACCGTCCATATTATTTAAAAACTCCAAAGGAATAAATCATTTCTTGTCAGATACGGATAGTACTTATGGAGTAAAATAGCAAAACACTTTAACATTTAGGAAAAAAATTTTTTTTTTTTCTGAGAAAAGTAGTTTGAGACTAGTATAGTATTCGAATTTTTTTTGTTGTACTCTGTCCAACGAATAAACTGTTAAAATCTGCACAATTATATTACTTCCACCCTGTATAAGCTTATAAGTTTAAACGGGCATTATATTGTTTACCTGATATTAAAAAGACATGAACATAAAGCGAGTCACTGTTGATATAATTATGTGTGTATTGTGTTTTATGCTTTATGTAAGAAACGAAATGAGAAACAAGACAGTAAGTGTCTATATGACATTTGTTTTTAATTCACTATAGTACTCTTCTTTATATGAAAGTCACTAGCTAGTATACAATAATTACAAACAATTTTATTAATTAAAAACTAAGATATTACTATTTTCTGGCATGTTAATTTAAATTATATGTGTTGATTACCTTTTAGAAAGATGAAAATCATTTGTGACTGTCTTTCCCGAATTAAGAAACATTTGAGTTTAGTTTAGACGATGAAACATGCCCTGTGTATTGCTTGTAAAAGTAGTTTTCTCTCAGTAGGATGGTAGTTTAATGTTCGACAATTTCCTTTAGTTAAAGACCCGTTAGTCAGTGTTAGATATTTTGACCCACTTGAAAACTTCAAGTAGCTGTGAACCTCCTTGAGAACAGAATGTGTTTTGTTTATATAGAACATTAATACCACCCACATTGTTTCTGCATCCCTCGATCTGTAACCCTTACCGAGTGTGTAGGCGTAACTTCCATTGTCTCTGGGGCCAATGAATGTGCATTTGCTGGTACTTGGTGTCATGAATGGTACCTTCGAGAAGTTTTATTTTCTCTTTGTCCCCGCTCAATTCTTTCTCTACCTCTCACTGCAGAATTAAATGACAAACTTCTAAGACTATTTCACGCACAAAACTTAATTTCTGATTCTAAAAAGTGACGTGATAAAATAATTGTTTAATGTGCTCTATAAATATTCTTAATCTAATGAGTCTTGAATGTAAACAAGACATACATCATTTGCAACCCTAGAATATATAAAACTCTGAGTAATATTTCAATTTACAAATCTCAGTGTGAACTATTAGCTTGTCTTCCTACTTTCTCCAAAAGGATAAAAGAAAAATATGAAGATATTTTCTGTTATCTGTACGTAAGGGCAAAGCATAGTTGCTAACAATTTCAGAGAGAAAATCGATAAATATTGATCATCTGGTACAATACTGTTCAATTAATAGTTTTCAGGTCTTCCAATCCACTTTTTTGCTACAATTAGAGATGGCAGATTTTCGAAATCACGATAAATGCGAAATGTGTCAAATACTGTCAAAATAAGCAATTTTATATTTAAATGCAATTTATGTACAGGGACATCATTTTATTTTTACTTCAGTTTTTATTGTACCTGAGTTTTTTTAATGTATTTCACTCCCACCCCTCTACTAGTAAACTTCCAACCGTTCTCCACACAGAACCAAGCGTATACAGCCAAAGTCGCCTTACTGTCATAGTAAACACAAACAGTACTGAGTTAGTGAGTATAGTACTTTTCAGAAATATGTTCGCATTTTCCAGTGACGAAAGAGCTTTCAATAATGAATCATATTGTCACACAGGTACTGTCATCTGTTTGCCTATGTCGCATCCCGGTTTCTTCCCCCACCTGCTTCTGCTCGCCCCTCTGTAAAGTGGCTGGGCTGTCTTAGCTCTTTTCTGAAAACATTAATTTCTTTTAGGAATCGGACGTCTACGTAATATTATAAAACTTTTTAAAATAACTTAAAAAAAGGGTCTCGTTAATTACTTAACTGTCACATGATTTCTCTCCTTTCTACGATCCTGTGACAAAACCACTTGGACGGACAGTAGATAGCATGTCTGAGTAATTTTATCTTTTCGAATCGGGCAGAAGTGAAGATTGAATTTACAGTACGTAAGGTACTCTTTTATAGAGTAGGTACAGAATTATTTCAACATGAGTTACTAGTACGAAGAACAAAACTGGTAATTGGAATTACATGCAGTAGTCCATAGTGCGATAATATGCACAAAAGAACTGAAGCCTGTATCGAAATGAACGGCCACCATTTTCAAAAATGTGTTTAAATATACATATTATGATTATTTTTCAATATAACTTCATTCTCTATAGTGTACGCTAATGTGCTGTAGACAGTAGCTATAATATACACTGCATAATGAATACGTTCGAATGGATAGCTTAATTCGTTAGTAAAAACACTTACCTATTGTTAATACAGTACTATATTTTGATTAAACAAAAACCTAATGAAAATTATCAAACTCAAAATCGCGATATTTCTTAGTTTACGTAAATGGATGACCTGCTTTTGTTTCTTCCTGTACCTAGTAAAGTGATTTGTTTGTATTTTACGCCAGTATCATCGAACTCCAATCGTGGAAAGGGGGTAGCAAACGGTGTTTCCGGTTCTCAATTGTTAATCCAAAGGTATAGCCAGGTTAATATTAGAAATGTTAGTAAAAATAAAATTATGTGCCTGTATATTACTGATCTCGCGAAAGTGGATACAAAATGCTAAATGTATGTGTGAAATTATGTTTTATGGGTAATTTTGTCTGTTTTTTTTTTTTTTTGTAAAAAATTCTGTAGACACAAGAAACACGCTAACAGGGCCAAGGATGAACACTTTCCAGGAGTAATACGACTTAAGAACTATGAGCTTGCACTTACCTTCTCATTTTTTCGTGGTAACGTAGTTTTTGCTTTGAAATGAGAGAATATGAGACCGAAGACAAACGGACAGTTAAAAATATACACATATTGAGATCGCTGTACCAGATAGCATTTATTATCGTAATTAAAGATAAGATGTAAGGCAGTTTTATGTACCGTATTAGGATTTAATTATCAGATGAATTTAGTTCAGATGGTTTCAGAATTAAAAATTGCAGCTGTCATTACATGAAAAATTCTTCAAAGACTAAAACATTTATGTCCCTCACTGAACAGTTTTGGTGTCTACAAGCGTAAAGATAAACAAAAGATGTCTGTTTGTTGCAGGTGTTCACATCGATCTTCACGTTGGAGTGCTTCCTTAAGATTCTAGCCCTCAGCAAAGAATATTTTGCTTGCGGCTGGAATATTTTTGATCTTATTATTGTGTCAGCGAGTTTGTTGGATCTGTCTTTTGAGTTAATGGACAGTCTGGTTGTTCTGCGATGTTTGCGTTTGGTAAGCTTACGTATTTTTATAGGACAGATAAAATGTTAATACTATATGAATGAAGGGTTTTGGAGTAATAAAGTAGTCGAAACTCGTTTAAGAAGGAGAAATTTTGCCAAGCAATTATAAAAATACTAGTGGCTTGTGCAGCAAATGCTGCAAACTAAGTTCATTACACGTTGAAATAAAGAGTTTTCGGATTTATTTTCAATGAAGAATATCAGACATTTTGAAAGATATTTGCTTCCGTAATAATGAAACATACTCCCTCTGAATGGTTTTTTTTTATGCCAAATACTTTTTTCTTGAACACATTCGCTTTCAGTTCTTGAGTTTCAACGCGAAAATGCAAGTAACAATGTCAGGACGATCAGTGAGTTTTTCATGTGGGAGTAAAGCAATAGCTATTTCAGGTCATTGTGGATTGTAGGTGAAAGTTAAAAAAAGGCAGGTTTGCTATGATTTCGAACAATAGACATAGCATCTTGGTATAGCTACTGGATGTAGAGCTTTTATCCTGCTAAGAGATCTTGCTGAAATGATCGGGAGACTACATAATTTTGTAGGCTTCTTATTTTATCAGTAAGTAGGCCTAATACCTTTTAGTCTTTCCTTAGGAACTGTAATTTTTGCCCTCTCTCGAGCCAAGGTAATTGTTAAACACAGGCACGCCATTTTGGGTGAATGTTACTTATGTCCCGACCACTATAGGAGACATAGGCCAGTTTTACACTATTCCTAAACATATTTAGTATAACTTGTTGCTTGTGAGCCATCCCAAACCCCGACCTACACTCCTAAGAATGCCAGTCCTTATATACTCGTCAGTCAAGGCCTACTGACAAATAAAAGCAATTGACAATAGATATCTTAGTCATGACAACCTCTTGAAATGAAGCCGCTAGTGTTCGTGGTGATATAATTCTTGATGTGTTCTGCTATCAAATGA
>JAJSOF020000035.1:9502414-9762414 GCA_025594305.2 Periplaneta americana
AGTCAACCCTTGGAATGCTTACAATGGTAGTATTTCAAGTATAGAAGGCTGTGGTCTGTAATTTGTGGTGGCCATTGTTGCCAATTTAGTGACTGTGTCATTTCTGTTGTTATTGCACTTTTTATTTATAATTAAGTAAGGCACTTTGAAGTTTTAACATTATTTTAAATGGTAAATCTCAATGGACATTGCTAAATAATCTAGCAAATAACTAAAGTAAGTTGAAATTATTTTATTACGAAATTTAATGTTCTGCGTAAGCTTCAAAGATTCGCGTTACTGACTGCATGAAACGATTTATTGTATACATCATGTATGTGTATGTTGTAAGGGAGAGGTTATGCCTTTTTTAAATCGAGGTATGCCAGGGAAAAATCTTGGGGTAGCAAACCGCCTCTGGTTTTTTCCCACTTCCCTCACTGAGTGGCCTAAAATTTCAGGTGTGGTCCTTCAAGAGGGCCAGCATAAGTTTTGCTAATATATTTCACAAATTTCTCTAAGAAGTCCCTAAATAGTTCTATGGTGAATCCATACACATTTTCTTATTATCACTGTTTCAATTTCATTCATAAATAATGACATCTTCTTCATTGCTACTGAAATAATTTGAACAATCCAAAATGACTGTGAGAGTCTAAAAAAAAAAAAAATGTTAATTTTATTTTTACTTTTAACTCAGGGTCCTGAAACCTGTTTTGCGATCTTCCTGCCCGCGCTCGTGATGGGCAATTTCATGGTTCTCAACCTCTTCTTGGCCTTGTTGCTCAACAGTTTCAACTCAGAGGAGTTGAAATCGAAGAAAGAGGTAAGAAGTAAACCTTATACTGCTAACCCATACATGTGTTGTATTCTAAATTGCCTTTTGCTGCTCATATATAATTATTTGTGAAGTTATTATTATTATTATTATTATTATTATTATTATTATTATTATTATTATTATTATTATTATTATTACCATTAGAATTAAATTAACCACTTTGTTTTGGTGTTACATATACATTTTATATGTATTTTCATTTCTCCAGCTGTATTATCTTCTTCTTTCAAAGGTCCTTATGGTGTATTACGATTTCACAGTTGAATTTTCAACCCAACATTTCATTAGACGACCTAGTGATCTCTTTCCGCTTGGACGATTGTGAAACATGGCTTCTGAGATTCTATTTGTATGCATGTAATGTAGATGATTCATCCATTGTTCTTTGTTGTATACGATGCATTACAGGTTTGTAATTCTTCCATTACATCCTCATTACGTTTATGATCTTATATTTTGGTATATCCTGCTGTGTATCTCTTATATACTTCATTTCACTAGCCGTTATTCTGCTTTCTTCTTCCTTCATGTTCATGCCTCAATACCGTATCAAAGTACAGGTCTCGCCAAGATCTTGTAGGTGAATTCTAATATGTCTTTTTACTAAGGAAGATGATATGAAATTCTTAATTATTCCCATTGTTTCAGTGTATTTAAACATTTTCTCTGGAATGTCTGTCTCCTCGAAAAAGGATGTCTATCCGAGATATGCAAATGAATTTACTCTTTCTATTATTATTATTATTATTATTATTATTATTATTATTATTATTATTATTGTTATTATTTAATGTTATTGTTACTTTTATTGTTATTTTTATGGTATTTTATCTTATTATTGTTGTAATTTAGAATTATTGCTTTTCTATTATTTCTATATCATTGATATTTTATTATTACTGTTATTTTATTGTTACTTTTTATTTTTGTTGTTATTGTTATTTTATTATTATTATTATTATTATTATTATTATTATATTGTTATTGTTAAATTTTATTGTTATTTTATTATTATTCTATTGTTATTGTTATTTTTTATTATTATTATTTTATTATTATTATTATTATTATTATTATTATTATTATTATTGTTGTTATTGTAATTTTATTAATTGTAATTTTACTGTTATTTTATTATCACCGTTATTTTATTTTTATTATTATTATTATTATTATTATTATTATTATTATTATTATTATTATTATTATTATATTGTTATTGTTAAATTTTATTGTTATTTTATTATTATTCTATTGTTATTGTTATTTTTATTATTGTTATTTTTTATTATTGTTATTTTATTTTATTACGGTATTATTATTATTATTATTATTATTGTTGTTGTATTTTATTAATATTAATTTTACTGTTATTTTATTATCACCGTTATTTTATTGTTATTATTTTATTTATTATTTTATTATTATTGCTATTTTATTTTATTAGTCTCTTATTGCTTTATATCATTACTGTTATTTTATTGTTATTACTTTTATTGTTATTGTTTATTTTGTTATTTTAAGCTATTTTATTTTTTTTATTTTATTACTACTTTTATTGTAATTTTTATTGTTGTTATTTTATTATTATTTTATTACTTATTTTATTGTTATTGTAATTTTTATTGTTGTTATTTTATTATTATTTTATTACTACTGTTATTTTATTGTTATTGTAATTTTTATTGTTGTTATTTTATTATTATTTTATTACTACTGTTATTTTATTGTTATTGTAATTTTTATTGTTGTTATTTTTATTATTATTTCTGTTATTTATTATTATTATTGCTATTATATTTTATTATTATTATTGTTATTTCATTGTTATTTTATTTTGCTATTATTATTATTATTATTATTTTATTATTGTTATTGTTATTTTATTATCATTTTATTTTTATTATTTTATTATTGTTATGTTAATATCATTGTTATTTTTATTATTGTTATTGTAATTTTTATTATTGTTATTTTATTATCATTGTTATTGCTGTTTTATTTTATTGTTATTTTTATTATTATTGTTATTTTATTTTATTAGTCTATTATTATTATTATTATTATTATTATTATTATCATCATCATCATTGTTCCACTGTTCAGTGGATACAGGTTAATGTAAATTAAGACGCAACGAGTTTGTGTAGGGACATTCTGAAAGTTGGATTTATCGTCATCTTCAAGAAATACTTCCAACCTATTGGGGTCGTTATAGTATGGAATCTCAGTGTTCTAATACTGCAATTATTTTGAAGTCTCTAATTAAAAAAAAAGATATTATGTAGTATGAAATAAATTGGTGGGTGGGATGTATTGGATGTTGGGTCTGACGTCAGCGGTGGTTTTCTAGCCAGACGAAGACGAAGAGGCCGCCGAGTACGTGGCTCGGCTGCAGCAGCACATGGAACTCGCAGCCAGACTGTGTCGCAGCTGCTGGTGTCCGTACTCCCAAACCTCTGTGGCCCCTCCCCCCACCGTTCCCTTGTTCCACCGGCGCCATGCGCCTCCCAGCATGGAGACTCTGCTGGACACCAGCACTGCCTGTCACCATGAGGTATAGGACTCTCGGCAAGTTTCGAGTGAGGACTGTTGAGTGCAATTAACAGTTTGCAGTGCGTCCTGTAACAAAGAGCAGCATGTCCTGTGTGCCCTTTCTTCCTGTGGCAAATATTCGTAGGAAAACGCCATTTATTACTTCCAATATAGGCCTACAATAAAAATTAAATGACAGTGAATTTCAATAATAGTCTTAAATTCTTAATTTCTAACTCAAAATAGGGACAAAATATTATAACATATTACTTACTTACTTAATTACTTACTTACTTACTTACTTACTTACTTACTTACTTACTTACTTACTTACTGGCGTTTAAGGAACCCGGAGGTTCATTGCCGCCCTCACATAAGCCCGCCATTGGTCCCTATACTGTGCAAGATTAATCCAGTCTCCATCATCATATCCCACCTCCCTCAAATCCATTTTAATATTATCTTTCCATCTACAGAGGTGTGAAAATTATTAGAATAATCTTAATTTTAAAGGTTTTTTAATAGTTCCTTCATAAGTATTCATTGAATTGATGAATATTGGTATATAATATTACTATACTGATGTAGGATATATTTACTACTAACAATGCCGGAAAGCATTGTTGTACATTGGTATTATTCTTATTTTACAATTGTTATGGGAATTCAGAAATTATTATATTATATTGGCGGAATTGGAAACATAAAAAATTAAGTAAGAAATGCTTTAAATAATTTGTTCTTTGCGTTTACATTGTTGTGAAGGTTCAAATGAACGCATACATCTGTTTTGTGCATATAATTTTTTATGTTTCCAATTCCGCCAACATAATATAATAATTTCTGAATTCCCATAACAATTGTAAAATAAGAAAAATACCAATGTACAACAATGCTTTCCGGCATTGTTAGTAGTAAATATATCCTACATCAGTATAGTAATATATACCAATATTCATCAATTCAATTAATATTTGCGAAGGAACTATTAAAAAACCTTTAAAATTAAGATTATTCTAATAATTTTCACACCTCTGTACGTCTCGACCTCCCCAAAGATCTTTTTCCTTCCGGCCTCCCAACTAACACTCTATATGCATTTCTGGATTCGCCCATACGTGCTATCTTGTCCTGCCCATCTCAAACGTCTGGATTTAATGTTCCTAATTATGTCAGGTGAAGAATACAATGCGTGCAGTTCTGTGCTGTGTAACTTTTTCCATTCTCCTGTAACTTCATCCCTTTTAGCCCCAAATATTTTCCTAAGCACCTTATTCTCAAACACACTTAACCTATGTTCCTCTCTCAAAGTGAGAGTCTAAGTTTCACAACCATACAGAACAACCGGTAATATAACTGTTTTATATACAATAAAAATTAAATGTCAATAAACTTCAATAATAATCTTAAACACCGAATTTGTAACTCAAAATAAGGACAAAATATTATAACATATTAGGAGATAAAAATTTCCTTAATTCCAAACTTGTGTCAATTTACAGCATATTGTATTTATTCACATAATCCCCCCCTTTTTTTTTCTAAAAATTCGGAGACGAATAATCGAGGATGGAAATTATGCAGTGAGCACAAAAATATCGGGAATAATCTGGTCATAATTATTAACATCTAACAATTCATGTAACTCCACCTTCCAGGCGCCCCAACTTCAAAAAGTGGGTTACAAATACACCACTGCCAAACTCGATACAAAGAACACATTAAAGCAATAACCAGAGGACACAATACATCTACATATGCCGAACACATAACTAATGCTAACTACACATACAATAACAAACATGGAAATCCTACGCATACAACCCAAAAACCAAAAACTCAACACACTAGAACAATATGAAATATACAGACACACTAAAACACATGCTGATCAATTTACAGAACAACAGAACACACACACTATTTGACACCACATTTCAACACTTTTCAACAATCGAATGCACCCACACAACAGGCAGCGAAGTTTGAGATGACGCCAAGATCTAATAGGCTATAAAGAATGGATGGTGTGAAGAAGCACCGATTTCAAACAGCTGTAAGCGTCAGATTCTTACCAGATTACATCACACCAGCTAGAGTCGAGAAATATAACACCAATTAATACATCTAGGTACATTATGTACTAAAATAAAATAAATTGGATCCATAAAATAATAAATCCGTCATTAACTGTAATGTCTAGACTCTAGAGTTCCTTTATAATGAGAGTTCAGACGTTGACCCCAACAACAATTAAAATATGTAATGATTTGATCAAAATGGAAAAACAAAACTCTTATGAGAAGTAAAACCATATACCTAATTATATTATATTATATTATATTATATTATATACAAATAAAACTCAAAATTTTATAATGTATTATATTATTTTATAATATAATTTATGATATCAAAATAAAATATATTATTACAACTAGTTTGTCACTGAGATAAAAAAGCTGTTAACTTAATTTATTTGAAGCAAACTTACTGGATTATGCAATTTAGGCGATGTTTGGATCCTGTGCCTTAATTCTATTCTCAATAATCTTAGCCTCGATTACACTTTTTCTGAAACTGGCGCAGAGAAACAAAAATACGGGAAATTCTCTCAATTCTTTATAATCCCTATTCGCTGATGCCAAGATCTAGTAGGCTCTGAGGATGGTGTGAAGAAGCACCGAAACAGCTGTATGCCGAATATTAATTAACTGGTAAGATTGCCATTTAATCAGCCATTTAGTACTTCTATACAATAAAAATTAAATGTCAATAAACTTCAATAATGGTCTTAAACTCTGAATTTCTAACTCAAAATAGGGACAAAATATTATAAAATATTAGGAGATAAAAAATTCCTTAACTCCAATCTTGTGTCAATTTACAGCATACTGTATTTAGTTAATAATCCCCCAACCTTTCTTTTTCTAAAATTCAACTCGAGGACGAAATTATACAACGTTGGGCAATAATCTGGTCAAAAAACATCTGACAGTTCATTTTGAAATCAAGATTTAGCAAATACACTTTGCCAAGAGAGATAAGAAATGTCTAATGACAACCTAATGGTATTGGGGAAAAAAAATGTTCTGAAACGAGATTTAACTTCACTTTGCGTGGAGCAGAGCCCACCAAAGAATTTCTACTGTACATAATGTGTCATTTAAAACACCTTCTGTTAAGTCCATTGCTTATTCTTGCATTAAAGTCTCCGAAAAATACTTGTCTCTTAAGGGAGCATACAATTGATGCAAGAATTATAATTTTTTATCTCATTTTTTAAGTCAATTTGACCCGAAATTATGCAGTGATTATATTTATTCCTTTCTTAGGAAGAACAAATATTCATGTTTGAGTAAAAGTTATTATTCATATTTTTATATTTTTATTGCACGCAATACCCTAAAAAACGGTTTTGTTTAGTCAGATAAGTATCACCAATAAAGCATTACTCATAGGGCAACTAAGCCGGGAGATAATGGGGTAGGGTGGCCAGTTCCTTTACCCTCCATTGCATATATCACTGACTAGTAACGTGTTACACTAATCAGACTTCAGATGTATACAAACAATTGATCTTCCTCTCACACATATCGTCAAGTGAGATGTACTGCCTGATAACATATGTACATAATCCTTCATAATTCTACAAATTCTTAACATTTCTGGTAATTCTTTTTTTAAAGTGTAGCTAACATGCATATTATGAAGTGGATGACATACCAACTTTGACGTAGCTCCATTAAAAATATTAATATTTCTTTCTGTATGTAAGAAAATATCATGATATGCTCAGTCTATATAATTTTTTTATTTTTAATTAATGATTGTATATAATATCTAAAGAAACAATGATGGAAAATTTTGCAATTTTCTGTGGATTGAAGTTAGAAAAATGCACTTTTGAGTAAACAAGTGACAAACTTATAGAAGTTGGAGCTGAAGTCACTGCATAACATAACTTAACTTGGTGGATGTTGTACAGGATGATTCACGAAGATTTACCGTCACCTTACGGGGCTTATTTATGAAGACATTTCTGAGCAAAAAGTGTCATATAAACATTTGTCCTAATCTCAATATTTTCAAAGTTACATTAATTTGAAGTTGTTAGTAAAATACCTTTTTTCTTTAGTTTTAGCCTAACTGTAAAAGAATATTACAAATAGAGAATGAACTATTCAGAAGTATCATTTCTTTAATTGGCTAGTGTCCTAAAGCTAAAAATGTGTTATTAATTGCTTTGTACAGATTTTGTTTTCCAATTTTTAACTAAAAATGACATCATTCTTACACACTTATCACAAAAATTGCTACAAACCATACGACTTTAGTAACTTGATTCTTTATAGTTAAATTATGCATCCCAATGTACAGTCTTCAAGAATTTACAAGAGTGGCGTGACTTGTAACAATTGTTGTGATAAATGCGTAAGAAAATGTAATTTTGTAGTTAAAAAATCGAAAAAAATTCTGTACGAAGCAACTATGGAATTCACAATACATTTTTAGCTTCAGAATACTATATATTATTTCAATGTACCGAAGTACATATGATATTTCCATGCAGATATTCTGCGTCATCATACGATGAAAGAGTAATGGAACGGGGAAAAATTCTCTCCGGCGCCGGGATTTGAACCCGGGTTTTCAGCTCTACGTGCTGATGCTTTATCCACTAAGCCACACCGGATACAACCCCGACGCCGAACAGAATCGTCTCTGATTGAGTTCCAATTGTTCCCTCTATTTTTGCACTAATGTCTATGAACATAGGACGAAGTCCACACATGTGCTCAGGTGCATTTGAGTGACTAGTTGGCCGGGATCCGACGGAATAAGCGCCGTCATACGATGAAAGAATTTTTCTCCGTTCCATTACTCTTTCATCGTATGATGACGCAGAATATCTGCATGGAAATATCATATGTACTTCGGTACATTGAAATAATATATGATATGCGTAAATCACGAAGTGATTTAAGACGGCGCTTATTCCGTCGGATCCCGGCCAACTAGTCACTCATAACGAGTGCACCTGAGCACATGTGTGGACTTCGGTCCTATGTTCATAGACATCTATGACGTAGTGCAAAGGGCGGCCAATAGAGGGAACCCAAGAGTTGGAACTCAATCAGAGACGATTCTGTTCGGCGTCGGGGTTGTATCCGGTGTGGCTTAGTGGATAAAGCATCAGCACGTAGAGCTGAAAACCCGGGTTCAAATCCCGGCGCCGGAGAGAATTTTTCTCCGTTCCATTACTCTTTCATCGTATTCAGAATACTAGCTAATGAAAGAAATGATACTCCTGTATAGTTCATTCTTTATCTGTAATATCCTTTTACCTCTTAAAACTCAATAATAATGGTATTTTACAAACAACTTCAGAATATGTATGATAAGAACTTTCTTGTGTTAAATATTAACGTACCTTGTTAACATGTTTCGACCTATTTTCGGTCATCTTCGGAACTGGTCGTTGTTGGTCTTGGCGCCTCTTGTTTCCTGTGTGGGTGCGTTCGTAGTGTAGAGTCAAAGAGTGTATGTGTTTTGAAATTGAGTTGTGTGTTGACAGTATCGTTGGGGTGTGTTTTCGTGTGTCTGTATATTTCATATTGTTCTAGTGTGTTGAGTTTCTGGCTTTTTGGTTGGAGGTGCAGTATTTCCATGTCTGTGTTGATGTCTCTGTAGGTGTGGTTGGCATTTGTGATGTGTTCTGCATATGTGGAGGTGTTTTGTAATTTTGTTATAGCTGTGATGTGTTCTTTATGTAACGTGTTTGAAAAATTACAAAACACTTCCACATATACAGAACATATCACAAATGCTAACCACACCCACAGAGACATCAACACAGACATGGACATACTACACATTCAACCAAAAAGCCAGAAACTAAACACACTAGAACAATACGAAATATACAGACACACGAAAACACACCCCAACGAAATTCTCAACACACAACTCAATTTCAGAACACATACACTCTTTGACTCTACATTATACCACACGAACACACCCTCACAGGAAACAAAACAAGAGACGACAAGACCAACAACGACCAGTTCTGAGGATGACTCATAAATAGGTCGAAACAAGGTATGTTAGAATTTAACACAAGAAAGTCTTTTCATACATATTAAAAAAAAAAAAAAAAAGTAGCTTAAAAATTGAGATCTTCTACTAAAAACTTGAGTTTGAAAATATTTATAAAAAAATATATAGAAACAATTTAAAAATCGAAAACCAAAAACATTTGGGAGTTCAGAGTTTGGATTTTGTTAGTTCTTTAAATAGTAAATATGCTCTCAAAATTTGGATGAAAAAAATATAAGGAAAAAATTTGTCATTTTTAGTGGAGTGTCCTCTTACATTTAAACTGCATAAGGAAAATGAGAAATTAATTTTTTTCTTTGCCCTCAAAAGTGTATGTGATCCCCTAATAGGCCTGTGACATTGACTAAATTCTTAATATTGTACTGATTTGTGATAAATTGTATTCCTCAATATTGTACCTTTCGTCATTGTTTCCATTTCCCTTTTTCAACTTATGTCATCTCATTGTCCCTAACGGTTTCTTGGTATTTCCCAGGAAGTAGGGGAAGAATCGAAGCTGGCGCGTAGCTTCGAACGTCTGCGTTCAATCGTACGGAAAAAGCGACAAGCCAGAGAGAAGACAGACAATGAACAGAACATGCGTTTAGAAGAAATGGTGCGCGAAGTGATGTCAAGGCATGCGGCAGATAAGTACGCCGCTTCTAGTGTTCACCACGAGACAGTTATAGGAAGGACGATTGACCACAAGCGGCACGCGGCATTGGTGCAGGAGATCATGAGTCTGCAGCGTTCACAACAGCAGCAGCAGGGGGGAACGGGAGGGCAGGACGGGGCAGCGGACGAGGGCGGCAGGCACTCCCCCACGTTCCCGCGAGTGGTGAACAGCATCGTGACGGGCGAGCTGGAGGAGCGAAAGTATTCAGTGAGCTGTCACGAGGCCTTGAACAAGCACGTGGAGGACAAGCGGTACTCTCTGGTGCTGCCCAAGTCGGTCATGAACAGCACGCAGGAGTCGGGCGACGGCCAGGATGATGAGGACCCTTCCAGCCAGGACACCACGAGGAAAGGCGCCTTGTCTGACCAGGAGGACAGCATGCTGAGGCCTCTGATGGACAAGCAGCTGTCACTCACGACACAGCACACCGAGAGCAAAGGTACCTGTGAGATTTTCATTCTTTTGTATTATACAAAATGCAGAAAAAATTTGTACGACACATATGCATATTGTAATATTTTGAACTAACTGCACGGTGATTAAACATGTAGGTTGTAGTTCCGTTACTGTTCATCATTCATTTTTGCATATCTGTGATCAAAAAAATATTTTATTTTATTTAACTGTAAATGGAGGCTGATGAGTCTTATTCCTTAATTTTAGGTTATCTTTTATAAAATGTTTTATATAGTGTAATATACTCAAAATCCTATCTTTTATCACAAATCTTTGACAAAATATTTTATCATATTCTTTGTCAAAGAACTTTGATAGTGTAATACCAGCACAAATGTAAAATCTGGAATTGTGGAATTTTGTGCCGTATGATATGGGCAACGTAAGTGAAAATCTAATCTTAAACTTTTTAAAATGAAATACGGGTACCAGTACCTTATTTACTTACAAATGGCTTTTAAGGAACCTGCAGGTTCATTGCCGCCCTCACATAAGCCTGCAATCGGTCCCTATCCTGAGCAAGATTAATCCAGTCTCTATCATTACATCCCACCTGCCTCAAATACATTTTAATATTTTCTTCCCATCTACGTCTCGGCCTCCCCAAAGGTCTTTTTCCCTTCGTCCTACCAACTAACACTATACATGAATTTCTGGATTAGCGCATATGTGCTACATGCCCTGCCCATCTCAAACGTCTGGATTTAATGTTCCTAATTATGTCAGGTGGAGAATACAATGCATGCAGTTCTGCGTTGTGTAACTTTCTCCATTCTCCTGTAACTTCATCCCTTTTAGCCCCAAATATTTTCCTAAGAACCTTATTCTCAAACACCCTTAACCTATGTTCCTCTCTCAGAGTGAGAGTCCAAGTTTCACAACCATACAGAACAACCGGTAATATAACTGTTTTATAAATTCTAACTTTCAGATTTTTTGACAGCAGACTAGATGACAAAAGCTTCTCAACCGAATAATAACACGCATTTCCCATATTTATTCTGCGTTTAATTTCCTCCTGAGTGTAATTTATATTTGTTACTGTTGCTCCAAGATATTTGAATTTTTCCACCTCTTCAAAAGATAAATCTCCAATTTTTATATTTCCATTTCGTAGAATATTCTGGTCACGAGACATAATCATATACTTTGTCTTTTCGGGATTTACTTCCAAACCTATCTCTTTACTTACTTCCAGTAAAATTCCCGTGTTTTCCCTAATCTTTTGTGGATTTTCTTCTAACATATTCACGTCATCCTCGTAGAAAAGAAGCTGATGTAACCCGTTCAATTCCAAACCCTCTGTATTGAATAATATTCAATATAACGTATTTATTAATGTCGGGCTTTAAACATTGTAGATGAATCGAATGCTGAGGAGAGCATCGAACTGGAAGTCTTGGACAAGCCCCCAGAAGAGACTCAGACGATGTTACCCAGCATGTGTAAGAAGATCATTGGTCGTCCTAGCGCCTCCAAACAACCGTGGCAAGCTCTGGCATCGTATGTCGACGAGCTGACCGTTGGTGGACGAAGAGATTCCCAGGGCCATTACGTAGACGGAATGGGCAACTTCCCAGGATTCGGTCGCAACAAGTCTGTGAAGGTGCCTCAGGACTGCTTCCCCCAGCATTGCTACCAACGGTGAGTAGCTGCATGCATTCTAATTCAGGGTTGCCAGATTGTTTTCACAGAAATTCGCAAGTATTTCTTTAAAAGTCACGTTTTAAAGGAAAAAATCGCCCAAGATTTTAATTTCACTTTAGTATTTCTTATCTTAATGAAGACAAAAATTCTATTAAAATATCTACAACAGATACATTGCAGAGATGTATAATACATGCAACATCTGTCGAATCGTTGATAAATAATAATTCATAAAATTGGTACTTCTTTCATATCTTATACTTGCTCCTTTAGGATGTCAGTGGCTATGATACTTATTTACTTACTTACTGGCTTTTAAGGAACACGAAGGTTCATTGCCGCCCTCACATAAGCCCGCCATACAGTGACGTCACCAGGATCAGAGCAAGGGGGGCGCGGATGGGGTGCAGCTGTAAAAATGTGGTACATAAAAAATCCAAAATGCCTTTCATGCACTTGCGCGCATACTACACATCTGTTTATTATTATTATTATTATTATTATTATTATTATTATTATTATTATTATTATTATTATTGCTCATCACATCCATTACGATACACTATGGGACGAAGTTGTTTTTTCACATCAAAGAAATTGTTAGTTTGATTTTGTTCTTCAAAATAATTTATGCCTAGTATTTTGTTAATAAATTGCCCTTTGGGGTGCGGAAAGGGGTGCTTCGATTTTTTATGGGGTGCTTGCGCACCCTTTCGCACCCCCCTAGCGACGTCCCTGCCGCCATTGGTCCCTATCCTTAGCAAGATCAATCCAGTCTCTATCATCATATCCAACCTCCCTCAAATCCATTTTAATATTACCTTCCCATCTACGTCTCGGCCTCCCCAAAGATCTTTTCCCCTCTGGCTTCCCAACTAACATTCTATATACATTTCTGGATTCGCCCATACGTGCTACATGCCCTGTCCATCTCAAACGTCTGGATTTAATGTTCCTAATTATGTCAGGTGAAGAATACAATGCATGCAGTTCTGCGTTGTGTAACTTTCTCCATTCTTATTTGAAGGTTTCGTAACAAGCTGTTTTTTACAGTGATGGGTTGTTAGCCCTTCGCCCAACCCCCAAGCTGGAGGACCACCCCTCATCGGCTGTCCACGACTGCTTATTTAATATATTCACAGCTACCCTCCATATCTGGAGGCCGTCTCCTCGATCCGCAACCTGAGGACGCGCCATGCCGTGGTGATAGGGACCCACAATACTATGGCTATGATAGTCTTATTTATTGCAGTGTACTTTGTTCTATGAAGTTGGAGATGTATGTAAATTCCTGCATTTGGACAATTTAAATCAATAAACTCGCTTAAATAATCCACATATTTTGTCCCGATATGAATGACCACAAAACTGCCAACTGAATTTCAAATTTTGTTAATGGTAATGACTGAGCAGCTGGCAATTCATCTTTAGTAATAGTAATAGTAATTTATTCACCATAAAGACCTTTACAAATCATGGCTTCGTCAATCTTATTTCTAAGTCTTAATCTAGTTTCTGATTATACTATAGGCATATTTATGAATTTGTAGCTTTGTTATTGCAGGACATCTGCTGACATGATTTAAGAAGAACCGTATCTAAGATAGTATAAAAATAATAATAATAATAATAATAATAATAATAATAATAATAATAATAATAATGGCTTTTAATAACCCGAAGGTTCATTGCCGCCCTACAAATGGTTTTAAGGAACCTGTGCAAGATTAATCCAGTTCATTGCCCCCCTCCCTCAAATCAGTTTAATATTATCCTCCCATCTACGTCCCAATCCTAAGATTAATCCAGTCTCCCAACTATCATCATGCATTTCTGGATTCCCCATCCCTCAAATCCATTCCATCTCAAACGTATTATCCTCCCATCTAATGTCTCAGTTCTGTGTTGTGTAAATTCTCCTGGGCCTTTTTCCTAAGTCTTATTCAACTAACACTCTATATGCTCCTCTCTCAGAGTGAGAGTCCAAGTTTCACAACCATACAGAACAACCGGTAATATAACTGTTTTATAAATTCTAACTTTCAGATTTTTGGACAGCAGACTGGATGATAAGAGCTTCTCAACCGAATAATAACACGCATTTTCTATATTTATTCTGCGTTTAATTTCCTCCCAAGTGTCATTTAGATTTGTTACTGTTGCTCCAAGATATTTGAATTTTTCCACCTCTTCGAAGGATAAATCTCCAATTTTTATATTTCCATTTCGTACAATATTCTGGTCACGAGACATAATCATATACTTTGTCTTTTCGGCATTTACTTCAAACCGATCGCTCTACTTGCTTCAAGTAAAATTTCCGTGTTTTCCCTAATCGTTTGTGTATTTTCTCCTAACATATTCACGTCATCCGCATAGACAAGAAGCTGATGTAACCTGTTCAATTCCAAACCCTGCCTGTTATCCTGAACTTTCCTAATGGCATATTCTAGAGCGAAGTTAAAAAGTAAAGGTGATAGTGCATCTCCTGCTTTAGCCCGCAGTGAATTGGAAAAGCATCAGATAGAAACTGAGCTATACGGACTCTGCTGTATGTTTCACTGAGACATAATAATAATAATAATAATAATAATAATAATAATAATAATAATAATAATAATAATAATAATAATAATTTAATAATAATAGTGTTCTTAACAGCAATAACGACCTAAATGCCTTCACAATTACAAATTAGTAGGCACTTTCATGCAAGGTCTAAAGACATAAATTCCTTTACAGTATATGGCATATGATGCAGCAGCAACCTATTGACTATGCTTTTAAACTTCTTTTGTTTACTACTTATTATAGAGCATGGAATTTTATTATAATGCCTCTATGTAAAATGCTTTTAAGACTTGTGGTAATTAAGTTTAAATTAGGAGAATACAGATGCTGAATTTTCTTTGTATTTTGTTGAATCTACATGTTATTTTCAAGTCCACATTTTGTGCCCTTAGTTCCACTAGACAGCTCTTATTGTACTTTTCCCACTTTTCTATTGTAATTATACAAAATAATAATATCGCAGAAAAAGTTATAAAAACACGCAATGTGAAAGGGACAATAATGAACTCACAGTTTATAGCCATCTTATTTTGTAAATAATTAAACACACAATAAGAAATAATAAATATCGGTACTGTACCTTTTTTATTGGTTTATTTTACGACACTTCATCAACTGCGATGGTTATCTAGCATTTGAGTGAGATGAAGGTGATAAAGTGATAATGCCAGCGAAATGAATCCAGGGTCCAGTGCCAAAAGCTATCCAGCATTTTCTCTTAATGGGTTGAGGGAAATCCCAGAAAAACCTCAACGTTAAGAGATCAAAAAAAAAAAAAAGGCAAAAGAGGGCGTTAAGGAGAGGAAAGAGAAGGAGGTTAAAGGGAAGAAGCGTTGAAAGAACAAGAGAATTCCTGTATCAGGAATACAGTACCTACTTAAAAGGTAAAGGTAAAGGTATCCCCGTAACATGCCATGAAGGCACTTGGGGGGCATGGAGGTAGAGCCCCATGCTTTCCATGACCTCAGCACTAGAATGAGGTGGTGTGGTCGGCACCACGCTCTGACCGCCTTTTACCCGACCCGGTACTCAATTTTATAGGAGGCTGAGTGAACCTCGGGGCCGTTCTGAAAGTCTGGCAACGAGAAAAAATCCTATCACCACCTGGGATCGAACCCCGTACCTTCCAGTCCGTAGCCAGCTGCTCTACCAACTGAGCTACCCGGCCGCCATACAGTACCTACTTAATTAATATTTTTATCCATAAACATTTTCATGGAGGATTTCTTTTCCAGATGTACCTGCTGTGATTACTACATGAACACACCATGTGGTCAGCGCTGGACCAGGATCCGAACTCAGGTGCTATCAGTGGTGGACACACCCGTGTTCGAGTGGTTCATCCTGGTCCTCATCTTCGCCTCAAGCATCACGCTCTGTTTCGAGGACATCTACCTGGACGACAACCTCGTGCTCAAGAATGTCCTGTACTGGACCAACCTGGGCTTCTGTGCCCTCTTCAGCATAGAGATGATGCTCAAGTGGCTCGCGCTCGGCTTCTGGAGGTACTTCACCAGCTTCTGGACGATTCTCGACTTCATCATTGTCTTTGTAAGTTAGCAATGTAGTAATCAGACAGTACAGTGAAATATTATGTGTTAATATCGAATTAAACACGAATACTTACTAGTAGATGCCAATTTCAGGCATTTTCGTGTTTTCAAATCCATCTATGAGGCAGGATGAATTATTTCTGTATTGCTTCCATTGATTTATGTATAACGTGCACAACACGGAGGAGGGAGATGAGATGAAATAATCAATCAATCAATCAATCGATCAATCAATCTTCTTAATGTATCCAGCTGTTTGCTGGCAACATAATAGTACATTATGCAACGAGCCTATAATGAAGGTAATTAAGAAGTGAGTATGGATATTTATGAAACGAGCGCAAGCGAGTTTCATAATTTTCATACGAGCTTCTTAATTACCATTATAGGTGAGTTTCATACGACTTTTTATGCTCGACCATATTTCTAACTTGATATTATTAATTTTAATTGTATCTGACCTTCAGCAATGTTCCGTATGTTGTGAAATGTGTGCAGACGCGAAAGTATTGATTTTTTCCGAGGAACAGATGTCCACATTGACCTTGCTAGGCCATAAGAACCTACAGAGATAACATCGAAATAAAATTATACATTGAAAAACGAGATGACAAATTGAATTTATTTGAATATTATTTACAATTAACGCTAATTATTATAGTAACAGAACATAACCTTCTGCGACAGTATTGGATTTCCAGCCTCCATGACTTTTCGCTAATTCTCTTTTGATTACATATCCAAGAATAATCGATACTTGCGGTTTTATAACGGTAGAAAGCTGACCTGTCATTGGCTGAACAGTTGTAACCGGAGTCGTCATTGGCTGAAAGACCTGACCTTTAATGAGTAGGTGTACTTTAATGACATGCATTAAAGGTCTGCTACCAGGTGTATAATTACTACGTTTCAGCATGGTCGAGCATAAAGTCCACTATAGTCCACTGTAGTCTATTCATTTGTTGTTTTTCACGAGAAATGAGGGGTATTTTGATCGGTGTTCATTATAGATGCCTGTTGCTAGTAGCCAGAGGTGGGGTGTAGTCAATATATACTGCAGGGCTGTGTCTTCTGCAACTGGTACTGATGATTTTAATTTACTTCTTTTGTGGTTTATGGATGGACAGTATAGAAGAATGTGTTCCAGATCTTCATCATGATTATTACACCACAGACAAGTAGGATTATCAGAAATGTGAAATCGGTGTAGGTACAATTGTGTGACAATGTGACCTGTTCTGGGTCTTGTTAAAAATGTTTGAACATGATTGGGCAAGTTTTTGTACATTTCCAGGTCATTTGGTTTTTTTTGTACAGACTTTAAAATTTTTCCTTTGTCAGAAGAGAGCCAATTGTTGATCCATAGGTTTATAAAATGAGACTTTACTGAAGCAAAAGCACTGGATAGAGATATCACTTGAAGAGGTCTTGGTTGCAAATATGTTGCCTGTTTTGCAATATTATCGACTTTCTCGTTTCCAGGTATACCACAATGACTAGGTATCCAGTGAAATTTATTTCCTTTTGGAGGTTTTTAGTTTACTTAGTTGTTTCTGAATTTGAATAATTCTATGTGCGTATAGGTTTGATGAGATGAAAATATAAAGAATAAATTCCATGTCTCATTGGGTAGTACATTTAAAGACCGAGAATTAAGTCTGGGTATGAGATGAAATAAGATAATTTATGAAATAATGTACAATTCTTAGATATCATAGAAATAGGCTTAGACAGTTTCATAACGGTCACCAGGTCTGCATATCATCCAGGAATACTAGTCTGTCTCCATCTGACATATAACAAATGTAACTTTTCATTCTGCAAAGGAATTTTACAATATTATGTTTGTTCGGATCAAATTTCTGCACATTTAAAGGACAAAACTAAATTCTTTCAATCATTTCTTATAATATTCTGACTGTTCATTGTACAAGGAAGCAAGGAACTATAAAAATAATTACATAGTTTCTTAGAGGCATATTTCCTTATAACCATTTTTTGCTGTGGAAATATAGATGAACTAATTCAAGTGGTGTCTTTTTTCTGTCTAGGTTTCTATATTCAGTTTACTTATTGAGGAAAACGAGAACTTGAAAGTTTTGAGGTCATTGCGAACTCTCCGAGCACTACGACCTCTTAGAGCGATCTCCAGGTGGCAAGGCATGAGGGTAAGATACATTATCCACAGATTGCGATAATATTATGTAAATGTTAATAATATTATTTTAAGAAACTCTTTGGGAAAACAGGGAAGCAAAAAACTGAGTTTAAATTAACTTTGAAACTTGGGATTTGGTTCTAAAGTTTCACAGTTAATTTAAAATCAGTTTTTGCTTCCCTTGTAAAATTTTCTTTTTGGTAGTTAGCAGGTTTACGCTCTAAGCCGACAATATGAAATTCTGAAATTATCTACATTGTAATATATACTGTAACTGTAAAATGCTGAGATTATCGTGTCTATAAACATTTACTTCTTTACAGATAGTCGTTAATGCCCTCATGTACGCCATCCCTTCCATTTTCAACGTGCTGTTAGTGTGCCTCGTCTTCTGGTTAATATTCTCTATCATGGGCGTCCAGTTCTTTGGAGGCAAGTTCTTCAAGTGTGTGGATGATGAAGGGAATCTGCTCCCTCTTAGTGTAAGTTAGCTGTTGTGGAAATATCTATCTTCAGACATTTACTTCTAAATAACTTTAGTAATTAAATTTAGGTACCATATACCGCAAGTTTATTACAATGAGGCAGATAATTATGTTTCCAGATATTTTTGAAGAATTAAGAATGAAATTTTCATCATATCTGTCTGTTAAATATCAGTATAACGTATGTTAATTTCAAAACTTTTCTCCTTGAATAATTTTAGATGTGTAGGGGACACAATTTTGAGGAAAAACACTCCAGTTTAGTTTTCAAGGGGGAAGTTCAAAGCCACTGCTGATTGAATTTTCTGTTCTACCTCTTAATCCCCTACTCCCACTTTTGAATTTCAAATTACACTCCCTATCTTCATTTTAAGGTGATGTGCTATTGAAATTTCTAAAATCCAAAATTTTTGAGCTGACTGAATAATCATATCATCATCATAATCACACATAGTAAATTTCAATCTTTACTCATAAACACTTCTTAAAAAATTTAATTAACATATTTCGCTTTTTGTTTTTTTTTTCTTAGTAAAAATCCTGTTTTCTGAAAGAATAAAACTGTTATTTTTTAAGGTAACACTGCATATGGAACATTAGTAATACCCTACTCTAATTTGCTCATTTGTAAAAAAAATATATATATTTATATAATTTCTTCAGTGTTCAAACATTAATAAAAAAATAATACTGCTTTTCGTATAATTCTCTAGCAATAAAACTATACTGGATACAACCAATCAAATGCTCCATTTCACAACAGAGATATTAATGCTAGCTTTAACCACTGAGAAATAAAAGAATAGGCTACTTGTTGTTGAAAAAGTAGGAAATATAGTTTTTGAGATACATACATACATACATACATACATACATAAATCTTCTGCCCAATGGCAGGTCTTTCACTGCAAACCCAGCATTCCCCAATCTTTCCTATTTTCTCCCTTCCTCTTAGTTTACGTATATGATCCATATTATCTTAATGTCTTCTATCATCTGATATCTTCTTCTGCCCCGAACTCTTCTCCCGTTCACCATTCCTTCCAGAGCATCCTTCAACAAGCAGTTTCTTCTCAGCCAGTGACCTAAGCAGCTCCTTTTCCTCTTCCTGATCAGTTTCAGCATCATTCTTTCTTCACCAACTATTTTCAACACAGCTTCATTTCTTATTCTGTCTGCCCATTTCACATGCTCCATTCTTCTCCATATCCACATTTCAAATGCTTCTATTCACTTCTCTTCAAATTAAATTTAAAGTTTTGGTTCAACACAACTTACACCAGTTACATAAAAGTATACTTATAATTATGATATTTAGATAACATTTTCATGAAGCCATACATTTTTAGTACGAAAAAAAAATAATAAAACTTGTCAAAATTCGACTATTTTCAGTAGCTTATCACCTTAAAAAGCAGGATAAACTCTGTCTACAAAAAAATAATAATAATTTGGTCCATCCATTTCTGAAATAGAGTCAGAAATGTATCATTGAATAAACAACAGTAATGCGATTACAGGTATTAGAAATGAATACAAGCCATTTATAACAAATGACAATAGAAACAGAATCACAGTAATAGCATAGTAGATAGATAGATAGATATTTATTAGCCTTAGGAAATACAATGATTTCATGGCATCGTCAGAGTGAATACATAATAAATATGCGGTTACATACATGTTTTTCCGACATACAAGATGTCTACAATAATATACAAATAATATACAATCAACACATTCAGTAATGAAGTCAATTCTCCACAGTTTTCTTCAGACCATTACTTGTACAAGGTTCTTGGTTTCCTTATCTTCTTGGGCAGTATCACCCCAGACATGAATCAGACAGAAAAGAAGAGCAGTAAACACAAAAGGAGATACTAACTACTGTAAGCTAAATTTGGAGTGCTAAACTAAGATACTCATTGACAGTAAAAGGCATGTGGAAAAGTAAAATATGTTTCACTGACTTTTTAAATCTAGCATAGCTAAGGGCTTTAGTTTCAACAGGGAGTTTGTTGTAAAGTCTTATCCCTGTATGTGATAAGCTATTGAGACTTTTGGATAACCTATGATGATTAAAATGTAAATTATTGCATGTTCTTGTGCTGTAGTTGTGATAATCAGAGTTTATTTTAAAACTATCATAATTTTGGTGGATGAAACAGACTGTTTCAAGAATGTAAATACAAGGTAGGGGCAAAATATCAAACTCTTTGAATATTTTTTTACTATCCGAGTATATACACTCACGAAACTCAATACTTAGGCAATATGCATCCATAGATAGTTGCAAACCACTAGGTTCGCTACTATCGACTCATTACAGACAATGAAAATAGTACCGGCACAGTCTATTGTTCCTAGTACCCTCAACAACTCAAGCTTCGTGAATGTATATACTAGACTGTGTTAATAGTTCACGGCCTACTCATAAATACCCAATGATCCTATAAATGTGACAAGCCCGTGCTGAACATACATGAGTAAGGCACTATATAAATTAGAATTGCAGAACAATGCCAAAACAACTTTTAATATTTTCCATAATTAAATGATTGGCACAGTTAATGTATGATCTGTGTTCACACCCTCCATTTAGAGTGTGTTGTGTATTTCTTATGTTTCAGGATGTGGATGATGTAGATGAATGTGAACGTAAAAATTATTCTTGGGTGAATTCTAAAATCACATTTGATAATGTGGGGAATGCATATTTGGCGCTGTTTCAAGTGGTAAGTAAAAGTTTATTGTAATATAATTGGAGAGGTGGATTCCAAAACCAACTAAGTCAAAAAGCTACTTCTTCCAGGAGAGCAATAAAATTGAAATAATTATTTTGGAGCTGATTATCTGAGTATTTTATGTTGTACCACACCTGTCATAACATGTTGTTATTGTTGTTATCTAATGCTGGGCTTTGGCAACGAAGCCATTAGCGTTCCTGTCATAACATAGATATGACATTACGAAATATTTGTGGCATTTACGTTTATATCTTACAATCTGTAGGTGCATATTTTTTCAAAATTACACTAAGTCATGATAGTCTGATTTGGAAAAAATTCAGAATATTTCCCTATACTGGTTAATTCAAGTATGCTATGTTAACTAAAGATAATGTTGTACATACTTATTACTAAGTATTGTAACGTTTTACGTGTTAGTTTTAACATGGAATATTACATTTTCCATTACAGAAATAAAGAATTGAATTGCAATTGCTGTGTTAACTGAAAAAATATTACACTGTATGTATTATGACTAGGGAACGGAATTTGTAGTAGTAAAAGCTAGTATTGGCATCTACACAGTCATTTGTTTACAACCCTTTATACCAAGTCCTCCCCTCCATGACATACTCGCAGATCTCTGCACGTCAACAACAGGTGAACGGGACAGTTGTCGCATAAGAACTTCAACATGCAGGTTTGCAGTTCAGAGTAGTGAAGTGCAGGTACAATGCCGAAAGTGAAACCAACTAACAATACAAAATTGAAAGACTATATTTGTAAAACCTCCAGATCAAGTATCAAAATTCAGGAAACAATTCCCTAAATTGTCGCTTCCCCCATGTCCAGTTCCTACGAGATGGGGGTCATGGTTAGAAGCTTTTATTACGCACGTCACCTCCAATCTGTGAAGAAAGTAGTCCAGTCTTTCGATACCGATTTGCGATTCAAATACGCCAGGAACTGCTAAATGATGAAACAATCGAGAAAGAAGTCATGGATATTAAGTCAAATTTTGGATATTTACCGGATGCCATTATTCAATTAGGAAAGTCAGGAGTAGAACTAGTTGAGCAAATAAATATTATGAGAACTATTGTAAATAAACTGAGTGCAGTAGAAGGTGAAATAGGAAAACGTATTGGTGAAAAAATGAACAAAGTTTTGATTAAAAATGATGGATACGATATTCTTAGTCGGATTTCAGATGTACTAACAAAGACGTTTCCCAATGACGTCATTCAACATGTGAATTTAATTGACGTATCTTGCTTCAAGTACTCTCTAATTGTCTCTGCAGATGGAGAGCGGAGTTTTTCCATGTTACAAAATTTCCTTCCTTGCAACAGAGCAAAGTTGTATTTTTAAAATTTGAAAATAATATTTACTATTTATTATAACAAGGCATAGCATTAATTGAAAATGCCATTTCGTTTGGATCTACACATTCAGAGGCGAAAAAGACAACTGTCTATCAACATCAATATGTCCACTGACACGCGAAGATGCAGAGGTTGATATTTAATTATGTATATTTGTAATGTTGTTTATTGGTGTCTTGTGCGTTGCGAAGAAAAGCACATGTAGTTCAAAAAGAAATGCAGATTATGTATGTAGTCACTATATGTCATTAAACTATTCCATTTGTTTATTCTGAAATATATTTACAGACGTTGCGTGTAAGTTTGTATGAAGTGGACTGTACTCTTCCATGCTCTGTGACGCAGCTCGCTTGACAGTCACTGAGTTACGAATATCTATACTACGTTTCACCATTCTTTATAATACTCCAAATCCCTTTCCCTGATTATGACAAATACTTTATCTTATTACATGCTATTAGTTGTAACATAGATTTTACAAGGGAAAAAATGGAACTCTCTGCATCAAAATCCACAGTTAATTCCCGATTTACCACGAAAATCGTCTGTAGCTGCATTTAGATTGGCAACAGGCCATGATTGTTTGGCCAAACACCTGCATAGAATTGGAATATATCAGTCCCCTAACTGTCCATTGTGCAACTCAAACCAAGAAATGGATTCGGAACACCTCAAAATCTGTGCTTCAGTGGCTGAAAAATATTGGAGTGCAAATGGTCAAATGACTTTATTGTCAAACGCCTGGCATTAGAAAACAACAACAACAGATTTTACACTTTACATTTACAAAAATTGAAAATGGTTGAATTGTATATTGCAATGTTCTATTTTCACTGAAATTGAAATCTAACTTATTTATTGCTATACTAAAATTGAACTTAATATGTACATGTTAGTTTCAACATGAAATTTTACAATTTTTTTATTTTCATTTGAACAAATGGCTTTTCTTCGTCACACATACGAACAGTATTGTCATTTTCCCCTCCAGATTCCTTCGGTGCTTGTTCATAAAATTGTTTGGCTTTAATATTTTCCTCTGATATGTATTTCATCAGCTTAAGAATGTCATTCCCTTTTTCAAAGCTAATGGTATTTTTTAGTAGAGCGATCGGTTTGGAAGTAAATCCCGAAAAGACAAAGTATATGATTATGTCTCGTGACCAGAATATTGTGCGAAATGGAAATATAAAAATTGGAGATTTATCCTTCGAAGAGGTGGAAAAATTCAAATATCTTGGAGCAACAGTAACAAATATAAATGACACTCGGGAGGAAATTAAACGCAGAATAAATATGGGAAATGCGTGTTATTATTTGGTTGAGAAGCTCTTATCCTCCAGTCTGCTGTCCAAAAATCTGAAAGTTAGAATTTATAAAACAGTTATATTACCGGTTGTTCTGTATGGTTGTGAAACTTGGGCTCTCACTCTGAGAGAGGAACATAGGTTCAGGGTGTTTGAGAATAAGGTGGTTAGGAAAATATTTGGGGCTAAGAGGGATGAAGTTACAGGAGAATGGAGAAAGTTACACAACACAGAACTGCACGCATTGTATTCTTCACCTGACATAATTAGGAACATTAAATCCAGACGTTTGAGATGGGCAGGGCATGTAGCATGTATGGGCGAATCCAGAAATGCATACAGAGTGTTAGTTGGGAGACTGGAGGGAAAAAGACCTTTAGGGAGGCCGAGACGTAGATGGGAGGATAATATTAAAATGGATTTGGGGAGGTGGGGTATGATGATAGAGACTGGATTAATCTTGCACAGGATAGGGACTGCTGGCGGGCTTATGTGAAGGCGGCAATGAACCTTCGGGTTCCTTAAAAGCCATTTGTAAGTAAGTAAGTAATGGTATTTTTTAATGTATTTATTTATTTATTCGAATGACAGATACATAGATAACTTATCTTTTACCTAAACACAACCTCAAGATTAAAAAAATTAACTTAATATAACTTAAAATTAAATCTAATGAAGGAACTAAACAAAATCCTTAAAGAACTAAAAACTAAGAACTAAACAGAGGCATGAGACTTCTCGCTTCCCAGTATCTGGCACATTCTGTCAGTGATTTTAGAGCTGGGCAGCGTTGGAGATGATCCCTATTCATCGCTTCTTGAAGGTCACAAAGGGTAGAGCCCGGACGAGAAGTTATGGCACCGGCGCGAGGGACGCATTTTAGTTCGTTTGCTTGGACTCGCCCTCACACTCAACTGGAGGGGTGTTGGGTTAGTTGGTTACTAGCATTCCGAGTGTTCAGGTCGTTCTGCTACTACCGCTATTGCTAATACTGAAAACATTATCCTTCTGACCGCCCTCATTATGGCATTGTCTAAGGTGTGAAATCATAGAGTAGTTCATAGTCAAGGACATGAAATAGCATACAATGTATGGAAATTCACGTCAGAAGAGGGTGTAAACGGAATACCAATTCCATTGAAAAGCGTGTGTGCAAGAGTACTGGCTGCCACTGGTATTTCAAAGCGAACCTTGGCAGAATCAGGAAAGAAGGGAAAAATATTGAGGCAGGAACAGCAGATTTTTCTCCAGTCCGGAAAAATCACAGCCGAAGAAGAAGATTGTTGCAGCTGTAGACAGTTTTGATGAGGAAGTCATAAGAAGACTCATCTATAATTTCTATGCTACGCATAAGCAGAGGCCGACTCTGCAATCGCTTCTTCCAAGAATGGATATCAGTGGATGATTATGTGAAGAAAATACAGAACAATTACATTGAAAGTGAGCACGTGATGGAGAGTATTTTGGAGAACATTTCCATAAACTTAGAGACATCTTATTCCAGCACAGATCAGTCGTCTGATTCGGACGGAGAATAAGAATATAAAGATGGAATAGCGGGCGTTATTTCATTAGGTACCTTCTGACTCTTGAGTAGGAAAGTGGCGATACTAAGATAAGGCGAATGTTTTTAGAAAGAGATGAAACGGATATGCCTGCCACTCTGAGCTTGAGAACCATAACCCAAACAACCCCCACTCCTATACCCTGCCGGCCGGCAATTTAAAACTTAGCGCAGGTTGGTGCCATAACATCTCGTCTCAGCTCTACAGGTTGGATGTTGATAAATACCGAAACGGTGGAGATGCTGCGCCAAGCAGTCATGACCAGTTGCAAGGCGGAAATGCGCGACTGCCAATCTTCTTGGTCTGTTAGGTATTGATAGAAGGCCCCTTCTCCAGTGTTTGCCATATGTTCTTTCTGCAATCTGATGGAAGTGGATGTTGTGGGCAACTTCTTTGATGTATAATTTTATTGTCTGGAAGTGCTGACGTACGAGGAAGTGTAGAGGTGATGACACATCGAGAAGATAAGTGTAACGTGATCAAGCAGCGTAAGCAGATTCCTAGTCTCCATACGATGGCAGTAAGGTTAGCGCACTCCAGAAGGAATGCTGACAATAACGGAACAAGAAGCACAGGTGTTAGAAAAAAGGCGAGTGGGGATAAAAAGAGAAACCAAGAGTCAGGAAGTGATAGGGAAGATAGTAGTGAAAAGACTAAGGGTGCGAGTGTGAGTGGAAATCTAGGATGTGGAAGTGAAAGCGTGGGGGGGAATAAAAGAGGAATAGAAGAAGAAGAAAGGAATAGAAAGAAAGACAGAGATAGAAATAAAGCAGAGACAAGCAGTAAAGAAAGGTCAGAACCTGCGACAGCTGAGGATATAGCAATGTTATTAGATACGATTAATAAATGTGGGGATATGATCAAAAAGTGCTAGTAAAGGGTAATTGTAATTGTAAATGATAGAGAAGTATAGGGAGAGAAAGTGTTAAGCTGATGTGTAGAGAGAAATATAAGATTTATAGGAAGTGAGAGCATTGTGAAAGGTTCAGGTGTAAGTGGAATAGAGAGAAAGTTGAAAGTGAGCGCAAATATGAATGAGTGAAAAGTGAAAAAGGGTTAAAAGAAATGAACAAGTGACAGCATAAAATTAGTACTGACATTTGAACGTTGGAACAGTAAATGAATATAAGAGACAGATAGGAGAAAAGGTCAAAGAACAAGTAAGGCAAATAATTCAATATGATAATTTATAGAGAATAAGTGAAATTGAAATCTTAGTGAATAGTAGTTAGAGGAAAAAGGGGGTTTGAAAGGCATATATAAATTTAGATATATTACGATTAATGATCAAATAGAGAATAGCAAACGAAATGTAGGAGAAATACTGAAAGGGAGATTGAATAAGTAATAATAAAAAAAAAAAGTACATAGTTTAATTGGTAGAAGTTGTGTAGACATGTACTGCAAATATGTGTTAATGTAAGTGTTAATGGTGGCACCGGATACAGAAATGTGAGGTACACCATTACATGTAAAGAAGTGCTGTGACCAAATAGTACACCGTGTTCCGCTTATAAGTATAATAAAAGAAATAGTTATAATTTCATAACAATGCATGCAAATGGGTTAAGATTGGTACCATTGTAAAGAGGAAATTGGGAAGTTTTAATCCATTGTTGTTACTTATTTTTAGAAGACTCACGCATGCGCAGATCATTAAATAAGAGAATTCGTATCGTATCTTTAGTCAGTCAGCATGTGGACGCCACAGCAGAAAGCCTTTGTGTGCTGTCATTAGCAGAACATAGATCCATAATTCGTGTACTTTGTTCTTGTCAGTACAATCTTTGTACCGACGTACGTCTCAATAATGAAATGGGATAGGCAGCTCAGAGAAACAGGAAGTTTGTTGTCTAATGCAGGTAAACATTCCAAGCGTAAAGTGTCTGACGAAAATGTCGAACGCATTCGCGAGGCATTTCAGAGAAGCCCGCGGAAATCCATTCGACAGGCTAGTGTGCAGTTGAACATCCCACCAACAACAGTGCATACAGTGCTCCATAAAAGATTGCGTTTGCGAGCGTACAAGCTGCAACTTCATCAGATGATTACGCCGAATGATAAACTGGAACGAAAACGCTTTGCAGAAACAATGTTGATAAAGTGGACGATGACGACACATTTCTAACTCGAGTCTGTTTCTCAGATGAGGCAACCTTCCACGTCAGTGGAAAAGTAAACCGACACAATTGTCGCATCTGGGGGTCGGAAAATCCAAGTGTCGTAATTGAACACCAACGGGATTCCCTAAATGGAATGTTTGGTGTGGGATCATGCGTGACAGAATCATTGGTCCCTATTTCTTTGCTGAAAAGACAGTCACTGCAAACACGTACCTGGATATGTTGCAACTGTATGCTGTGCCACAACTCCCAGATGGAGCAATTTTCCAGCAAGATGGGGCTCCACCACACTTTGCCAACATGGTTCGCACATTCTTAGACGAACAATTCCCTGCAAGATGGATCGGAAGAGGATCACCGTACATCACATGGCCTGCCAGATCACCAGATCTAACACCACCTGATTTTTTCCTGTGGGGGTTTGTTAAGGACCAGGTCTACAGGACGCCAGTACGTGATTTGGCAGACTTACAAGAAAGAATTTATGCTGCTGTCAACAATGTTACACCACAGATGCTTCATAACACTTGGGTCGAGGTTGAATACCGGTTGGATATTTCCCGTGCCACCAATGGAAGCCATGTTGAGGTTTATGGAACATAAGGTAACAAAAATTCCCAGTTTTCATTCTTTGTAGCAGTTGGTTTCAACTATATACTTGTATTAATTCAGAAGTTATAGCTATTTCTTTTGTTATACTTATAAGCGGAACACGGTGTATATCAAATATATCAAATATTGTCTGGAAGAGTGTTGGTTTAGGAATGTTACATCAGGAATATTAGTAGCGAACTGCAACGTGCAACTACAGTAGAAGGACTGAAAAAACGCGCCACACACTGCTATGTCAGCAGTGTCGATAGCCAGTGCATATGTTCATCGACTTAGTTGGGTCAGGAATAAAACAACAGTTGACTTAGTTGGATTTGGAAAACACCGGAAGTCAAGCTTTCAAGTATAACTCCCTATAAAGTTGATTTTGAATAATTTCGAACGAACAATTGTTCCGGGGTTTCCGGGTAGCTCAGTTGATAGAGCGTTGGTGCGTTTAACCAAAGATCCCGGGTTCGATACCCGGCCCCGGAACAATTTTTCTTTCGAAATTATTGGAAAACACCGTCAATTTTGACGTTTAAAATCGACATGCCTTAGTTGGATTTGGCTTATATTCTGTTATTAGAATTGTGTAACATATATAGGAGAGCACATTAAGCAGCATAGCTAAAAATCACCAAAAATTGACTTAGTTGGTTTTGTAATCCACCTCTTCAATTATTTTAGCCCACAAAACTGTAAGGTACTGGTAACAAATACTTTATAACAAAATGTACTTTCTTTATTCTTGATTACATTCTTTTAACGCTTATATATAACAGAAGAGGGGGAAAGGAAATGGCCACTCTACCCCATTATCTCCTGGCTTAGTTGCCTCATAAGTTGTGCCTTGTTAGTAGCACTTGTGAGGTTTAGACCTGTCTTCGGGCAGCTTAGTCAACTGTTACTAAACAATAACAACAATGATAGAACTGATGATTTATTACCGGTAAGTAGGCCTAATTGAAATTATAGTCCCATCGCTCTAATTTCTGGCAGCCAATCGCGTTGCAGGTCGGCTACATTTAAACGTGTGCGTCTTGTGATTCGCTGATTCATTTCTTAAGGCTCGATAAATACTTAATATAATCGCCCGCCATTTTAGCTCTTTCGTTGGCGTTTGCAGAAAGCACACGAAGATGTTATTTGCCACTCATTATTTTCTGAATTACATTGCGTTTGATTTTTTATCATAGGAGCTACGACATGATAATGTTTAACGGTGTGGCAAATAGATTCCTTGTATGGTAGCTCGGCAATGTAAGAAAAAAAATGGCAAATGATACTACCTACATAGACTTTATAGAGCCTTCACTTTCTAAGACGTAAGCAAAGAGGCGGAGTCACACCGGAAATAACAGCATCGGGACTATAAATAACTTCGGTGTTAATATTTAGCCCTACATTGTGGATGATGGAAACTGTATCAAAACTAGTCAACCAGATAAAGTAAAACAACACCACAGTTTAAATATAACACAATTAAGTTGTAAGGAATTATTAATTTTGAGATGATTCTGAGTTTATATAAACAAATGTTTAATGACGTACTAATTAAATGTTTTGTTATCCATTCTGAATCTTGAATGTTATCCTTATCTAATTTCATTACAGGCAACGTTTGAGGGATGGATGGAAGTGATGGCTGATGCAGTGGATGCGAGAGGAGTGAACTTGCAGCCCCAGAGAGAAGCGAATCTTTATGCTTATCTGTATTTTGTTGTCTTCATCGTGTGTGGCTCCTTCTTCACGCTTAACCTCTTCATTGGTGTTATAATCGACAATTTCAACATGCTCAAAAAAAAGGTTTGTTTATCATGACCAGGGAAAGGAAGTTCATGCCCTAAAAACGTGAAGAATACAGACGTGGACAAATTATTAGCAAAATTGAAGAGTTTTGTTATATATTTTTTACAAAATATGATTCTCCAATTTAGACTACAATTGATATTTTTGCATATTTACAAATTATTAGCAAAACTGAAGATTTTTATTACATATTTTTACAAAATTAGACTCTTCAATTTGGAATACAGTTGACATTTTGCATATTTACAAATTATTAGCAAAATTTAAGATTTTTATTATATATTTTTACAAAATTAGACTCTTCAATTTGGACTACAGTTGACATTTTGCATATTTACAAATTATTAGCAAAAGTGAAGATTTTTATTGTATATTTTTACAAAATTAGACTCTTCAATTTGAACTACAGTTGACATTTTGCATATTTACAAATTATTAGCAAAATTGAAGATTTTTATTATATATTTTTACAAAATTTGACTCTTCAATTTGGACTACAGTTGACATTTTGCATATTTACAAATTATTAGCAAAACTGAAGATTTTTATTATATATTTTTACAAAATTAGACTCTTCAATTTGAACTACAGTTGACATTTTGCATATTTACAAATTATTAGCAAAATTTAAGATTTTTATTATATATTTTTACAAAATTTGACTCTTCAATTTGGACTACAGTTGACATTTTGCATATTTACAAATTATTAGCAAAAGTGAAGATTTTTATTATCTATTTTTACAAAATTAGACTCTTCAATTTGGACTACAGTTGACATTTTGCATATTTACAAATTATTAGCAAAATTTAAGATTTTTATTATATATTTTTACAAAATTTGACTCTTCAATTTGGACTACAGTTGACATTTTGCATATTTACAAATTATTAGCAAAAGTGAAGATTTTTATTATATATTTTTACAAAATTAGACTCTTCAATTTGAACTACAGTTGACATTTTGCATATCTACACTTATTAGTAAAATTGAAGATTTTTATTATATATTTTTACAATATCAGTCTGAGATTATTTTAACAGAATAACAAGGTATAGGTAACTTACGTTTAGTCTATGGATTTTGAAGTGCTTGCCTCATTGCTGAATGCTCCATTTATGCTGTTACAGTTCACAACCAAGCAGTGACGTATGTTTTCTGTTGTCATTCTTCGTCTGTTATCTCTCAGCATAGCTTTGTAGCGCGAAAAACTTCGTTTTACGTCTCAAGAAGTAAGATTGGCTTGCACAAAAGCTGTAAGCTGTTCTATTGAAAATGTTATTAGTTTTTAGGGTCTTTTTTCTTCGAGAATATCTTGAATTTCTTTAAGGGTTTTTGGAAAGAATATTTGCTGTTTTCTCGTTCACTTTATCTCCTACATTTCCTGGAACTGATGTTAAACTGGATATTGTTCTATCGAAATCTGCTAAAGACTGCAGCAAAGGAATACCAATTGCTAACTTGAGAGGCTCCCTATGAGGGCGTCATCGTTACGTTCAAAATTCGTAAACATAAATTAGTCGTGTTTACGAGGTTACACACTTTTAAAAATGAGAGAAAGACAAATAAACATACATATTATGCAGTTTCCCTGCATAAATGTTAAAATACGATACTTTTATAAATAAAGGCAAAATATGCACTTTTATGCACAATAAAAGTAATATCATTGTATTCAGAAATTTGTGATTCATGTAGATAATCTTTCAGCATATTCACACAACGATAGAGAACAAATATGCAAATGCATGAACTTCCTTTCCCTAATCATGACTCGTAGCTACTATGCAGATGTTGCACATGTTACATTTCTTTTCATTTCCAACTATTTTATTTAATTGTAACTCCTTGCATGTAGAAAGAAAATAGAAATAGAAAAGTCGGTGAGTGTTTTCCCATTTCAAAAATAATAATAAAATAAGTAAATCAATCACATTTAATACTGAAATTGTAAGCAGTTCAACCAAAGGAAATGTAACACTAGCTTTCATTCTGTTTATATCTCTGTATCAACAGATTTGTAAAACTACAATTTCATTATTACTACATTCATTCATAGTATCCTGCCCAAGGGCAGGTCTTTCACTGCAAACCCAGCATTCCCCAATCTTTCCTATTTTCTGCCTTCCCCTTAGTCTATGTATATGATCCATATTATCTTAATGTCGTCTATCATCTGATATCATCTTCTGGCCTGAACACTTCTCCTGTTCACCATTCCTTTCAGAGCATCCTTCAGTAGGTAGTTTCTTTTTAGCCAGTGACCCAGCCAATTCCTTTTCCTCTTCTTGATCAGTTTCAGCACCATTCTTTCTTCGCCCACTCTTTCCAACACAGCTTCATTTCTTATTCTGTCTGTCCATTTCACACGCTCAAATGCTTCTAGTCGCTTCTCTTCATTTCGTCGTAATGTCCATGTTTCTGCCCCATACAATGCTACACTCCACACAAAGCACTTCACTAGGAAATAGCTATATCATATATATTATATATTATAACAATTGAACACATACACATAGAAGAGTTTAAATTTAACAAATAGTCCTGCATCATTCTCATTGCAGTATGAAGGAGGTGTGCTGGAAATGTTCCTCACAGAGAGCCAGAAGCACTACTATACTGCCATGAAGAAGCTCGGCAGGAAAAAGCCTCAAAAAGTTATCAAGCGGCCGATGAACCAGGTGCTGGCGATGTTCTATGATCTATCGAACTCCAGAAGGTGAGGGGTGACATTAATAATATTGTGACGTTTATTCTTTATCCGCCTTAAATACGAGTACTCACTAAGCAATTTTGTTTATCTGTAATATATATAACTACTGGTATCTTCTCTAGTAGTAGAAGTGTACAGTAATTTACAATCTTGCTGAATTATAAATCTGTCTCTTTTCAGAGGCAGATGTTTGAATTTTATTTATTTTTATCTTGTTTCCCAATAGAAATTATTCCATACATTTTTTATATACTGGTACCATACTGTAAATGTAAATGAATGTTTTTTTTCAGCATGTTTATGCACTAAATCGTTTTGCGAAATAGTAAACACATTTTAACATTTTCTTTTATTTTAATTTAATGTCCCAAAAAACTTTCGAAACGTCTTCTTTGTTCATAAAAAATTCCTGATGAACTATTAAGTTGTTTAAATTAAATAGAAAACAACTTCACTGTGTTAATATTTGAATTGTGGTGTTATTTTATCTGATTGACTAGTTTCGATGTAATTTCCATCATCCTCTGAATTCTACTCTAGAATTTGAATTAATGACAGTGGTCTATATGCAACATTAATGTGTTCCTTAAACGTTGTATACATCATAACAAACTTAATGAAGGAAAACTTACTTTTCACAACATAAACTGTGCTTAGATTTATAAAAATTTGTTTATTTTGATAATGAAAATGAAAAAAGGGTAATCTGAAAGGTGGTAATTGTATTTCTGTTTCTATAGGTTTGAAATTGCGATCTTCGTGTTGATATTTCTCAACATGCTCACAATGGGTATCGAACATTACAATCAGCCCCATGCTGTATTCTTTGTGCTGGAAGTGAGCAATGCTTTCTTCACGACTGTCTTTGGTTTAGGTGAGTACCTGCATCCACAGGTTAAATAACTTTTGCTTTGAACCTAATACAGAGAGATCCAACGAAAAGTGGAGTCTGTCTTCAGTCGTCTGGTTTTGTCATTACTTGTCCCATATATTAATATAAAATAAAATTATATTATCCTCCCACCTACTTCTCATACTGCCTTTTAAGGAACCGTTCTGTTGGTCTCTTTCTGAGGTTCATTGCCGCCAGCGTTTGTCACATATGTTTAAAATAACTACTGCTGGATAACACCAGCGGTCCCTATCCTGAGCAAGATTAATCCATTCTCTATCATCATATCCCACCTCCCTAAAATCCATTTTAATATTATCCTCCCACCTACGTCTGGCATTTGCAATGAATTTCCTCCCCAAATAATGACTAAATAAATAAATTACATAAATAAATAAATAAATAAATCAATCAATAAATCAATACATAAATAAATAACAGTGCATAATAAATTTAAGTAATAGATAACAAAGGAATATACGAACTGAATAATAATAAATAATTGAAGCACGACATTAAGTCTACATACAAATTTAAGTTTATTGCTCAACGTGACTACTCTCTGCATCAAAACATTTCCCGCACTTTTGGATAAAGGACTGCACTTGAATGTCATTAATCCTTTGTTTACAACAATCTTTTTTATTGCACACAAATTCGGTAGATCGCCACTTATTGTATGAACAGGTTTATAAGCATATGATTATAAAGGAATTCATGTTTCCGGATCCTTTCGTCCAAAATATTGCTTCAGTTTCTCGTAATCTTTCTTTCTCACTAAATGTTTCGCAATAAAAATTCTCTGTGCTACAGTAAAAGCCATTTCACTTTATTTATTTGCCAAATAGGCTGCTAACAGTCATTCATAAATAATGGACAAAATTAACGCAACACGCGATCGAACTAGACTGTTGATTGCTGGTAGGACTCCCTATCAGACCTTCCCACAATCTTCATGACCTTATGTGCGAGGCTGGGAACTCCACCGCTCGTTGGATCTCACAGTATGTCAGAACTGATACCTCTTAAGTGCTTTCAAATATTTCATATTTTTGGAAATTAGATGTGCCTCTTTTATAAGCTACAGTGAAGCAATTGATACATATACAGTAGCTGTATCAAGAGATGAATTTTCCTGGAAATACAGGGTCTTTCATAAGTAACTGACAACTCGAACAATTGACTAATTTTTACGATTTTTTGCTATGGTGTACATCTCTGCTAGTAATAACCTTTCCAGGTGCCTTACATTCCACTTCATAATGCGTTTTCCTGCCAGAAGTCTCTACTTTTCTATGTAGAGATGAATGAAACTATTTCTATGAAATTTAAAACATAGGATTAGTGTCAAAAAACACAAACAACGATTGACGGACCATCTCTTTGTCCACTCTCAAGAGAATTTCAGGAATAACCATCCGTATCTTGTGTACAATCCTTTCCATCAATTCTGGGATGACATGAAGTTTATCTGCGAACACTCGATCCTTAATAAATCCCCATAAAATGAAATCCAAGGGGGATTTAAGTCCGGAGGTCGTGGCGGCCAAGTAACTGGACCTGCGCGACCGATTCACCTGTTAGGAAACACTTCGTAAGCGAAGTTCAAACATCCTGTGCATGCCGCTCATTTGTTATACTAATACAAACACGCATGGAATAGAAATGGTGCTTTCTGGTGGACATATTCGTGTGGATCGACTTCTGGCGGGCAAACGCGTAATCAAACGGAATGTATGGCACAGCTAAAAATCTAAAATAATAGTCAATTTTTCGAGTGATCAGTTACTTATGAAACACCCTGTATTAATTGTTTGGGATTATAAAAATGTAGAACACACAGAATAGCCTACTGTTAAAAGGAGTATATAAATTTCTGAAACTGATTAAAGCTTGATAATTACAAAGTACAAGGGCTCAGATCCCTTTTCTCGCAAGGACTGTGGTGCTCGATGTACATGCTTTAATATCTTTGGCGATCCTGCTCTGTTTCTGTTTTGTCATGCTTCTCTCGCCAGTCATGTGGCAGCTAATTGGTTATGTAAATTTTCAGCTTTTCCCCTTCAAAATTATCTAATGTTCCTTCAATCAAACGGCGAACATTAGAGTGAGATAAATGACCAACAAGGTTGGAGCTCACATAGATACTTTCCTTAAGTCCCAATTTCCACTGCAAGGACGCGTTTTCGCGTACCTTTTAAATGTTTCTCCTCCCATTTCTCCATTGACATTGACTCGGCCTAGAACAGTTGAATTAACCTCTTTCAATTCTTGGAGTATATATATATTTTTTTTCAGAAAATGAAATAAGAGCAAATACATTAATAATGTCAATTTTATTTGTTATAAGGATTTATATATGGTAATCTTGATTCGTTATTGTGATTATTACAGAGGCGATTGTTAAAATCATCGGACTTCGGTATCACTACTTTACGGTGCCCTGGAATCTATTTGACTTCTTGTTGGTCGTGGCGTCTATCCTCGGAATATTGATGGAGGACATCATGATCGACTTTCCTGTATCACCCACACTTCTCAGGGTTGTGCGCGTCTTCCGTATTGGACGCATTCTACGTCTCATAAAGGTAAAACATGACTTTATCACACAACTTTAAAATTAATTCTATAATTTCATATGGCTGTCAGAGTTGTAAATGAGATCAATGTGTTATTTGTTATTCTTACAGAGGGGAATGATTTACTCACTCTTTATCAATCTTGCTCTCTATCTCTCTTTGTCTCTTTACTTCCCCCTATCTCTCCTCACCTATCTTTCTTTTTCTGTCTTTGTTCAGCATAGCAAAGGTGATTTTCAAATTCTTTAAAATAAATAAATACTTACTTACTTACTTACTTACTTACAAATGGCTTTTAAGGAACCCGAAGGTTCATTGCCGCCCTCACATAAGCCCGCCATCGGTCCCTATCCTGTGCAAGATTAAGCCAGTCTCTATCATCATACCCCACCTCCCTCAAATCCATTTTAATATTATCCTCCCATCTACGTCTCGGCCTCCCTAAAGGTCTTTTCCTCCGGTCTCCCAACTAACACTCTATATGCATTTCTGGATTCGCCCATACGTGCTACATGCCCTGCCCATCTCAAACGTCTGGATTTCAAGTTCCTAATTATGTCAGGTGAAGAATACAATGCGTGCAGTTCTGTGTTGTGTAACTTTCTCCATTCTCCTGTAACTTCATCCCTCTTAGCCCCAAATATTTTCCTAAGCACCTTATTCTCAAACACCCTTAACCTATGTTCCTCTCTCAGAGTGAGAGTCCAAGTTTCACAACCATACAGAACAACCGGTAATATAACTGTTTTATAAATTCTAACTTTCAGATTTTTGGACAGCAGACTGGATGATAAGAGCTTCTCAACCGAATAATAACACGCATTTCCCATATTTATTCTGCGTTTAATTTCCTCCCGAGTGTCATTTATATTTGTTACTGTTGCTCCAAGATATTTGAATTTTTCCACCTCTTCGAAGGATAAATCTCCAATATTTATATTTCCATTTTGTACAATATTCCCGTCACGAGACATAATCATATACTTTGTCTTTTCGGGATTTACTTCCAAACCGATCGCTTTACTTGCTTCAAGTAAAATAAAACCCAACCCCCAAGCTGGAGGACCACCCCTTATCGGCTGTCCACGACTGCTTATTCAATATATTCGCAGCTACCCTCCATATCTGGAGGCCGTCTCCTCTATCCGCAACCTGAGGACGTGCCATGCCGTGGTGATAGGGACCCACCATACATGGAAAATAAATAAATAAAAATAATATTTTTCTTTTTCAGTTTTGTATTGAGTAATAGTGAAAGGGTTCACTGCTGTGGAGTAACAGCATGTTTGATCGTGAAACAAGAGGGCCCGGGTTCAAATCCTGGTTGGAGCAAGTTATTGGTTGAGGTGTTTTCCAAGGTTTTAGAGCAAATGCTGGGTAACTTTCAGTGTTGGACCCTGGACCATTTTGCTGGCATTATCACCTTCATCTCACTCACATGCTAAATAACCATAGCAGTTACTAAAGCATCGTAAAACATACTTACTTACTTACTGGCTTTTAAGGAACCCGGAGGTTCATTGCCGCCCTCACATAAGTCTGCCATCGGTCCCTATCCTGAGCAAGATTAATCTAGTCCCTACCATCATATCCCACCTCCCTCAAATCCATTTTAATATTATACTCCCATCTACGTCTCGGCCTCCCCAAAGGTCTTATTCCCTCCGGTCTCCCAACTAACACTCTATATGCATTTCTGGATTCGCCCATACGTGGTACATGACCTGCCTATCTCAAATATACCAATAAAAAATACAGTTGTACTCCAATTATCAGGAATAATTAGGACTGGTCATGATCCGGATATACAGAAATCCGGCACACAGGCGACACTGATATAACCTAGGCAGTTGCGAGCGTCGTTAAATAAACCATAATTTTTAATTCCACTGTCGAAAATAAATTTTGGTAATGACTGCTAGATGGAAAAATAGCTGAAAGTTTCATGGAGTAATACGATACTTATTACCGGTACTCATGTCAGCTCTATAAATTCCTTTCTCACTGTTTTGTACAGGAAAACGATAATTTGAGTGCGTTAACATTAAATTCCCTTTCCTAAATTACATAAAGAAATTATCGCAATATCCTATAAATGTTATCACATATCGCATCAAGATTAAAAATATCTCATAACGTGATAATTTATCGGATGGTTGGCAATGCTGCTGCTGTGTCCAGATCTAGGGTCGTTCAGTCATATCACATCATCTGTGGAAATATTCATGTTGTTGCCAAAAAATTCTATATCTTTCATTAACCTCTATACATCTATACTACAGAAATATACAACAGGTGTATAAAGACCGACATATCTCTTACAATGTGGACATGAAATACACAAATTCTCACTTTTATACTCTAATTAGTTTACTTCGCTATACTGGAGAATTAGCACGGTCACTTTGAACCGTGCCGTTACGTTTACCACCAAATTTAAGTAAATACACAATGTCACCAACATAAGAACATGATGTTGGTGTGTGGCGTAAGAGAAATTTTTTCTCTCTCTGTCTACCTCCTTCGTTCTGAACATTATTGAGAGATAGCACCACTGTTAGCGACAATGTGTATTTGCGTAAATATTGCGAGTAAATTATGACGAGTGCCTTAGATGAGAGGCTCAGGACAGAAACAGTTTTGCTGTATCATCATGCAGTGGGAGCGTGATCCTTACTTGAATTTATTTTTGCGTGTACTTGCAGATTAAATGATTACAGTTACAGGCCTTGCATTTACGAAGGTTATGTTATGTTAGGTTAGCTTAGATTAGCTTAGCTTAGGTTAGGTTAGCTTAGGTTAGGTTAGATTAGCTTTGGTTAGGTTAGATTAGTTTTGGTTAGGTTAGCTTAGCTTTGGTTAGATTAGGTTATGTTAGGTTATGTTAGCTTTGGTTAGGTTAGGTTAGCTTTGGTTAGGTTAGGTTAGCTTTGGTTAGGTTAGCTTGATTTGATTCGTCCATGTAGTAGTTAAAATTATATAATATGACAGTTTTTGATTCGTAATATTGTTAAAAAATAATAGGCCTATAATGAAAGCGGTGAATAATTTCATGGTCCTTAAATTTTTTTTCGTAAAAGGCTAGGTATTTTTCTATAGGCCAGAAATAAAACAGCAACGCCGTCATAATTACGTACTTTACGCTTTGGCGAACATTAACCGGAAATTTACTTTCCGTCATTTTAATTGTATTCCGTGAAACACACCTTTTTTCCTGTTAATTTCCTTGTGATAACCTAGTTTATTATCTTATTACATCTTCATTTTCTTTTAATCCATTCAAAAACCGCCGTTGTACTTTAAACCTTGAACTTGACTAATGGAGTGAATTATTTAAGAATATAGTCGCGAATTTGACTACCACCATTTCGATTATATTTTGTTTGATACGGCTCCGTACGGCCCGGTGACTAGTGGCCAGCGAGTAGAGTCGACTATCGATATTGGTCTGCCGTGCGTATTATGCAGTTGTTCCGTTTACTTATATTAAATTTTGTTGTTGTTTTTTTTAATACTGAATTATGATTGTCCCAGTTTTCAAAGTTTACATCATTTTTCTTTAAATTATATTTAATTCAATCCTAATAGATGTATGCTTTTCATATTTTTCCAATTACTTTTTCAGAAAAAAATATCTATCCTTTTAGTTGTTAATTTTGTCAATTTTTCAAAACTTGTCACATCATCAACACACGGTGATTTAAATACTTTCAATAGCAGAAGAAAACACATGTGTCAGTTTACTTCACATGCTTTTGTGGACTTCTGTGCAAAATTTCACTGAGATTGGAGAAAAACTGCATTCGAGCATTTTAGATGTTACAAAATGTTGAAAATTGGAAAATCGAGAAAATGAGTAATAAAGTACGGCATGTATATGATATATACTATCGATATCCTTCTTCCTATACAGGTCTACCACACAGATTTTCTCCTACATAACAGCGCGAAACATGAACTGAAGAAAAGTAAAATTAGTTAGAATGAAGAACAAAGTCTGTCAGAATGACAGCTGAGTGTCAGTTTGCAGGGCTGCATTCGCTGGTCCCTTTAAATTCGCTCTGAGGGACTTTACGTTGTCATAAGGCCAAAATAAGCACAGATTTAGAAAACTGAAGCATTATTTTATTTTTTAGAGTTAAAAACAGAATTTCCATTTTTTAATGTTTTTTGTTATTTTCATAAATCCATACATAGCCTTAAATACCGATATCCTATATTACGGCCTAAATTGAGAAATGTCTAGAATTATTCATTATATAAGCTGAACACAAAAATCAATTGAAGCAGTGAGATCAATAACCATTCAAGTCCACTTCTGGTCATTCATTTTTTTCAAATTTGAAATTAAATTTTGGATATTTCCACAAGTATTACGACTTTAAAATTTGGTAGGCCTATACTATTTTGTCTTGATCTCTAAAACAACCAGAAATATTACGTGCAAAAAATAATAAGGTAATTTCATAGAAGACGGGCACTTGGTTGAATATAGTACGTATTACCAACTTTTTTTATTTCAGAGTTAAATGTTAGTGATCTTTTAGTGACTTTTACATGTTAGTACTAGGTTTTTTATACTAGGTGTCGCCGTGATTTTCTTTTAATTTGATTGGTTATAGTTGTCATTTGTTCTAGAATTTTCATTAATTTTGAATGGATAATGACGTTATCAGTTGTTCTTGGTTGTTTGACGTGAAATGTTATGTTGTGTCTGATGGCTAAAACTATTGAAAGTTTGTCATTTTATGATTTTCTTTCGATTTGATTGGTTATAGTTGTAATTTATTCTATAATTTTCATTAATTTTGAAAGGATAATGACGTCAGTTGTTCCTGGTTGTTTGACGTGAGTGATGTTACATTGTAGATTTGTCTGCATTTGTCGAATGAGCATCATCATGCTTAGGCACTTTTCAGTGCCAATAATTTATTTTGTGTGCACTTGGAATTTTGAAGTAAGAGGGAAAGGAAGGAATCATGTTCTGAAATTATTGATTAAATTTTGTGTCGATTTTGGTTTAGTTCTTTCGCTGGTGATTAAGGATTGTGTTGAATGTTGGGGAGAAAACTGTTTTTTCTGTGGTTTAAAGAAATTACTTACTGAATTTTTTGGTCGATGTTATGGTGTAATAAGTGTTCAAGAGAATTTCATTTAGTGTAAAGACGTGGTTTATTTATGCAAAGTTGACTGTACGACAAAGTGTTAGTTTAGTTCTTTGTTGCTTGCATGGTTTAAGTTTAGATTGCCTTGGAAAGCCTGTGTCATTTATATTGGAAGTGAAGTGGTTGTCGATGAAGACGTCAATGAGAATTGAATTTTATTTGATAAGGTGATAAATTATTATGTTTTGTGTTTTTGTGATTTTTGGGGATAAAGTGCGGACGAAAACTACCAGAAAAGTACTACCAACTATGAAGTTCGAATGCCACGAAATTTAAAAAAATCAAAGGCGAAAAATTAAATATATTTTCATTTTTTGGAGGGCTTATTCTTCTTTAAAAATACGAATATATATTTGATTTGTCATCTTTGATTTTGCGATGTTAACATTTGGACTTCATAGTTGGCAGAATTTTAATAGTTTTCGTCAATAACCTGGATTTTGCCCGTCTTCTAGGAAATTACCAATAATAATTAGGTAAGAAATAAAAAAAAAAGTTTTTTTGCATTTTTCTCGAAACTTGTGTAAATGGACTTGAATGGTTATTGATCTCACTGCTTCAATTAAGTTGTATGTGGGAGAAGAAGCATAAGAGGATTAGAGATAGTGAAATAACCATTATATTAATTAACTAATCAATCCAGCATATTATGAAATTTTCTGTCTCGCTATAATAGTAAAAATGTTGTATCTGTCATCCTCTGCTTCGCCCTGCAGGCAGCGAAGGGCATCAGAAAGCTGCTGTTCGCGCTGGTGGTGTCGTTGCCCGCTCTCTTCAACATCGGAGCCCTCCTAGCACTCATCACCTTCATCTACGCCATCATCGGCATGTCTGTGTTCGGCCACGTCAAACAGCAAGGCGCACTGGATGACATGGTCAACTTCGAGACATTTGGTCGCAGCATGCAACTCCTCTTCAGGTGAGCGCACCAATCTGACTGGTTTGGGTATGTCTGTGTGGTTCCTTCTAAACTTCAGACCCTCTGGATTACAGCCCATTATAATTCAGAATGGAAACTTGTGGAATACGCTAGAAGAAAGAGAGAGATAATATGACACTTAAAATTTGGCTGAGTAATTTCGGATGATGATTTACGTTTTATATTCCTCGATACAGTGTGAGATGATAGTTGTTTGGCTAATCATGCATGCAAAATATTTTTGTCTCATTTATTTCTACATTTAAAAAACAATTATAACTGTAATTGTTGTTGTTGTTGATGTTGTTATTATTATTATTACTATTACTAGTTTTATTATCGATATTATTACTGTTAGTATTACTATTATTATTATTATCATTATTATTATTATTATTATTATTATTATTATTATTATTATTATTATTATTATTTTAGATACAATTCTTCTTAAATCATGTCAGCATAGGCCTATGTTCTGCAATAACAAAGCTACAAATTCATAAATATTGCCTATAGTATAAAAATGAGAAACTAGATTAAGACCCGAAATAAGATTGACGTTTCCAACCATTTGATTTGTAAAATCTTTATGATGAATAAATTGCTGCTGCAAAATTCGACCCTGGATGTCGCTAGTGCTGAAATTTGACCACTGAATAATTTCGATGATGATTTGCACCAAAGACATTCTATATTGCTTGCATGATGAATTATGATGAAGAATTGTTGGATTGTCACAGGAGAACTGGAATACCCGGAAAAATACTCATGTTTTGCCTGGACCTCGAGCTTGTTCAACACACATTATAAATTCATGGTGGCTCGACTAGAATTTGAACCCTGGCCCCCTGGCTTGTAAGCCCAACTCTCTAGCATTGAGCAACTTCAGAGTTACAGTATAAAGAGTGCCTAATTTATAATAACAAGATTTTTTTTTTCATAATGTAGAGCCTACAACACTAACAAACTTTCTATCTTCAGATTGATGACTTCGGCTGGCTGGAACGACGTGTTGGAGTCCTTGATGATACAGCCTCCAAACTGTAATCCAACTTACAACAACCAGCCTAATGGCGACTGTGGCTCCCCACTCCTGGCGATCACTTACTTCACCAGCTTCATCATCATTAGTTACATGATCGTCATCAACATGTACATCGCTATCATTCTAGAAAACTTCAACCAAGCGCACCAGGAGGAGGAGATAGGCATCGTAGAAGACGATCTGGAAATGTTCTACATCCGCTGGTCAAAGTGAGTTCAAGATTTAAATCCAAGTGACTAATGTCTAGAAGTGGCTGTAAACGACAATAGATTAAGACAAAAGTATTTTCTGAAATTTGACAGAAAATATAAAAGTGTTTGGCGTGGTCAAAATATTTATAAATATTCATCTGCTATGAATAACTAAAACGGATCCTCTCATTCTTTTCGAAATTAAAAGAATCGTGCGAAAAATATATTACTAATTTTCATCTTTAATCCGGCAGTGAATCTCTTAAGTTCGACACCTTAGAAATCAAAAGTCTAGATAGGTAGTGTCATTCCCATTTTTTGTTCTTTCGTTGCCGAGCTACCAGACGAGATCTACGCCCACCGTATAACATTATCATGTCGTAGCTCCTATGATAATAAATCAAACATGGGTTTCAGCAAATTTGAATAAATTGGTTCTGTGTTCTTTCTGCGAACGACAACGAAAAGAGCCAAATGGCACGATTATATTTTTTATTTATTTATTTATTTATTTATGTATTTATTTATTAATTGAACTTACTTATTTATTTATTTATTTATTTATTTAACCGTTTGGTAGAGATAAGGCCATCAAACCTTCTCTTCCCCCTCTACCAGGGCATTACAACAAGTCTCGGAATACAGGAAATTATAATTACAGTAACTTAAATTTACAAATAACAATAAAATTTGTATTCATTAACTGATTAATAAAACTAGACAGTTCATTGTAAAAGTCAGAACTTTCGATTTTTTTCATTGATTAAGTAAAAATCCACTAAACTTTCTTTATTGCTTGTAATGAAAATGTTCATTTGCTTTTGAACGCTATAAAAAAATGACAGTCTCTGAAAAAAAAAAAAAAAAAAAAAATAGGGCTCCCACAAGCGAGAGCGAGATTGTGTATGATGATGAATACGTTATGTCTTATGTGTTGGTAATAAATATTAATTAGCCTTAAAATGCATAAAGTCATTAATAGAAATCACAAAACATGTTTAAATGTAGCCGACCTGCATGATTTGCCAGAAATAAAAATGATAATGTTAATACTTTCTTTATTGCATTTACTACTGTGTCCATATTGGCTTTTATAAAATAATTTTAAATGAAAATGAATATAAAAATAAAAAGGTAAAGGTATCCCCATTTGCCAGAAGGCATTTTAATTTATTATCAAGTAATCATAACCCCATTACTTTCCATGACCTTCTGCACTAGAAGTGAGGTAAAGTGTGGCACCACGCTTTGAAACCACCTCGTAAGCAATGGTAAGACCCGGTACTCAATTTTATTGGAGGCTGAGTCCTTTGACTCAAAGTTTGGCAACGAGAAAAATGCTGTTACAACCTGGGATCGAACCCTGGACTTCCAGTCATAGCCAGCTTTACCAACTGATACAAGAAAACTATAATATCTTAAAGACTGTTTTTAATAGATGCAAAAGTTGGTTAAAGGAATGAATACATTGTTTACAATTTTAAAAAGATAATGTTTACACTATGTACCATTTACTACTTAGCCTGTATTGGTGCTTTTTTATATAATAATCTTTAAACTAATAATAGAATATAAAATCAAAACTTTGTTTATTTGAGCTCTTTGTCATTTTTTATTATCAAGTAATCATAATTTAGTTTTAAAATTTTATTTCTGTAAAGTAGAGGTAAAGTGTGGATTTATTTTTTGTAAACTACGATCGTAAGCAATGGCATATCGGATAATTCGCAGCCATTTTGAGTCTCTTTGACTCATTATCTCGTACACACATTAAAATCGCCTCTTGCTTCTATCATACCAGTTTTAGAATACAAGAAAGAATTATAAATTATAGGAATTTCTAAAGACTGTTTTCTCACATACAATCTCAAGAAAAAAACCTTAACATTTGATTCATTTAAGCTCCCATTCCTATTCTAAAGCTATTTAAACTAAGCTTTAGTGTATCACCAATTGTACATGTAGTCACAAAAAATTTTATTTCTTTCAAAATTTTTTTTTTTCTTACATTGAATATTTTCTGGTAAAAAACAATTTTCTCCTCTAATATTTTGGGTCCATTTGAAAATAGCTTCACACATTTAATGACTTTTTCTGTAATAAACAAATGCAAAAATTTACTTGTACTTGTACTTATAAAAAAAACGTTTATTTCACATTTTTGGGTGAGCCCAGACTTATCTGCTAAAATGCAGCCAGTTTTGTATTCAACAAAATGTATAATTCTGTGGTGTTCGGGTAAAGGCGGATAAGTCATTTTTTTTTTTTTTTTTTTTTTGTACAGATGGAATTTTGTTTCCCAGATGAACACACAAGTAAAATTATACAAGTTGATGTATAAAAATCAAATAGATATTTGATAGCCGTCCCAACCAGGGTTTAATAATCAGCCTCCTAATCAATTCTGAATGAATATTTATATTTAATTCAATTTTTTCTTTAATAGAAACCCTAGTTAGGTAGGCTATCATTGAAAAATTTATTGGAAATGCAACAAACAATTTAGGCTAAAAGACAAATTACATTTTATAAAGAATATAAATGATGATTAATTATGCAAATCGATGACTTCAGTGCAGTGGAGGATATCATGTCCAGGGTGCTGGCACGAACTTTTAATTTTCGGAAGACTTCTAAGGACTGCCGTGGGATTGTGCCTCTAGCCCCAATCATAATTTCTATAACGTCCCATGTCTTGATGTTATATTTGGTCCCCAAATCGCTGCAGCATGACAGATAAATCGCCCATTTTTCTTTGCAAACTTCTCTAGGTTGTTCCTCGCTGTTCTCAAAACGGACTGTGGGATCGAGAACAAGTCCACAATTTTTTTTCGGTCTATAACAATGATATCTGCTCTTCATGTTGATCCGTCAGCGGAAAGGCATCCAGTTTCCTCGTACACCTCATACTTATCAGCCCAGCGAAGTTCATTGGCAATCGTTGAGCGAATTTTATTATGACGGTCAATTCTCAGTAATTTGAATAATTTCAAGGAAAAATTGTTCCGGAGCCGGGTATCGATCCCGGGACCCTTCGCTTAGTGCGCGGATGCTCTACCGGCTGAGCCCGGCTCCGGAACAATTTTTCCTTGAAATTATTCAAACCTGCTTTACAGGGAGCTACTACCTGGAAGCCAGATTTGTATAATACATTCGTTACTGGAGGTATGTTAACAGAAAGCCACAATTTAAGTCACACAGTATTGTGTGCACTCATAGTTGAGTTCTGGCATCTTGTCAGCTCATTTGAGTTGTGTGGATATAAAGGAAAAATTGTGACGGTGTCGTGTATAGTTCCTGGGGTAGCTCAGTCAGTAGAGCATTCGCGCAGTAAGTGATGGGTCCCAGGATCGATACCCGGCCCCGGAACAATTTTTCCTTGAAATTATTCAAACCTGCTTTACAGAGAACTACTACCTGAAAGCCAGATTTGTGTAATTCTCAGTAATTCTGCCTTCCGGCAAAAACCCAGTACATGGGCTAAGGTTGATGTGTTTTATTTGTGTATAAAATTATTTGCAATAAGGGTTCGATGTTTAATTTTCATTTATCTCCAAACTCATTTTTATGACTTATCTCCCTTTACCCAAACAACACAGAATTGATCTGACTTTCTCCTGATGATGTTTCGAGTATAATGTAATTGAACTTGTTATTCCACAGATATGATCCCCATGCTACGCAATTCATCCGCTTCACCCAGCTGTCAGACTTTATCGCCAGTCTAGATCCCCCTCTGGGCATTCCTAAACCAAACATCGTAGCCCTAGTGAGCTTCAACCTGCCAATAGCTCGAGGGAACAAAATCCACTGTCTGGACATCTTGCATTCTCTGGTAAAATATGTGCTGGGCCATGTGGAAGAGACTGAGGATTTCAAGAAGGTACGTTCTCATACTGAGACAGGAAGTTGTAAAATAAATATTTTAACAGGTTTATTTTTCTTTGTTATATTGTATTTACGAGGCGTGTTCTTAAAGTAAGTTCCGTTTTTAATTATAGCCATCGCATCACTGCAATCGTTATTTTGCGCATGCCTGTTTTCTTCTTCAGTCCTCAGGCAAGCTGTGGATGCAGTTTCAGAGCTTCAGTCCGTGTGTGTGGTTAGTTGTGATCAGTTGAAATGTTTAAAGTGGTCGAGCACCCCGCCGACTGTGAGATGCGCTCTGTTATCAGTTTTTTGAATGCGAGAAACATCAAACCAGCTGACATTCATCGTCAACTTTATGAGGTGTATGGTGATGATGCCATTAGTGATGAATGGTCAGGAGATGGGTTAGGAAGTTCAACGAGGGCCGCGTCTCTGTGCATGACGAGCAGCGTACCGGTCGGCCATCTTTGATCAATGACGATTTGGTGCGTGCTGTCGATGAAAAAATTCATAAGGACAGGAGGTTCACAATTTCTTGAATTTTCCACAAATGTCGCAGAGTGTTCTCTACAAAATTGTGACAGATCGATTACGATATCGAAAATTGTGCTTACAATGGGTACCCAAGATGTTTATCGAGGAACACAAAACCAAACGAGCTTCCAGTGCATTGAGCTTTCTTACAGTGAGCAAGGCGATGAGTTTCTTGACCATATCGTGACAGGTGACGAGACTTGGGTGTCTCTCATGCCATCTGAATCGAAGCAGCAATCCATGGAATGGAGGCACACTGCATCGCCAAGGAAAAAGAAATTCAAACCAACCATGTCAACACGCAAGATCATGTGCACTGTTTTTCTGGGACAGAAAAGGAGTCCTACTCATCGAATTCTTGCCTCGGTGTGAAACCATTAATAAAGAAACCTATTGTCAGACCTTGAAGAAGCTCCGTCGCGCAATTCAGAACAAGAGACGTGGGATGCTGACCGACGGAGTTGTGTTTCTTCATGACAACGCTCGGTCACACACAGCACGTGACACCCAAAATCTCATCTCGAAATTTGGCTGGTAACAAATTGACCATCCCCCCTACAGCCCGGATTTGGATCCGAATGACTTTCATCTCTTCCTGCACCTCAAGAAGTTCCTCGGTGGTCAATGTTTTGATGGCGACGATGAAGTGAAAATAGCAGTGCGGGAGTGGTTCGCATCGCAATTCTACAATGAGGGGATAGAAAGACTTGTGCCACAACTCGATAAATGCCTCAATAATGGTGGAGATTATGTTGAGAAGTAATTGAAGTTTGGGGAATACAATGCAACAAAAATGGTTTGTAAATATCTTCCCATTTACTTACTACACCCTTTTGGAACTTACTTTAAGAACATGCCTCGTATGTTACAGATTTGTTTTAAGAATTCATACAAAAATCTGGTGCATCGTTGGTGGAATGGCTGTTTCATTAGCTTACCAAACTGAGGTTTAATTTTTTTTTAATAGAACTTTCTACAGTGCTGTAGTTCCCTCAACCAAATAATGTATAATACATAAAAATTTCCATGCTATTCATTTAATCTTTTCCTCCATTGTTCCCTATCTAATGTATCTGTGTCTTGTAGTTCCTTTCAGTTCCATATTTCTTCTTACTCCATCCATCCAATTAGGTCTTTCTTTCCTATTCCTTCCTTCCGGTTCACATTGCATGATTTCCTTTGGTGTTCTTCCATCTTCCATCCTTTTAACATGCCGTATCATTGTACTCTTTTTTCATTTATAACTTCTACTACAATATACAGGGTGATTCACGAGGATTTACCATCACTTACGGAGCTTATTTCCGAAGACATTCTGAGCAAAAAAGTCATACAAACATTTGTCCTTGTCCGCCGAGTTAGCTCTATGGTAGCGTGTCTGCCTTCAGACTAGCCGGCCCGGGTTCGATTCCTGTCCGGGTCAGAAATTTTCATATAAAATTTTCTACCTCAGGACTAGGAGAGATGGCAGTGCACAACTTCTAACCACTAAATTGTGTACCAATATGCCTGGGTTAAACCCCAAATCTTTCCGCAGAGCATATGAAGGGAAGGCATATGTCACTGTTGATAGCGAATCACGCAAAGTGAAGTGGGTAGGCATTAGACACACACACATATTTGTCCTGATCGCAGTATCAGTATTTTCAAAGTTACATTAATTTGAAGTTTCTTCTTTAGTTTTAAAGGTAAAAAAATATTACAAATAGAGAATGAACTATTCAGAAGTATCATTTCTTTAATTGGCTTAGTGTTCTGAAGCTAAAAATGCGTTGTTAATTGCTTTGTACAGATTTTACTTTTCAATTTTTAACTAAAAATGACATCATTCTTACGCACTTATCACAAAAATTGTTACAAATCATACGACTTTAGGAACTTGATTCTTTACAGTTTAATTATGCATCCCAATGTACAGCCTTAAAGAATTTACAAGAGTGGCGTGATATGTAACAATTATTGTGATAAATACGTAAGAAAATGTAGTTTTGTAGCAAAAAATCGAAAAAAAATTCTGTACGAAGCAACTGTGAAATTCACAACACATGCTAGTTTATTTTTTTAATATTAATATTAATATTTTTTCTTAAGAAAAATATTAATAAAATAAACTAGCAGCATTTCTCACAAAATAAATGCATAGAAACATGCAGCTACCTCATAAATACTTGCAGTAAAAATTTCATCCAGATTGATTAATATTTGGCATAAGAATCAACAAAAATGAACACAGAAAAATAGATTTGAAAATAAAATGAATATTTATGTAAATTAATATTCTCCTCCGCTACATTCATCTAGTAACTTCAGGGAGCCAACAAAAAGTTACTAGATTTGTAATCAGAAATTTTAGAAAAGAATTCTTCGATGAAAAACAATTTTGACAGCTCTTTAAATTCCACACCCCCTTCCAGCCTTAATTTAAAAAGTGTAAACCTTCGAGTATTTGTAATCAGAATTGAGCTGAATCCATTTGGGGTATAAAAATATAAATTCTGAATAAGTGAAATAGCCAAAAAAATTTGGAAAAATTTTCATGATTTTCAGTGGAGTCTTCCGTTAAGACTTAGAAATAAGATTGACAAAGTCATGATTTGTAAAAATCTTTATGGTGAATAAATTACTATTACTATTACTACTGACTAGCTACATATTACACTAGTCTGACTTCAGATGCATACAAACAATTGTTCTTCCTCTGACACATATCGTCAAGTGAGATGTACTGCCTGATAATAAATGTAGCCTACATATCAGCCAGAACCTCAATCAGAGGCATTATAAATATTAACGAATGAGAATGATATTTTACAAAGTTGTAATTACTATAGAGATGATTTTAGAGGAAAGTAATATAATATGAGAAATGTTTCAAGAAATAGTGTATTCTTCTTGCAGCTGCAAGACCAGATGGACATCAAATTCAAGAAGCAGTTTCCAACGAGAAAGGAACTTGAAATTGTGTCTTCAACGCGCATCTGGAAAAGACAGGACAAAGCAGCGAGAACTATTCAGTCAGCTTTCAGGGAATACATCAGGTGGGTAGCTTGCACTTGTTTCAATGTTGACTTTCTTCATACGGTACGTATTTCAGGAGGCATTCTGCATAATATACTAAATTATTTAACCTGAGGCTTAAAGTTTGATCATTTTTACAATCACACTGACCTAGAGGAATACTATGGGAATTAAATTATGCAGGGTTTCCATTTCGATCTCATTATTTAAAGAAAATATGTATTTTAACAACAAATTAAATAATTGATTAAATGGCGATCTTACTCGTGTTAATTGTGTAAGCATTTGCGGCTTACAGCTGTTTCGGTGCTTCTTCACACCATCCTCAGAGCCTCCTAGATCTCAGCGTCATCTCGAACTTCGCTGCCTGTTGTGTGGGTGCGTTCAATTGTTGAAAAGTGTTGAAATGTGGTGTGAAATAGTGTGTGTGTTCTGAAAATGATCTGTGTGTTGAGAATTTGATCAGGGTGTGTTTTAGTGTGTCTGTATATTTCATGTTGTTCTAGTGTGTTGAGTTTTTGGTTTTTGGGTTGTATGTGTAGGATTTCCATGTCTGTATTTATGTTATTGTATGTGTATTGTGTGAAGAAGTGAACACAATTAAATACATAGCACAAGAAAATGGTTACAACCCAAACATAATAGACAACATCATTAGGAAGACAAAACAAAAACTCAACAAACACAAAAACACACAAAACACAACACAAACACAAGAACACAAGGAATACATCACACTAACATACGAAAACAAAAACACACACAAGATCGCATCCTCATTCAGAAAACAGAAATATAACATAGCATAGAGAACAGAAAACACACTACAAAGACATCTCAACACACAAACAACACAAACAAATAAATACAACCACATAGGCGTATACAAACTCACATGCAATAGTTGCGACAGTTTCTACATTGGACAGACAGGCAGATCATTCCAAACTCGATACAAAGAACACATTAAAGCTATAACCAGAGGACACAATAATCTACATATGCCGAACACATAACCAATGCTAACCACACATACAATAACATAAATACAGACATGGAAATCCTACACATACAACCCAAAAACCAAAAACTCAACACACTAGAACAATATGAAATATACAGACACACTAAAACACACCCTGATCAAATTCTCAACACACGGATCAATTTCAGAACACACACACTATTTGACACAACTCTTCATCACATGAACGCACCAACACAACAGGCAGCGAAGCTGAGATAGTGCCGAGATCTAGTAGGCTCTGAGGATGGTGTCAAGTAGCACCGAAACAGCTGTAAGCCACACATGCTTACATAATTAACACGAATAAGATCGCCATTTAATCAATTATTTATATTCAAGTGTTAAAAGTAGTGTACGAAAGATTCAACATGGAAAAAAGTAAAGTTTATTCCAATTGTTTGGATGGATTCACTCGTCCACTTGCCAAAATCACCACTGCATGTAAAAATCATGTTTACATTGCGTAGTGCTTTATAGTTAATTTTTTTAAAGTCCCATTTTATTATAATGAAGTTCAAATAAAAGTTTATAAGGAATCGAAAGGTACATTTACTATATACTCTACTAATTTTAAATTGAACGTAGTTGAAGATACAAATAAAATACAGACATTTATGATTGATTTTTTAATGCATTACGGTCAGGATATTGTATCAGAAATGACATGAAAGAGAAGTTAAAGTTAAATCAGTATTGGTTATGTTAGATTTTAGTACATCTACACTTATAAAATATCAACAAAATGTGTTGTAGTGAAATTCTTCCCATTCATTACCTTAGAAGTTTCATATCACATTGGGCAAAAATATTATCTTATCTATAAGTCCTCAACATCTTCAAATTCATCAAGCATTGTAATATATATAAAATGGGTACTATAGCTTGAAGTTTTAAACATTTCTTCCACAGGAGATCTTCAACTTCTAAAATGAGAAATAATCTCGCAAGTACTGTATGTACAGTGATATGCGGATAGGTGTGTGTGTGTGTGTGTGTGTGCGTGTTTAAATTTATGCTGAAATGCAGAATTTCATTCAGAAACAGTGGATAAACAGTAATAAAATGAATAATTTGCAAATCAAGCTTTGAGGTATAACTCCCTGTAAAGTTGATTTGAATAATTTCGATGGAAAAATTTGTTCCGGGGCCGGGTATCGAACCCGGGACCTTTGGTTAAACGTACCAACGCTCTATCAACTGACCTACCCGAGAACTCTACCAGACACTGATCCAATATTTCCCTCTATATCCACAGACCTCAAAGTGGGCTGACAACCATCAAGCAACCAACATTGAGTGCACACTAACTCTGTGTGACTTAAATTGTGGATTTCTGTTAACGAACAGTGACGTATATTATGCATAAACTGAATGAAGTTCTACTGATTCAGAAAAAAAGCAATAAGAATTATTACAGAAGTACCAAGTACATCACATTGTAAACCATTGTTCATACAGGAGTCCATCTTGTTAATGATTATATTCTTGAACTCCTTCTGTACATAAAAAAAATCTTTATAACTTCACTAGTAGAACGGATAAACATGAGTTTAATACTTGTAATAAAAAAAACTAGACATATCATATTGCAGACTATCCAAAGTTAAAAGTAGTCTTATATCTTGGGCTGCAGGATGTTTAACATGTTACCACAAGAAGCACAGGAAGTGTCACTAGATATATTCCAAGTAAAAGTGAAAACGTGGTTTCTTATTTTGAGTTATAAAATCAAGCTGTAGAGATTTTTTTGGTTTCTTTCTCTCAGTTTCATTATTATTTTTGTAATATATGAGGAATTTCTCATAAATTGAATAATTTCGAAATTATTTAAATCAACTTTAAAGGGAGTTATACCTGAAATCTTGATTTCTCATAAATTGTTACTAAGTTAATTATTGTCTTATTATTTACTAGGGTTGGATAAAAAGTAATGGCAACAGTTCGATATTTCTGACATGGCTTTATTCACAGGGTTACAACATTTACGTGCCTTCTATATAGTCGCCCCCCTTATTTATTACCTTTTGCCAAATGTTTGGAAGGCGTCGTACACCATCAGCGCATCCATCTTTGTTGATGTTCCGTATTGACCGCCCTAAAGCACGGATAAGTTCATCTCTGGTATTGTACCGGGTCCCTCGCAGTGGTTCTTTCACTTTGGTGAAAAGATCGTAATCGCATGGATCATATCGGGTGAGTACTGTGGATGTTCCAGTAGTCCGCGTTTTCCGTCTGCCTTGGAGGTACAGCGTGGTGCAGTATTACCCATCAATGTCATACGCCACAATGAACATCACTTTCACAGCACTTTGTGTATGGCGCACTTTCTTCAGACGAGAAGAACTTGGATGCTTCCATTCATTTGATTGACGTTTCAAGTTTGGTTGGTTCGTATGAGCGAGCCCAGGTTTCGTCCAAGAAAGTCATCATCTTTCCTTTGGTACCGGTCCAACAAGGCCTGTGCGACTGCATAGCAGTGCTATTGTTAAACCTCTGTAACCCAGAATGTCTTGCAGAATGTGGAGCACAGTTTTGTGACATACTCCGACTTCAGCTGCTAACTCACGCGCAGTCCATCGGCGATCATCATCCAACAGGGAAGCAAGGAGTTGAACTGTGTTGTCCTCCACGTGGGGTCGTCCTGTACGGAGGTTGTCCTGAACGGCATCCCTGCCTTCCCGGAACGCTTTAACCCATCGTGCCACTGTGCGATATGGCAATGCTACATCGGCATATGCTTCATGCAGTCCCTGAAAACATTCTTGTGCACTACGACCTCGTGTCACTTCAATTTTAATCCAGGAACGTTGCTCTAGTTTTGTAAACGTGGTCTTAGGGCGCTTGCACTATCCCTATGAAAGCCAACGTTCTACACACTGCAGTAGATTGACAGAGTACTGTCGCCGCTGGCTGCACTAACTCATCTAACAGTCCTTGTCCATGTCCACACACCTGGCAACTCTCGAACGCACCATCACGTGACAGCAGTGTTGCCATTACTTTTTATCCAACCTATGTAAGTTAATTCTTATCTTATTGTATGTAAACAGGGAGTATCAAATATTAATTGGGATCAGTGTGTTATAATTTTCATCTAGATGACGTAATCTTGACTCTCGATTGTAAACATTAAGGAGTATTTGGAATCAGTTTGTTTTATCGTTAGTGGTGTATGTAATAGAATATTTTATATTTTAGTACGATAATTTTACACTTGTATTTTGACAATGTCAATAACTTTAGCTATAACGACAGCTTTACTTGTACAATATTATACTAAGATTTACTGGAGAATATGCAGTAGGCCTACTGTACTACAAAATTAGGTCGCCTGTAGAAGCGTTAAATAACAGAATGTTGTTGTTTTCTAATGCCAGGCGTTTGATAATAAAGTCATTTGACCTCTTGCACACCAATATTTTTCAAAGATATTATCATGGTCAGCCACTGAAGCACAGATTTTGAGGTGTTCCGAATCCATTTCTTGGTTTGAGTTGCACAATGGGCAGTTAGGGGACTGATATATTCCAATTCTATGCAGGTGATTGGCCAAACAATCATGGCCTGTTGCCAATCTAAATGCAGCTACAGACGATTTTCGTGGTAAATCGGGAATTAACTGTGGATTATGGTGCAGAGAGTTCTATTTTTTCCCTTGAGATTGTGTTATCAAATTTTGTTGTAACAGAATGTAGTATCTCGTGATTTCCAATGGAAGGAACTGAATTCTGTGTGATGCTTTGTTCTGTATCAGATTGAAGCAGGAGAGGGAGCGAGAGCCCCTGGATCTGGAAGATGAGATGACCCAGACATCGAGTCCCGGTGGTGGCTGGCAAAGCCGTCTCTCAGCATTCCTGCATGTTCACCGCGGCAGCCGGGCTTCGTCTCGCAAGTCATCGCGCGCATCCGATGCCAGCGAACTCTCGGAGCTCGGGGGAGCCTGGCTGAACCTGCCGTTGCTGTTCCTGTCCGGAGCCCACCAAGGTCAGACGGAGGACCTCCTGGAGCCCGCCAACAGCAACAGCAACGGCAATGTGTGCATCATGGTGAGCGAGCCGTCGCCCGATAACGTCCCCGTGTTTACTGACGATTCGAAGCCCGGCACCAGTCTGGTATTGCCGGTCAGCGGCAAGCTGGAGGCTGCCGAAAATAGTGATGTGAGCATTTTGGTGACACAACCCTCGCCAGACACAACCACCATCCCAGTGGACACCCATTCTGACGAACGCAGACCTAGTAATTCCAGTGCGGAAAGCATTCAAGCTTCACGAACAGGGAACGGATTCCAGGACTCTGCCGAGAGCAGGACCGTGCCCAGCTTAGAATCGACTTTATCATCAGGGACAACAACCAATGCGGCCTTGGATAGGCACCCGTTAGGGCTCCTGAGACCTGTAGGGACTGTGCTTTCATTATTCCCCATGCAACTGGGGAATGGTGCCGATATAGGAGGCCCTGCCACCCGGAAACCAGCTTCTGAGGCCGTTACGGGACCCGTGGACATGCACCCGGTGAGGGTGAGGCCGGGCACAGGGCTGTCCCTGCCCCCGTCGGACCCCAGCACGAGCAGATCGCTGGGCAAGTCGTCGCCGAGATGGCAGAGAAACGACGGGCGAGATTGCGGAGGAGGAAGTCGAGTGACGCCACCCTGGTGCACGTTCTGGTGCACAGGGAGTCGGAGGAGTCCACCGACGACAAGGGGAGCTGATGGGTCGCGGACTAGGCCGGCGCTTCTCGTACCATTCCCTTCCGTGAAAGGAGGGGGTGATGGCAGTCGCGAGTCTCGAGCGACGAAACCAGTAGGAGATGTTGTTGACCCCTACACACACATGCCCAAAAATGCCCACATGCGAACATAAATGCAATAATGTTTAGTAATAGGTTTCTAAAAGTCGGATGTGCAGTTTTGTGTGTGGGTGTGAGAGGGGTGCCCCGTGTTAACAGGTTACCGTACCTGCATTACTTGTAAGTGGACCAAGAGCAGAGTAACAGACGGAGGTGCAAGAGTGAGTAAAGGCTGTGTCCCTGTGCATACTTGTGGTGTACGTTAGTCAATTACAGCAGGTATAAAATCATAGTCAATTTACCAAAGTCGATTCCTTTCATCTCTTAAAAAAATCTCAATTCGTACAATCAAAAAAAAAAAAAGACCCCATTTTACTATGCTTCAACTGTATCACCTAAAAGCGTGGGCCCCGGGAAGTTTTAATTTGTGCGCTAAAAACAAGAAAACATATCTGCAGGAATGCCCCTCTCCCTTAGTTCATCATGGGGTCCACACTTTGACAGGTGATGGTAGACTCTTAGACTTCACACACAGATGTCACTGTATTTTTTCTTACTGCTCAAATCTTTTCCTTACTTCATGTTTTAAAATTTAGCTACTTCTTACTCAGTCCAGCGTTGAATCTTAAAGGAACGAACGGTTGTTGGTAAGCAGATGGTAACAGGTTTAAACTCTACCTGGTTAAGAGCATAATATAACATTTAGCTATGCAAAACTGATCGTGTGTCTGCCGAAATTATTTTGATGTCGGTACAAACTGTAAATATAACATAGCTCATTTTGTTTGACGTTAAATTTATAGAGAGATGTCAGGTTGGACCTGGCATGTATATATGGGCTCTTGAGCCTTGACAATGCTTTCCATTGATTTATTTTGCCCACCATCAGCATTGACAATATTGTTATTACATTGTATAAACTTGATTAAAATCAAAGGCCTATATAGATATAACATTTTTACCATAGCATATCTCGTACTAGAACTGTTGTGGATATGTCCTCCATAACAGGGCTATTGTTTTCTTGACAGTATTTTAGGAATCTAGTGAGAAGATAGAAAAAAGCATTCTTATCTATAATAAAAATTTATTTTATTTTAGATATTAAAAAGCAACTTCTATACTTAACAGTGACTTATATGGTTCATCCGAACACTTTTAATTCATATGTCTGTATCTTGGTTCGATTCCACCTATCTTCTGACTTGACTTCTAGGGGTCAAGGCAATGTGCGAAGTTTTTAACCTAGTCTGCTGAAGCATTTAAATAAAGAATATAAATCTGATGTTTCAAGTAGCTTTATATTTATTATCTACCTACCCATTTCAATTCCAATTTTCCAATTAATATTTTCGTCAACCAGTTCTTTCAAAACTGCTGTATTTTCACTGAGATAACGGTAAAGTATGTTTGTGCGAGATCGTGCGTATTTGCTTGCTTTCCGCACAGAACCAATACGCGGTAAGTGTGAAATACCACATTCAGTATTCCCAACGTAACACACATAACAATTTCCCTCTTCTTATCGCTTAAGCGCGACATTCATTTTACTGCTTTAGGCTTTTAACATATTATTTTTAAAGACGTTCAATATAGTAATAATTATAAATTGGAAACTTACCACTGCAATTTCAACTAAATTGCACTGTTAATTATTGTTTTTAAATATTTGCAAAAATTAAGTAAACTCTACAACTCCACTAAAGTTACAGCATTCGTGATGCAAGTAACATTAAGGAAGCCGTGAAAAAATCAACAAGATTCCAGACTCATCATAGACTGGGGGAAAAAAAGACAGACGTACATCACGGCCTGCTGGAATATAGTAAACACAGAAAACATTTCAAAGCAACAATGTTGAAGACAGATATTTTTGTTTTGCAAAGTTACCGTCATTGAACAGAAACCAAGATGGAGATTTCATTGCAACTAATTAGAAATTCCTCTTTCAGGTATGTAATAAACGATCTTCGCACAAAATAATGTACGATACACGAGCGGTATGTTTGTTTTCATGTTCCTCGAACATGAAAACGTCAACATACCGCTCTTGTAACGCATATTATTATTATGCCTCTTTCAGATATAATAACTGTGTCATTTTTTTTTCAGTTACCAATATAGGGTCCACACCTGTGGAGTAACGGTCAGCGCGTCTGGCTGTAAAACCAGGTGGCCCGGGTTCGAATCCCGGTCGGGGCAAGTTACCTGGTTGAGGTTTTTTCCGGGGTTTTCCCTCAACCCAATACGAGCAAATGCTGGGTAACTTTCGGTGCTGGACCCCGGACTTATTTCACCATCATTATCACCTTCATTTCATTCAGACACTAAAGAATCTAGATTTTGATACAGCATCGTAAAATAACCCAATTAAAAAACAAATATAAGTTCGTATTGATATGTTTCTATATTGAATAATATCAAGGAAAAATTGTTCCGGGGCTGGATATCGATCCCGAGAGCCTTCGCTTAGTGCACAAAATGGTCTCCTGACTGAGCTACCCCAGGAACTATACACAACGATCACAATTTTTCCCTTATATCCACATAACGCAAATGGGCTGACAAGATGCCAGAACCCAACTTTGAGTGCACACAATTCTGTGTGACTTAAATTGTGGCTTTCTGTTAACGTATCTACAGTAACGAATGTATTATTCAAATCTGGCTTTCAGGTAGTAGCTCCCTGTGAAGCAGGCTTGAATAATTTTAAGGAAAAAATTGTTCTGGGGCCGGATATCGATCCCCGGACCCTTTGCTTAGCGCACGAATGCTCTCCCGACTGAGCTACCCAGGAACTATAAACTATATGTGGATATAAGGGAAAAATTGTGACGGTGTCGTGTATAGTTCCTGCGGCAGCTCAGATGGGAGAGCATTCGTGTGCTAAGCGAAGGGTCCCGGGATCGATATGTGGCCCCAGAACAATTTTTCCTTGATATTATTCAAACCTGTTTTACAGGGAGCTACTACCTGAAAGCCAGATATGCATAATGTTTCTATATTAATAATAATACCGGTATACTGTTGACTAAACAAACAGTCATCAAAACGTATACAAGTAATGGTGTATTGTTCTCGCCAAGCTGAGACGACCTCATGCACACCACTCTGCTGACTCGAGCCTTACCCAAAACACAATAAATCATACCGTGCATGCCTGTTAGTTACGCAGTGTTGTCACATTATGACTCTGAATTAGCCCAGCCGCTGGGCTGAGGCAAGTACGATGTTTTTTAACAGAAAACTTAATAAAAAAAACTTAAAATTGTTTAACGACACGTTAAAAGTGTTAAAATTTTTAAAAAAGGTTATGTACCTTAGACGGCACGTTTCGACGCCGGTTCTGCGTCATCTTCAGTGCCCTACAAACTACTGATGTTCCTGTTAATCTTGCATACTTATTTATTTATTTAATCTTCTCAACAATGTAATTAATAGTTAAAAATAAATATAAAATCAAGCAAAACCAAGCACTATGTACCAAAGCCAAAGATAAAAAATGGAGCATTTTAATAAAAACAAAAACAGAAATTGTTCCAGAAATTCCACGTAAATCTGCAGTAGCAAAATTCAGACTGCTTACAGAACACGATTATTTGGCCAAACACTTGAATAAAATAGGAATTTACACAAATCCAAATTGCCCTCTATGCAACAAAGAAGAAGAAATGACTGAAGATCATCTACAAACCTGTGAAGTTCTACCTGATGGATCCACTACAGAGAAATATTGGAGAGCAAGGACGCTAATGGCTTCGTTGCCAAAGCCCGGCATTAGATAACAACAACAACATGTAATTACATGTAATTACAGAGTAGATAAAATGAAAACAACAGTGGTAATACATATAATAATGGTATTTAAACTTAAACAGTTACAATCCAATACTACTCAAGAAAAGATATTAAGCAAATATTACATGTAAATCTCAGTAAACAAAAACAAAAGTATTTACAGTATGAAGAAAGCTTATATTATATTAAAGTAATAGAGCCAGTGATGAAATGCAAATAACTAGTCTCAGATTAGTAACAATCCAGTAGCGACCCGCGGTTATAAAGGTTGGCAGTTCTGCATGAAAAAATGGTGTATTTAGCAAACGCATGCTGTTTATTGCATCTAAATCGGATAACGCGTGTAATTACAGCCCCTTCTCAAAGCTGACTGTGCACCCGAAATTGTACTCTAACGACCCGCGCGCCCTACCCACTATGTGCGCTACACCTCTCCCACCTGGCACAACTAGTTGCGTAGTGGAGATGTGCCCCACATGTTGATACCTGAATGAACAACCATCAGGAACTTTCTATCGTTCGAACGCTTTTAACTCCTACCGAATTTCTTTACGTCAACTTTTCTAGCCTATACCCGTACCGGCAGACGGAATTATAAAACAGAGAGCTGGGAGTTCCTACAGGCTTGCAATAAAGTATTGTGAATTTTATTAGTAACAACAATGTAATTTATTCGCCACAATAATTCCTTTCTACAATCCACCTTAAACGCTCTCGTCAACAATTGGATCTTCACTCAACACAGTATTCGTTATAGCACTCCACCGACGACAATGACAACTTACTTGGACTATTACGCACAACAATGAACTGTTAATCTTAACTAATATTTACACAGTACTATTTACAAATCAGAACTACCAGTTCTCAGTTCACAGTTCTTCTATCTCAGTCACTCGAGTTCACAGTATCTCGAACCACAGACCTTCAGAGACAGTTCACTGTACTCGAACTCGGGTCCCTCCAACCGCGGTCCACTGCACTCGAACTCAGGTCCCTCCAACTGCGGTCCACTGCACTCGAACTCAGGCCTTCGAATGCTGACGCAGATGCGGACGCACACTCGAGTCGAACTCCGGCTGGCTTGCTTGCTCTGGCTTACTCACTGACTGAATAACTGAAAAACTCTGCTCGAGTTCGCTGGCGCTTCTTCTTTTATAACAAAATCATAGTTGCGAGAAATTTCTACAGGTGTGTAGAGAATTATCTCGATATCTCCACATCGACAGACTTCTGGAATAGTCGGGAAGGTCGTTCCACATTCACTGCGTTGAGTAGCAGCTGCGCGCGCAGTCTCCCCCTCGCGTGTAGACCCCTTTCCCCGTGAAGCCCGCGCGATATGCTCTCTCGCGGGGACGCTGGTCGTGAGTTCGAATCTCACGTCGCTGTCACAGTATCGTAACTTGACCAGTTTGTGAACATGTTTGTTGCATTATTAAATTTAATTCCTTGGCAAGAAATGAGCTGTGGGACACAATACAAATTCTCCGTGTTTCCCACTCATTACGTTAGCCCGCCATTAACCAGCACAATTAATTCATGTTGTTCAATTATGACTGAATTTCCGTTAAGCCTATATTCCATTAAGATAGTTTGCATCAAACTTTCAGCGTCATGTTTTGGTGGCAATGAAGAGAAATTTCCAATAATTTTATTGCTATTCAGCAATTAATTTTGAATTTTTTTCGTAGTTCCTTTCAATTGTGACCAGCCCTATAAATGATCTTTGGAAGTTTAATCTAAATGTGGAGTAAAATCAGTCAAACCACCGCGGTTTGTTGAATCTCCTGATTCAGCAAGTCCTCGCATCGCTAATTCAAATGCGGCACAGAATTTCTCTTTTTAGAAACATTTCCTTCTTGTTTCTGAATGTTAATCCAATACGCAGAATCAAGCTGTGTTAGAATATTTTAATATCGTTAACAGTGACAAATCTGTTTGACTTGAAATGAGTTCTCGAATTTTCATGCTCTTATAGTTTTTTAAGTCAAATTAACTAAATCCTTCACTCCGGTCTTTGTCCATGTATTTTCTCCTCTAAACAGAATACACGAGTGGGGGAGAAAGCGTTTTCATGAGCGCAGCAAAAAACCAATCGTTTCCATTACACATTTCGGTATTAAAATGACTAGTAGGCTACATGATTTCCTCGACTTTTTCCAGAAATTTCCAAATTTAAATTTGGTGTAGGACGTCCTAATTTCTTAAGTTAACGTGCAATTTCTCTTTTAATTTCGAAAAGGGTTGGTCGATTAGGTTTTCACTTCATTCATTTTTAATATAAAATATTTCCTTAGACACACTGACTAATCTCATCACACCACCCACAGTACTATAACACACTGGAACTGTAATGATATACAGTAGTCCAGAAGCCTGTGTGTTCTAACGCAGGTCATAAAGAGATGAGGGTGTTGGCGGTTCTTTTGTATATTCGGACAGATCTGCTTCTGTTGCAGCTCTAATGCAGTCTTATGGGGCTGTGAAGAAAACCAGTTTTCTGCTGCCGACTACCCTGCGTTGAGCTCCAGGAACTGCCGATCACAGATCCGAAAAGTACATTACAGTTAAAATTCTCCAGCAGTTCAAGGCTCCTACAGACAATAAAATCTCGAATCGAAGGAGAATGAATTGGAAAACTAAATGAAACAATGAACTAGATTACATAAAAGCACGTTTTATATTTTTAATTTTTTCAGGTCCATTTAAATGGCGGTTCTGCAGCTCTGCAGTTCTTATTGTAGAGCCGCCCCTGAATAATACAATAACTGATGAGGGACTAGACCTACGTTAAGTCAGAATATTAGGAGTGAGTTCGTAATGATAATTGATATTAAATAATTTAAGAAAGAAGACCAAAAATACAATATGCAAACCAGTTAAGACCTATTTATTAGCAAAATACTTATGGAGTGTTTTGAAAGCTACCGGTACTGCTATTTGCATTCTTCAGTATATGTTGTGGGTATGTTATTGTATGTTTGTATATGTCGTATTGTTCTAAGATGTTTAACTGTGGACTTTTTGGTGTGATGTGTAGAATTTCCATATCTGTTTCTATATTATTGTAGTCATGATACATAGCACACAAACAACCATCCCCCCACCATAGGAGCAACACACCCCCACCCCTACAAATGACGAATGCAAATGGCAGTATGCAAGGTCAACAGGAACATCAGTAGTTCGTAGGACACTGAAGATGATGCAGAACTGGCGTCGAAACGGGCCGTCTGTCTAAGATACATAACCTTTTTTAAAAAATTTTAACACTTTTAACGTGTCGTTAAACAATTTTAAGTTTTTTAAACAAAGTGTTAACGTGAACCAAAATCAATGAAAACTTAGTAGTTGTCTCTTGTGGCAAGATAAGCTGACCTCTCTACTCGGGCTGAGGCCATCTGTGTTTGGCAATGCTGTTGTAAAGCAATTCAGTTATTGGATGCGGCCAACTGCATAACATAAACATCGAGAGCATGTTGATGTGACTTCTTTCCAGTGGCGTATACTGGTTAAAGGGTTTGGGCTACCACTGACCCTATTATTACACAAAATATATTTTAAAATCCCTATAATAAAATTCCTTACATATTTATGTGAATTCCAGACGTCTTGATTGGGACGAAAATACGTTGATGACTTCGTCCTTGAAATTACAGTTGGGCCACTTGCAAAGTTTCTGTAGAAATGACTTTTCAATGGATATTAGTGCCAAGCTGGATGAACATTCTTGTGTATGTCTACAGTAGGATTTTAATCTCTTCAACGCAGAAAATGTTCTTTCTACCGATGCTGACGTAGCTGGTATTGTCACAATTAATGTTGCCAATTTAAGGACTTCAGGAATAACTTGGTTCAGCTGGTTTTCAGCTATGGCAGATAATATTTCATGGATAGGTTTGTTCGAAAAATCAAAGACTTCTGCTGAATATATTACACTTAATTCATTTTTCAAACGTACTTGATCAAAGTGACTGTTATAGGACTGAAATAATTTGTTTAGTGCCTCATTCGGGAAGTTTTCTCTATAAGCAGAACATTTTTGAGAATCTAGAAAATGTGTGAACTGAAGCTTTCCATAATCAGAAAATCTGTCAGTAATTTCTATGTGCATACGATCTAGTATGCTATAGTACAGCTGCCTGTATTTCAATTCATCATCTCCTTTTCTTCGCTTTAATGGTGGTTTCATTGTATTGGCTGAAGAATTTTCATTTTCCATACCGGTATTACTCCATATGGACGGAAACCCACTACGTCTGAACTCGGATATAGTATGTTTTAACTTTGATACCTCTTGCAAGTAATATGCTATGTCCAGACTTTTTGTCTGAAGAATATTGTAGAGCACATCTGTATGTGCGAACACTCTAGCATAGACTTCAAGAAGAAATATATTCTGAAACTGTGTGAAAAAATTCAAATATCCTTGAGCCTGCACATTTACAGCATCATCCCAGTTTTCTTCAGAGTCATTACAAATGATATTTTTAAAGAAAGCAGTCCGTTTTTCTGTATTCCTTTACTGTATTTACAAGCCGAGATGTAAAATTCCATCTAGTTGGTGCTACTTTTGGGAGTTTCTTGTTCATAAATTCCTTGAGTTTTCTGATATTTTAGGAGATGATGAGAAAAATGCAGCTAAACCCGACAGTGTTTTGAAAAAAATGCGGCATTCTGGAATGGATGAAGTAGTTTGTTGCAAAACTAAATTGAGAACATGGCTGTAACAATGGACAAATAGTGCTTGAGGATACTTTTCTTGAACTTTTGTTTTTAAGCCATTAATATTTCCCGCCATAACTGAAGCACCATCGTATGTCTGTGCAATTAACTTATTGCCGACATTGTATTCTGCTATAACACCTTCCACATGCTGAAACAAAGCAGCAGCAGTTTTGTCCGAACTGACATTTGTGAATCCTATAAACCGTTCTTGAACATTGGCAGTACTGTCGACGTATCTTAAAACAGTGGACAATTGACTCTGACTAGAGCAGTAACTTGTTTCATCAACATCAATGGCCACAAAAGGTTTTATGTTCTTTATCATAACCCCACTTATAGCAAATATTAAGTCATTCTGAATTGCGAGAGAAGTACCACGAAATACTGTTGAACTCTCAAGATGATTGGCCAGTAAATGGTCAAATTCACTTAAGGAACTTAAATGTTCAATATAATTTCCTCTATTTCTGATTCCACACTCTCGTTATGACCCCGAAAAGCCAATTCTTGTTTTCCTAGAAAGCAGACTGCGTTAATAAGATGCAGTAAAATCTCCCGATTTTTTTTTCACAAGAGCATTGTGTTGGTTGATGTGTAGAGCTTTTCGCTTATCTAGCTGTAAATCAATTCTTGTCTTCCCAAAGTTTGCAAAGTTCATGCTACTACAAATATGAGCTTTTGATTTGTCGTATTCTAGGACTGCCGTTCGAAGGGAGTTCATATTAGAAAACCCTCTTTTGACCACACATTAGTTTCGCGGCTAAATAACAAACATGGCCAGCAAAATAGTTTAGACAGTTTAGAAGTACCACACAACCAATTCCACTTACCATATGATGTTGAAGTGAAATGGCGTGTGTACTCTCGCTGTTTTTCTTTTACGTCCATGGACAAATTTAACTCAGGAGTTGGTCTTTCCATTTTCACAATTTCAACTTTCTCGTTGTTATATACGACGGTTAAAAGGCACTTTTAATAAACCTTCTATTACACAGTCATTTTCAACACAAACCTCTCCAGAAACTTGTTCTGCCATATTTTTCACAATATCACTTAACTGGGGAATTAAAAACTTAATAATTCACAATTAATATAACTCTTAGACACTCGAACAACTCACAGATTTAAAATAATGCACTGCAAGAACACAATCACATTCAATTGCTAGCATACTAAGCGTATTGCTGCTTCGCTCCTGCGAAGAAACCGATCACGAGAGCGGCAACTCGCCCGCCTACACTGCACGATGGAAACAGAAGGGAGCGGGGGGGACGGGCAGTTGTGCGAAGGACAGCGTGAGCAAAACTGTCACAGGCTACCTCACGTAGCAAGCGGTTTCTCCGGCGATGCCGCCTTGACAACTTGTTTCTTTTCGAGAGCAGAGAGCGCATATAAATCTAACAATTACTTTAATTTTAATTACTATGGTAAAACTAATAATACAAAATTATTACATTATGTTGTATTATAAACTTTTTCTTTTGTAATTTCCTTGGGCTACTGCCGGCAGCCCCGGTAGTCCGCAAAATACGCCCCTGGCAAGATTAATCCAGTCTCTATCATACCCCACCTCCCTCAAATCTATTTTAATATTATCCTCCCATCTACGTCTCGGCCTCCCTAAAGGTCTTTTTTTCCTCCGGTCTCCCAACTAACACTCTATATGCATTTCTGGATTCGCCCATACATGCTACATGCCCTGCCCATCTCAAAAATCTGGATTTAATGTTCCTAATTATGTCAGGTGAAGAATACAATGTGTGCAGTTCTGTGTTGTGTAACTTTCTCCATTCTCCTGTAACTTCATCCTGCTTAGCCCCAAATAATTTCCTAAGCACCTTATTCTCAAACACTCTTAACCTATGTTCCTCTCTCAGAGTGAGAGTCCAAGTTTCACAACCATACAGAAGAACCCGTATTGTAACTGTTTATAAATTCTAACATATTTATACATAATATAAATCGATCTCCATATCCTCTGTTAGTGTAAGCTGTTGAAGAGAGTTCACTATGTATGTATTTGTGTTTTCAGGGCACTACTTGTCTTAAATGTTTGAAGAACCATGAGAATATTTTCAAAAAATATTAACTAAACATCTACATATTTATACATAATGGTAATCGATCTCCATATCCTCTGTTAGTGTAAGCTGTTACAGATAGTTCACTGTGAATGTATTTGTGGTTTCAAGGCACTAATTGTCTTAAATGTTTGAAGAACCATGAGAAAATTTTGAAAAAAGATCAACTAAACTTCTACATAATTATACATAATTCAAATCGATCTCCATGTCCACTGTGTTACCTGTTGAAGAGAGTACACTGTGTAAGTATTTCTGTTTTCAGGGCACTACTTTTCTTGAATGTTTAAAGAATCATGAGAAAATTTTAAAACAAATATAACTAAACTTCTACATATTTACACATACCGGAAATACAAATAGTTCTCCATATCCTCTATCAGTTCAAGCTGTTGAAGAGAGTTCACTGTGTATGTATTTTTGTTTTCAGGGCCCTACATGTCTTAAATGTTTGAAGAAAAATGAGAAAAGTTTCAAACAAATTTAACTAAACTTCTACATATTGATACATAACACAAACCGTCCTCCATATCCTCTGTTAGTGTAAGCTTTTGAAGAGAGTTCACTGTGTATGTATTTGTGTTTTCAGGACACTATTTGTCTTAAATGTTTGAAGAACCATGAGAAAAAAAAAATGATCTAAACTTCTACACATTTATACATAATGCTAATCGATCTCCATATCATCTGTTAGTTTAAGCAGTTGAAGAGAATTCACTGTGTATGTATTTGTGTTTTGAGGGCACTACTAGTCTCAAATGTTTGAAGAACCATGAGAAAATTTTGAAACAAATTCCTCTAAAATTCTATATATTTATACATAAGACAAATCGATCTCCTTATCCACTGTTAATGTAAGCTGTTGAAGAGAGTTCACAGTTTATGTATTTGTGTTATTTCGGGGCACTACTTATCTTGAATGTTTGAAGAACCGTGAGAAATTTAAAAAAAAAATTCAACTAAACATCTACATATTTGTACTTAATAAAAATCGATCTCCGTATCCTCTGTTAGTGTGAGCTATTGCGTACACTGTGTATGTATTTTTGTTTCCAGGCCACTACTTGTCTTAAAAATTTGAAGAAACTTGAGAAAATTTTGAAACAAATTCAACTAAACTTCTACATATATACCGGTATACATAGTACAAATCGATCTCCATATCCACTGTTAGTGTAAGCTGTTAAAGAGAGTTCACTGTGTATGTATTTGTGTTTTCAGGGCACAAGTTGTCTTAAATGTTTGAAGAACCATGAGAAAATTTGCAAACAAATTTAACTAAATTTCTACATATTTATACATAATAAAAATCGATCTCCATATCCTCTGTTAGTGTGAGCTATTAAGTTCACTGTGTATGTATTTTTGTTTTTAGGTCACTACTTGCCTTAAATATTTGAAGAAGCATGAGAAAATTTTGAAACAAATTCAACTAAACTTCTAAATATTTATATATAATGCAAATCGATCTCCATATCCACTGTTAGTGTTACATGTTGAAGAGAGTACACTGTGTATGTATTTGTGTTTTCAGGGGACTACTTTTCTTGAATGTTTAAAGAACCATGAAAAATTTTAAAACAAATTTAACTAAATTTCTACATATTTACACATGATACAAATAGATCTCCATATCCTCTGTTAGTTCAAGCTGTTGAAGAGAGTTCACTGTGTATGTATTTGTGTTTTCAGGGGACTACTTTTCTTGAATGTTTAAAGAACCATGAAGAATTTTAAAACAAATTTAACTAAATTTCTACATATTTACACATGATACAAATAGATCTCCATATCCTCTGTTAGTTCAAGCTGTTGAAGAGAGTTCACTGTGTATGTATTTTTGTTTTCAGGGCCCTACATATCTTAAATATTTGAAGAAACGTGAGAAAATTTTCAAACAAATTGAACTAAATTTCTACATATTTATACATAATGCAAATCGATCTCCATATCCTCTGTTAGTTTAAGCAGTTGGAGAGAATTCACTGTGTATGTATTTGTGTTTTCAGGGCACTACTTGTCTTCAATGTTTAAGGAACCATGAGAAAATTTTTGAAACATATTCCACTAAATTTCTACATATTTATACATAATGCAAATCGATCTTCATATCCTCTGTTAGTGTAGGCTGTTGAAGAGAGTTCACTGTGTATGTTTTTGTGTTTTCAGGGCACTACTTGTCTTAAATGTTTGAAGAACCATGAGAAAACTTTCAAAAAAATTCAACTAAACTTCTTCATATTTATACATAATACAAATCGAACTCCATTTCCTCTGTTAGTTTAAGCTGTGGAAGAGAGTTCACAGTTTATGTATTTGTGTTATTTCGGAGCACTACTTGTCTTCAATGTTCGAAGAACCTTGAGAAATTAAAAAAAAAAGTCAATTAAACTTCTACATATTTATACTTAATAAAAATCGATCTCCATATCTTCTGTTAGTGTAAGCTGTTGAGTTCACTGTGTACAATATTTTTGGCCCGTATTATGTTACAGAAGACAAACAATTGTACTTATACGGCTCTTTGTGCTTCAGATTTCCTCTGAGTAAAGATTCCCTTAACCGAAAATGGATAGGTGCAATCCGCAGAGAGAATTTCTACCCTACAATGAATCATTGTGTTTCAACTCTTTCGAAGATAGTTGTTACCTCTCAAACTACGTTATTACCGTATACATTGTTATTGTCCTTCATCCACGCCATATCCTTCCCTTTCTTCAAACAGCTGTTGTTTCAGTGCATACATGAATAATAAAATTATTCGCCGAATTCGAAGATAGAGAATTAATAATAATAATAATAATAATAATAATAAATAATAATGCTTTTTGATTTTATACAACAGTTTAACCTACAGATTAAATTAAAAAGTAGACATTATTAACCTTGGTTATGAATATTCACATTCGGAGTTCCTATGAAAATGATGCAAGTCTGACAGCCTGGCTAATCCCGATAAAGCGGATCGAGATTGATAAAAAAATCCCGATTTGAGGGATAATAGCCTAGAAACGCAATTTAAACAAGTTAGTCTGCATTTCCTATTATCCGATATTTTTATTTATATATTGACTCAGATGGTTACATTGTAAACATAGAGGTAACCCAGCGGAAATTCAGTAAGTCTGTGAGGTAACCCAGCTGATTGCCGTAAGGTAACTCTACTCGCAAGATAATAGTTCCCTACCACATTGTTGATTAAACCGTTTCGGTACCTAGTTGCTGTTCTCGCAAGTAATCAATATTTGGTATTTTAGGTGCGTTGAGTGCCAAAAAAAAAAAAAAAAAAAAAAAGAGTGTTTTGATATCGTATTTTACACTAATAACAGACCCATACAATTGCTGCGTTTTGTAGTGCAGTGAACTATGTTTAAACATGGACTCATCGTCGATGTACTGTTGCAGTACCAGTTCCGAAAAAGAAAAGTTGCAAAGTTAATTTAGTAGCGAATGGTTAAAACATATTCATGGTTAATAAAAGAAAAAAACGATTAGCCTGTAGTATTCACTGTAGCCTACTATGTGTCTTTCGTATTTTAGTGTTTCTCAGGGAGGCGAATAATACATTAAAAGCACGCGAATACTACTTTGCAGAAAACAACTATAAATCTCTTTCATAAAGTGATGATAAATATAATGTCTTAAGTTAGCTTCTGATATCCCGATTTCCCTCGCAGAAAACCTAGCAACTCTGCTGACAGGAGACACACGTTATTAAAGATATATCGCAAAGGAAGTATTGTTCCTTTAAACAAAAACATTTAGCTTTCGGATACGCAATACAACACGTATTCAAATAGCGGTTTCGAAATCCCGCGCGTTTTCTAACAAACAAATGGCCGCTTTCTGCTGCTTCAATTTGGGAACATATTTCTCAGTTCTCCGCTACAGCGTGGTAGGGGCTCGCATAAAAACGAAGGAACATCAAGTCGGCCGTGGTTTCCAACGAGTTAGAAAGTCTAACTCGTTGGTGGTTTCGCATCCATGGTATCGATCTTGTCGAAAGTGTACTTCCTGTTCCCTATCGTTCCCAGTCGATATTTGACGTGGGTTGCTGAGTGGAGTGTGAAATATAAATGTGACGAAAAAACGTTGACAATTGTAGACAAAGAAAGAATACTACGTGATAATGGATGATATTTATAGGTAAGATTTGTGGTTGTCATATTTTTTAACATTAATATGTATAAGTTTAAATTATGTTAGACCACGTGTTAAACAATAAAATAGAACTAATTCATTCCTGTACCTTCTTTACAATTACGTTACCATAACAAAATGCAAATGTGTTTACATACATGGCGTCCAGTCGAGTCATATGTACTGTAAACAAAAGTGAAATAGAGTGCCGACACCATTTTCGCACTAAAGTAAGGATGGGAAGTTGCTATGAATGTGTTATTCTGCAAGGTAGTGATTGAAGTTTGTTGTTACGCAACTTTTGTTTAGGCCTACTACATAAGTGGGTGATTGTTTCCAGCTGTGGTGCTCCAGGACATTGACACTGAGTAGAAATGGAAGAGTCGGAAGAAACAACAGACTATTTTGACAGTTACGAAAATCTGGATGTAAGTTTAACTGCTATGCTTTCATTAACTCTTCTACAAATTTCTTAGGTCTTATAGGAGACTTGGGTATTGTATTGTATTTATTAACATTCCATGGTATTCATACATTGCTTTACAGCTAGAATATGGAACAAGTCAAAAAACTTAATACTATTATAAAGTCTTAATTTATAGTCACAGTCTAGATGAAATATATATACAGACGAGATTTACATTATAGTCTACAAGTACAACACATCAGCTTCTTGTCTATGCGGATGACGTGAATATGTTAGGAGAAAATACACAAACGATTAGGGAAAACACGGAAATTTTACTTGAAGCAAGTAAAGCGATCGGTTTGGAAGTAAATCCCGGAAAGACAAAGTATATGATTATGTCTCGTGACCAGAATATTGTACGAAATGGAAATATAAAAATTGGAGATTTACCCTTCGAAGAAGTGGAAAAATTCAAATATCTTGGAGCAACAGTAACAAATATAAATGACACTCGGGAGGAAATTAAACGCAGAATAAATATGGGAAATGCGTGTTATTATTCGGTTGAGAAGCTCTTATCATCCAGTTTGCTGTCCAAAAATCTGAAAGTTAGAATTTATACAACAGTTATATTACCGGTTGTTCTGTATGGTTGTGAAACTTGGACTGTCACTCTGAGAGAGGAACATAGGTTAAGGGTGTTTGAGAATAAGGTGCTGAGGAAAATATTTGGGGCTAAGCGGGATGAAGTTACAGGAGAATGGAGAAAGTTACACAACGCAGAACTGCACGCATTGTATTCTTCACCTGACATAATTAGGAACATTAAATCCAGACGTTTGAGATGGGCAGGGCATGTAGCACGTATGGGCGAATCCAGAAATGCATATAGTGTGTTAGTTGGGAGACCGGAGGGAAAAAGACCTTTAGGGAGGCCGAGACGTAGATGGGAGGGTAATATTAAAATGGATTTGAGGGAGGTGGGATATGATGACAGAGACTGGATTAATCTTGCACAGGATAGGGACCGCTGGCGGGCTTATCTGAGGGCGGCAATGAACCTTCAGGTTCCTTAAAAGCCATTTGTAAGTAAGTACAACACATAGTTTTAGTATCAATTTCATGAAGTGTTATTGTATGTCATGAATTCACCTACAGAATAAATGGTGTGAGAAATTAGGTACTTCTTTAATTTGGCCCTAAATAATTTTATGTTTTGAGTTTCATTTTTTATATCGATAGGGAGGCTATTAAAAATTTTTACTGCCATATAACGCACTCCTTTTTGATAGCACGATAGACTTGCCGATGGAGTATGAAAGTCATTTTTTTGACGTGTATTTATGCTATGAACTGTTGAATTAGTTACAAAGTTTTCACGATTACATACGAGGAAGATTATTAATGAAAAGATATACTGACAAGCCATGGGCATTATTTGTAGTTTTTTTTAAATAGTCCTACAAGATTCCCTAGATTTGGCACCTACTATTATTCTAATTACTGTTTTTTGTAATAGAAATATACTGTTACTATCAGTGGAATTTCCCCAGAATATTATTCCAAAACTCATTACCGAGTGGAAGTATGCAAAGTATATTGTTTTTAAGGTATTGATATTTACTATGGATTGCACCTACCAAATTATGTCTTAAAATACTAAAAAGAGCAGATTTGTCTGGGTTTGTCGAATGCACATCATTATATTTACGAAAAGGCACTGAAAAGTGCCAATAATTTATTTTCTGTGCACAAGGTTGGAAGTTTGAAGTAAGAGGGAAAGGGTGCAATCCATATTCTGGAGTTTATCCGACAAAACAAAGCTGTGTTGAAAATAAGGTGGAAAATGATGTAAAAGTCAAATATCTGGTATTGGAAGCTGATAAGGTAGGCCAAATTAAGTAGGCTAGGCAGCATCAGCCAGGCTATCTTCCTGCAATAGAGGTACAGGGCACATACATTACCAATTATATACCTATGTATACTTTAATTAAATTTCCGTTTTCCTATGATTTCAGCCACTTTACACTCTAACGTGAAAGTATGGTACCGGTATGTGCCCCTAACCTGTATTGTGGGAGATTGCAACCTGGCCATTGCTTACTATCACCAATAATAAGAAGCAGTTTAGCTACCAGATAAAGTGCAATTATCAAATTGTACCTAAATTGAAATTTTATTTGATAAGTCAGAGTCATCTACAGTTACAGGGACATCATTTTATTTTTACTAACATTTTTAATATTAACCTGGCTATACCTTTAGAGAACCGGAAACACCGTTTCCTAACCCCTTCCATGACTGTAGTTCGATGATACTGACGTAAAACACAAACAAATCACTTTACTAGGTATAGGAGGGAAGAAAAGTAGTTCATCCATTTACGTAAACTAGGAAATATCGCGATTTTGAGTTCGATAGTTTTCATTAGGTTTTTGTTTAATCAAAATGCAGTACTGTATTAAGAATAAGTGTTTTTACTCACGAATTGAGTTATCCATGCGAACGTATTCATTATGCAGTGTATATTATACTGTCTACAGCACATTAGTGTACAATATAGAGAATGAAGTTAAATTGAAAAGTAATCATAATATGGATATTTAAACACGTTTTTGAAAGTGGTGGCCGTTCATTGTGATACAGGCTTCAATTCTTTTGTGCATATTATCGCACTATAGACTATTGCATCTAATTCCAATTGCCAGTTTCGTCCTTCGTACTAGTAACTCATGTTGAAATAATTCTGTACCTACTCTATAAAAGAGTACCTTACGTACTGTAAATTCAATCTTCACTTCTGCACGACTCGCACAGATAAAATTACTCAGACATGCTATCTACTGTCCGTCCAAGTGGTTATGCCGAAGGATTGTAGAAAGGGGGGAAATCACGTGACAGTTAATTACTTAACGAGACCCTTTTATTTAAGTTATTTTAAACAGCTGTATAATATTACGTAAATGTCCAATTCCTAACAGAAATTAATGTTTTCAGAAAAGAGCTAAGACAGCCCAGCTTTTACAGAGGGGCGAGCAGAAGCAGGTGGGGGAAATCGGGATGCGACGTAGGCACAGTACCTGTGCGAAAATATGATTCAATATTGAAAGCTCTTTCGTCACTGGAAAACGTGAACATATTTCTGGAACATACTATACTCTCTAACTCAGTGCTGTTTACTATATACAGCCTCGATTCTGTGTGGAGGACAGTTCGAACTTCATTAGTAGAAAGGGTGGGAGTGAAGTACATTCAAAAACTCAGGTACAATAAAAATGCTAGTAAAAATAAAATGATGTCCCTGTACATTTGGCAACGCTGAGCAGAGACCAATGTGGAAATGAAATAGAGCACAAGGTTTGAAATCGATATTGACAATTTGACATATTAATTGCCTGTGATTTAACGCTCGAAATCTGATGAAATTCACTATTCTCACAACAGTTGCCATAACATTTTTCATTGCAATACACTTTGCACAGAGGTTCTCTTGATGAACAATGCAGTGAATTGGAATAAAATTGGGACTTTTGATCTCCCCACTTAGCTTTCATACGCCCTACAAAGTCTGCGATGTCGAGTGTCGCTTAACATCACTAGTGATAGCCATCCTACAACTGACTGACTAGCTGCCAGCGCTCTGCAGTGCATGCACTTAGAATTCCCCGTGCACACATGGAGGGCAAATGCACTCAAACGCCCATCCCTGATGTAGGCGGATGTAGAGCCTGGTGGAATGGCAAGCATGTCAATTCGCCGACAGGATCCCTCTTGAGAGATGTCATGGACTTCTTCGTGTACAGTGAGACCTTTCTTCCTCAAGGCTTCAGCCATCATGTATGTATTTATTCACATTGCAATGGGTATATTCCCGGTGGCAGTGGTAACTAATTACACTCAATAATGACAATAATAATCTTATTAATTAAAAATGCAATTAATAATAATACTAATAATTAATACTAATACTAATAATTATAATAATAATAATAATAATAATAACAACAACAGGGCATATACTAAATTAAATGAAACGGTCACCATTTTAAAATAACATTTGAAATATTCTAATTTGTATCTTAAAACTAAGATCGAACTAAAACCCATATACAGTATTTATTTTGACATCTTTTGCACAATACCTTTCAACATTACACTCATTTGTCTGTCAACTCACTTTATCACTGCACTGGAACTAAAACACATTTCAAATGATTCTATCCTGATTTCACTAACACTTCAAAAATATTTCACTGTTCAAATTCTTTGCACTGCCAACTTTAAACTATAAAGCTTCACTGACAGGAACACGTTTCACTTACACAGCACACTTCACTGACATGACATACTTCTTCACTGATACAACACACTTTGCTGACACAACATACTTCTTCACTGATACAACACACTTCACTGACACAACATAATTCTTCACTGATACAACACTTCAATAACAACATATCATTTACACCCTTTAAATACTGTGTATAATTATCGTCTATTAGTAAGGTCCTTAAGCCTATTTTTAAATACATTTTTGGTTATTGGTAAAGCCTTTAGTAAGTCTGCAGGTAAAGCATTCCAGTCCCTGATAGTACGATTGAGAAAAGAAAACTTTCCAGTGTCCGTCCTCTGTCTTCCTTCCCTCAATTTATATGAGTGGTCGTTCCTTGAAGAGTAATTTGGCGCTGCAACCTATTTTTTATTTCTCTCCAGGCAGGCTCACCTCTGTATGTTTTGAACAGTGCGCATAATCGAATTCGCGTTCTCCTGTCCTTGAGTGTGTCCCATTTTATGGTGAATTTTTCCGACAACACTTAAGAGCCCGTTTTTTAATCTTTTCCAGTGTCTTAATATGTTCTAATCTGTAAGGATCCCAACATGCAGCACCATATTCCATTACTGGACGTACTAGTGATTTATATGCAATCTCTTTGGATTTGTCAGAACCTTTTCTTAGTACCCTCATCACAAAGTGTAATGCTCTCCATGCCTTTCCCGCTGTGTCTGTAACGTGTTCCCCCTAGCCGAGATCGCTGCTAAATGTTATTCTGAGGTATTTACATTTGTTAACTTCCGGAATGGTTTCACCCCCTAACGTATACAATGCGACTATTTTAATACGATGCGATACGATACATGGACCTGATTCTGTGATGTCTACAGTTAGGCCAAATATAAAAGGATATAATAGAGTGTAGAAACATACCTTTAACATAATATGTAACGAAACACATAATTATTTTTAAGTATGTGCCAGTCATCTTAAACTCAGTTAACTTTAAATACTGTAAATATCAATTTATAAAAGAAAAGTGTTTATAACCACCAATTAAAGAAAAAGAAAAAAAAAAACCCCTTGGAAATCAACAGAGTGAATGTGTATAGGCTTTCTACAAACTATAAATGACAGGCATTTCGAGTCAACAAAACCGCAACTTTTCTGATGGGATCTTAAAATGGTGTTTACAAAGAAACACCACCTTGAAAATCAGCTGAGTAACTTTATTGATACATACATGTACTAAAAAATAGAAGGCGATATTCTACAACTTGGCTGTAGCAACATTTCTACTGGACCACAAAGCACAAATAAGACTATAAAAACGTGGTTTATAAAATAGAGTAGAACTTGGTTATAACGACATCCAAGGGACCTTGAACATTATGTTGTTATAAACGAGTGTCGTAGTAACAGAGATTCATATTATCAATCTAGTGAGGTGAAAAATGAAAAATAACAAACTTAATTAGACTTATTTTAGATTTATGTATTGATTTTTAAGCCTGCAATGAACAAAAATAAAATACACGTAGACCTACAATTATAAATACAGTATTCTGTATTAAAACAGTTTGTTCAGTACTCACCAAACTACTTTACTTAGAAGTGAAGTAATCAGTCATTTTACTCTGTTGTCTTCTACTTGCCCAATACACACTTTCTAGGACTAAATTACGTTGTATGTTCATAATTTCAGTTGCAATTTCACTGCTCCCTTTGAAACTGACCTAATACCACATGAATTCGGGCAGGTTACAATGGGGTGGGGAATCCGCCTGCATTCCAGAGGTCTATGACAGAAGAAGACTGCAAAGAATTTGTCAGGGTCAGATTTCAACAAAATATTTCTTAAAATACTTTGGTTCTTAGAAAATCTTATTCCAAACTGAGGTTGAAAATGACGTTATATGCGAGGTAGACGCATATGCGTTTGTGGTATTAAGCAAGGTAGGAAAGCATATGTCTACGGGGAATTAGTTGGGACCACAGAATATTTGACATTATAGGCGAGGTGTCACACAAAACGAGGTCTCTATAACCAAGTTCTACTGTATTTAATATCGGGAAGAATTGTCATTCACTTTTGTTATAATTAACCTTAAAATTTGTGGGCATTTTATATTCATTTATTGTCTTTTTTATCATCAATACACGTTTAGTTTATAATACAACAATGAATGTTTGGTACGACTGCGAACATAATTTCATCGACAAACACTTATGTTATAAAATTCATTTACATGAAAGTCGACGTGAAGATAAACAGTGCTTCCACTTGACAGTTCTTTACAGTGTTGAATGCTCTGACTTGTAACTATAGGTGACTCTTGATAAATAGATCTAATTATTAGGATAAATTGGTGGACATCATGAGTCGTGTCTGTCATAGTGGGCCTATTCATTGTCATCCTTACTGCTGCATATAATTTCCTGTTGTGTTTAAACTTTTTGTATTTGTTATAACATTTTTACAGGTTCACCAACTGATGCTGAAAGATTCTGCAAGAATTAGAGCTTACAAAGATGCTGTTTTCTCGTGCCAGGAATATTTTAGAAACAAAGTGGTGATGGATGTTGGAGCTGGGACAGGTACAAATGCCTAATAGTTGAATAATTTCGAGGGAAAAATTGTTCCGCGGCCGGGTATCGAACTCGGGACCTTTGGTTAAACGTACCAACGCTCTCCCACTGAGCTACCCGGGAACTCTACCCAACACCGATCCAATTTTTCCCTCTATATCCACAGACCTCAAAGTGGGCTGACAACTGTCAAGCAACCAACATTTGAGTTAACTTTACAGGAAGTTATTCCTGAAAGCTTAATTTGCATAATATACGTCACTGTATGTAACAGAAAACCACAATTTAAAGTCACACAGAGTTAGTGTGCACTCAAATGTTGGTTGCTTGACTGTTGTCAGCCCACTTTGAGGTCTGTGGATATAGAGGGAAAAATTGGATCGGTGTCGGGTAGAGTTCCCGGGTAGCTCAGTGGGAGAGCGTTGGTACGTTTAACCAAAGGACCCGGGTTCGATACCCGGCCCCGGAACAATTTTTCCCTCGAAATTATTCAAACTAACTTTACAGGGAGTTATTCCTGAAAGCTTGATTTGCATAATAGTTGTTACACAGTTCACTCCGAAATGAAGACCTCTTGGGTCATTGCATTTGAAGAGATCTAATCCAAATTACCCTATCATTTTCTTTTGCTCTAATTCTCTACCATGTGTTCATTTCAAAACTTCTCACCTTGAATGATGTTAGATGTGCAGGGGACATGATTTTGAGGAAAAACACGTCGATTTAGTTTTCGAGGAGGAAGTTCAAAACCATGTTGGTTGAATTTTCTGTTTCAACCTTCACTTCCCACACCCACTTTTGAATTTCAAGTTGCACCCCTTATCTTCACACACGTCGTTTTAAAAGGGATGATAAACCATACTCCTCTACCAAAATAATAGTAATTTGTAGTATTGTTGTTGTTTAGTCAACTGTCTGAAGACAGATCTGAACCTCACAAGTGATATCAAGAAGACAACACTTATGAGGCAACTAGGCCAGGAGATAATGGGGTAGGATGGCGATCCTTTCCCCCTCCATTGCATACATCACTGACTAGCTACATATTACACTAGTCAGACTTCAGATGCATACAAACAATTGTTCTTCCTCTGATCCATATCGTCAAGTGAGATGTACATATCAGCCAGAACCTCAATAAGCAGTGTATCCCACACATATCCCAGGGTATTTTAAAGAAAACAATTTTTTGAGAATTTACTAATTTTTTACTAAAAGATATTGTCCTCTCCCCTTAAAAGGGCGTTACCAAGTAAAATGTGAAATGTTTGAACATGAAAACCAAGTAAATTAAAAATATTATTATATTGTTTTTATAATTCCATTGGGTTTCTCCATAATTTGATTATCTTCGTATAGATAAAAACTATTTAAGATGCAGGAAATTTATGCTGGAACTGGTAAAATTTATCATTAGGGACCGACTTTTATGTAATATCAAGGTGTGAAATATGTACATATTTATGTAATAAAATGTACCATGTACCAAAATATGTAAAATCATGAAAATATTTAATATCAATATCTGGCAGATATAGGATAGGTAAGACTCTCCAGTTGTGATTTCATAGAGCACCCGACGTTTTTACCTGACACTTGACACATTGCAATTTTTCCATCTGTAGTGAAACCTTCGTCCATCGCAATCCATGATTTTATTTTTGTCGTTAGGGTTGAAGATACAGGGGCCTTTTTAGTTAGTTAAAAGCAGTAGATAAACTCACTTGCACTTTATACTGTAAGTACTAAAACTAGAGAACTGAATGACACAACAGAACTGCAAGCACTGTTTCGCTTTACTGGATTAGGAGAAAGTAAGAGGAGATGTGGAACACATGCATTTTAGCTGCTGTAAGAAACAAAGTACCTACTAAAACCTCAAACTATAGGCATTTAGTAACTGTTGTTTGCCTGGAACTAAGGACGTTGTGTTTCGTGCCGAAATACATCCTTTCTTGGGTAGGTAAAAAGGCTTTTTAAATCTGTATATTTCAAATTGTAAACTTCCCTAACGGAAGTTCCCCCCCCCCCTTTTTAGAGAAGTAAAAATGAATAAACCCCCTAAATATGTAGATTTATGTAATACCAAGCCATAATATGGCATCTGAAATCTGCCATGTGCGTGATGCTCTGACAAGTTGGTATACTTCCTCACAAACCACTCATCCTCCTGCCCATCCTGAATTTCAAAAACAGTGGGACGTTATCTTTTCCCAAAAAATTTTAGATACACTCCTTTTTTCTTTCACATCCGAACAAGACATTGCACGTCTCCCAGCTCTTCAAGAGAGTGAGTCTGGAGCTTGGTTACACGCATTACCTTCTCCTCACATCGACACCCTAATAGATAGTACATCCTTTAAAATCGCAATAGCTTTACGCCTTGGTTGTAAACTCTGCCAGCCACACCAATGTATTTGTGGGGGAATTGCTGATATTTACGGTCATCATGCACTCAGCTGTGCGAGGAGCAAGGGTCGCATTCCCAGACATACATCACTCAATGATATCATTAAAAGATCTCTGACTTCTTGTGGCATCCCGTCTCTTTTGGAACCACCAGGTATTAGTCGCGCAGATGGTAAACGACCCGATGGTCTGACCTTAATTCCATGGTCTAGAGGAAAATCTTTAATTTGAGACTCCACTTGCGTTGACACTCTAGCTCCATCTCACTTGCCGAATACCTCCAGACGCGCAGCATCTGCTGCTGAATTAGCCGTGAAGAAGAAAGTCAATAAATATGCTCATCTTTTAGAAAATTATATCTTTGTCCCATTTGCTGTGGAGACCTTCGGTGCTTGGAGTCATGATGCTAAAGTTTTGGTATCTCAAATCGGCCAAATTTTGATCTCCATTACTGGTGATCGCCGTTGCACTACTTATTTGCATCAACATTTAAGTATTGCTATTCAACGTGGAAATGCAATGAGCGTTTTGGGTACTCTTCCTGAGTCCAGCCCTTTGGACGAACTTTTTCTCTTGTAAAATTTTTTTATCTCTATGTAAATGTTTATATATTTAGTGTTTATATATATAAAAAAAAGCCATAATATGTAATGTGGGGTAAATATGTAAAAATATGTAGTATCAAATTTTATTATATTAATGGTAATTTTATTATATTAATGGTAATTACAAGAATCGCAAAGATTTGTTATTTATATACGGTTAGTTTGAAAGGAATATAATATGTAATTACATAAAAATCCGGTCCCTATAATTATTACAACAGGGTTTATCGTTATATTGGTTTCCATTGTACAGAAGTTCGGTTGTATAGTGCTATGAACCATTTGCTAATTAAATCTGGAAAGGTACTCATGAGGACATTTACATTGGTACAGGAATCCTGTCGGTATTCTGTGCTCAAGCTGGAGCCAGCACGGTGTATGCAGTAGAAGCTAGCAATCTTGCTGATATGATTCCCAAAGTGGCAGAAGAGAATGATTTTGCTTCGGTTATTAAGGTGTGTATTCTGTATGGTTCTTAAAGGGTCATAATATCTAGTACTGATTCTTACTTTTAAGAAAATTATTTAATTTATGTATATTTAAAAATTAATTCACTCAGACTGAAAGTTAGGTTATGTTAGATTTGGTTAAGGGGTTAGGTACAGCTTACAGCAGTAAAATTTTTGGAAATATTCAACATGTTTTCCTCCATTACTGTACCTTTTACAATAATGAAAATTGGTATGTGTAAAACACTGTCCTTCTGCTATATGAAAAAAAAAAAAATATACTCAGGGACAAAAAAACCGGACACTTTAATATTTTCTGGTATTTTGCAAAACATTATCTTCTCATACATTATTATGGTACCCATCTGTTGTTATGGAGACGTGTATACATTGTTGATTGTTTTTTGTTTTATAAACAAGCCATTATAACCAAATATTCCAATTTTGCTTTCGGAATCTCAGCTATAACAATTTTGTCTCAACCATTTTGTGCTTCATTATCGTTATCATTCATTATTTCTTTATTTTTACATTTTCTGAGCTTAAGTGGGGTTGTAACATTTGCCTTAAAACAAGATGCGACCTGAAGATGTGGCTCGAGCTGTAGCCCTTTACGATGATGGACGCAGTTATGAATATGGCTAGAAGCACAACCCATGATGCCATAAAACGGTATAGAGAGACCCTAGAATATACCAGAAGACCAGGTTCGGGTCGTCCAAGAGCTACAAATCCAAATGAAGACAGGTATATGGTGTTGAGAGTTCTTAGGGAGCGTAACCTGCCAGCTACTAGTGTAGCCCAGCAATTTGTTAACATGCATGGACGCCCAATTTCGGCCAAAACAGTTAGAAGGAGGTTGAAAGCAAGTGGGCTGATATCAAGTAGGCCTGCAACTGGTCCCAGACTTCTCAGGATGTATCGAGTTGAACGACTGCGTTTTGCAAATAATCACAGAGATTGGAGAAATGGACAGTGGAGTTGTGTTCTGTTCACCGATGAGTCCCGTTTCAATCTGTGCTCACCTGATGGACGTGGAAGAGTTTGGAGAAGGAGGGGAGGACGATTTTCACAGTGTTGCATTTCCGAAAATGTGCCGTATGGAGGTGGTGGAGTGATGGTTTGGGCAGGAGTGTGTACGGATGCTCGTACAGAGTTGGTTTTTGTTGAAAATGGAAGACTAACAGCTGATAGGTATATAAATGAATGTTTGGCTGACCATGTTGTGCCATTTGGCCAATTTGTAGGCGATAATTTTGTTTTAATGCATGATAATGCACAGCCGCATATTGCCCATGCGGTCGGATATTATCTCCAAAAAGTGGGAATCCATGTTCTTCCATGGCCAGCAAGGAGTCCAGACATGAACCCAATTGAACACGTGTGGGACATGCTGGGACGGCGTGTTACGAATAGACGACCGAGACCAGAATCGTTGCAAGAGTTGAGGCGAGCACTTGGCGAAGAATGGGAACTTATTCCTCAAGAAGACATTGCTAACCAAATTGAGAGCATGCCAAGACGTATGGATGCAGTTATTCAAGCCAGAGGGGGTAATACCCGTTACTAAAAGGAGTTTTTAATGTTTAAGGCACCATAAAATGAAAAAACAGACCAAACGATGCCATAGTTATACACCCTTTGTAATTTTTTGTAAATTTTCTCATCAGAGATTTTTTTTTTTTTTCAAATGTTGTCGTATAAGGTGCTAAATGAAACATTATTTTGTTTAAATGGGTTTTGTTTTGAAATAATGGCAACAAAATACAAGAAATATAGAAGTGTTTGTTTTTTTGTCCCTGAGTGTATTATTTCATTTTTTAAAAATATATATATATATATATATATATATTTTTTTTTCATGATGTATTTTTTTTTTTTTTTCACCTGCATAGAATTGGAATATATCAGTCCCCTAACTGCCCATTGTGCAACTCAAACCAAGAAATGGATTCGGAACACCTCAAAATCTGTGCTTCAGTGGCTGACCATGATAATATCTTTGAAAAATATTGGCGTGCAAGAGGTCAAATTACTTTATTGTCAAATGTCTGGCATTAGAAAACAACAACATATATTTTTTTTTCAAAATTCAAAATGGTGACAGTTCACTGTGCACCTCATAACTCATAAACTTGTTAACTTTTCATGTTCTCTCTCTTTTATTTTATTCCTGAAACTCATGTTTACAATATCATGCTCTTTCAACTACATTCCTTAATAAATATTTTTTTTTTTTTATTTTGGTGTTAGAAGAAAATACTGTTATTTGACCTTTTTTTACATGAATTTATTTTTTATCGGACAATCTATCAAATTTAGAGACGTGATTTTGCATCATATTGTAGATATAGCATGCATAATTACACACAAAACATTTCATCACAGATTGTTGGATAGTTTTTGAGTTATGAGGGAAACTCTTCATTACTGCACAGTGAATTGCCACCATTTTGAATTATGGAAAAAAAAAAAAAAAAAGTAATTTTTTTTTTTCATAAACTTGTTAACTTTTCATGTTCTCTCTCTTTTATTTTATTCCTGAAACTCATGTTTACAATATCATGCTCTTTCAACTACATTCCTTAATAAATATTTTTTTTTATTTTGGTGTTAAAGAAAATACTGTTATTTGACCTTTTTACATGAATTTATTTTTTATCGGACAATCTATCAAATTTAGAGACGTGATTTTGCATCATATTGTAGATATAGCATGCATAATTACACACAAAACATTTCATCACAGATTGTTGGATAGTTTTTGAGTTATGAGGGAAACTCTTCATTACTGCACAGTGAATTGCCACCATTTTGAATTATGGAAAAAAAAAAAAAAAAAAGTAATTTTTTTTTTTTTTTAATCTTAAAAAATATTTTTTTCATATAGCAGAAGGACAGTGTTTTACACATACTAATTTTCATTATTTTACAAGATACAGTAATGGAAGAAAAAAAAATGTTGGGTACAATATTTCCAAAATTTTACTGCTGTAAGCACTTAACCCCTTAATCTGTACTTTCTCAGCTACTATAAAGAAATTTTTAGCTCTGTCTTTTTTAATACCGCTTCTGCTCATTTTAATACTTTTGAAGTTGGCAAAACTCATTTTTTGGTACTTTACATCTAGGGTTCTGTCCGGTTTTGAACTGGACATCAGCAATTGCCTGGTGTGTGGTTATAATGTTAAAAGCTAACATTAAATGTCGGGCATTTTTATCAGAAGTTCTTGAACAGACGACTAAAATTACTCATTATTTGTACTCTTGTTGGCTGCTATTGGAGGCGGTTGATACAAATAATGATACAAAAATAAAACAAATGAAACAGAGAAGTTCATTTTTACTTTTCAGAGTAACAGGAGTCGAAATATTACAAGAAAATATTTTACCCTTCAAAATGACAGTTCTGTCGTAATAGGTAGACAAAAATACCCATGTTCCTGATGTTAAACATGAGAAACCATATTTGGGAAATTTTAGACATAAATACATGCATAACGAAGACTTACAATGCTTAAAAAGTAAAGTGTCAAATTCTTCAGAACCAAGATTCCACTGTCAATCTTTTTTCCTATCTTTGTTCACTATAATAGAGATTATGAAGGAACATTAAACCTTTGTTATGTGATGAACTGATCAGCATGATGCAAAGTCATTACTTGAGACAATCCAGTCCAAAAACAAGGCAAGAGACACTCAGCCCCGATAGGAGGGATATAGATTTTCATGTTGAATCTTTCGTGCACTACTTTTAACACTTCAATATAAATAATTGATTAAATGGCGATCTTACTCATGTTAATTATGTAAGCATGTGTGGCTTACAGCTGTTTCGGTGCTTCTTCACACCATCCTCAGAGCCTACTAGATCTTGCCATTATCTCGAACTTCGCTGCCTGTTGTGTGGGTGCATTTGATTGTTGAAATGTTGTGTCAAATAGTGAGTGTGTTCTGAAATTGATCTGTGTGTTGAGAATTTGATCAGGGTGTGTTTTAGTGTGTCTGTATATTTCATATTGTTCTAGTGTGTTGAGTTTTTGGGTTGTATGTGTAGGATTTCCATGTCTGTATTTATGTTATACTATTTCACAGCACATTTTAACACTTTTCAACAATCGAACGCACTTACACAAGTGAAAAGTGTTGAAATGTGGTGTCAAATAATGTGTGTGTTCTGAAATTTATCTGTGTGTTGAGAATTTGATCAGGGTGTGTTTTAGTGTGTCTGTGTATTTCATATTGTTCTAGTGTGTTGAGTTTTGGTTTTGGGTTGTATGTGTAGGATTTCCATGTCTGTATTTATGTTATACTATTTGACACCACATTTCAACACTTTTCAACAATGGAACGCACCCACACAACTGGCAGCGAAGTTCGAGATGACGCCGAGATCTAGTAGGCTCTGAGGATGGTGTGAAGAAGCACCGAAACAGCTGTAAGCCGCACATGCTTACATAATTAACACGAATAAGATCGCCATTTAATCAATTATTTATATTCAAGTGTTAAAAGTAGTGTACGAAAGATTCAACATGGATAATTTTAATAAATCTGTGTCAAATTCTTCAGAACCAAGGTTCCACTGTCAATTTTTTTTTCTATCTTTGTTCACTGTACTAGAGATTATGAAGTAACATTAAACCTTCACAAATTGTGAGATTTCTTTGTTACGTGATCAACTGATCAGCATGATGCAAAGTCATTACTTGAGACAATCCAGTTCAAACACAAGGCAAGAGACACTCAGCTCCGATAGGAGGGATATAGATTTTCACTTTCCTGCTGAATGTCGAACAGAGACTACTTGAATCACTGTGGATGATATCAACAATAATATTTTACACACTAATTGAAAAATCTGTCGTGCAGTTGCCTCGTCATTTCTTCTTAATCAATCAATCTTCTTAATGTATCCAGCTGTTTGCTGACAACATAAAGTCCACTGTAGTCTATTCATTTGTTGTTTTTCACGAGAAATGAGGGGTATTTTGATCGGTGTTCATTATAGATGCCTGTTGCTAGTAGCCAGAGTTGGGGTGTAATCAATATATACTGCAGGGCTGTGTCTTCTGCAACTGGTACTGATGATTTTAATTTACTTCTTTTGTGGTTTATGGATGGACAGTATAGAAGAATGTGTTCCAGATCTTCATCATGATTACACCACAGACAAGTAGGATTATCAGAAATGTGAAATCGGTGTAGGTACAATTGAGTGACAATGTGACCTGTTCTGGCTCTTGTTGAAAGTGTTTGAACATGTCTGGGTAAGTTTTTGTACATTTCCAGGTCATTTGGTTTCTTTTGTACAGACTTTAAAATTTTTCCTTTGTCAGAAGAGAGCCAATTGTTGATCCATAGGTTTGTAAAATGAGACTTTACTGAAGCAAAAGCATTGGATAGAGATATCACTTGAAGAGGTCTTGGTTGCAGATATGTTGCCTGTTTTGCAATATTATCGACTTTCTCGTTTCCAGGTATACCACAATGACTAGGTATCCATTAAAATGTTATTTCCTTTTGGAGTTCTTTAGTTTACTTAGTTGTTTCTGAATTGGAATAAAGGGTCATTCACAATGAAAATGAAACATTACGTTTACATTCTTAAGTTAACTTAAGAATGTAAACGTTACGGTAAAATCAACAAATGATATCATCATTCACGATGGGAACATAAACATAACAGCAAACATACTTGGTAACCATGGAAACATAACAACGACGCCATTTATTCATATTCTGTCGTATACTTCAGCGCACCACGATTGTGTTCTGTTTGCAAATCACATAAGCATGAGCATGAAAGTTTGGAGTTTGCAAACTTTCATGTTAACGTCTATGTTTATGTCAATGCTTATGTGAATCATTGTGAATGATCCCATTTGGTAGCCTGGGCGCAAACTTCTGTGTTTATGTTACGGTTATGTTTAATTTTCATTGTGAATGGGCCTTAATTCTATGTGCATATAGGTTTGGTACATATTTAATTATGTATGTATGTATGTATGTTTGTATTCACACTGCAATGGGTATATACCCGGTGGCAGTGGTAACTAATTACACTCAATAAAACAATAATAAACACAGTTAATAAAAAATACAATTAATAATAATACTAATAATTAATACTAACAATAATTAATAATAATAATAATAATAATAATAATAATATCAACAGGGAACATCCTGAATTAAATGAAGCACAATCGGTTAAAATAGCATTTAAAGTAAATCTAATTTGTACCTTAAACCTATGTTCGAACTAAAACCCACGACTATGATGTGTTCATATCTGCACAAGTACCTTTCAACACTACACTCATTTCGCTGTCAACTCACTCACTGCACTGGAACTACGACACATTTCACTGATTCTATCCTGATTTCACTAACACTTCAAAAACATTTCACTGTTCAAATACTTTGCACTGCCACTATAAACTATAAAGCTTCACTGACAGGAACACGTTTCACTTACTCAACACACTTCACTGACACAACACACTTCACTGGCACAACATAATTCTCCACTGATAGAACATTTCAATAACAAAATATCAATTACACCCTTTAAATACTGTGTATAATTATCGTCTATTAGTAAAGTCCTTAAGCCTATTTTTAAATACATTTTTGGTTGTTGGTAAAGCCTTTAGTAAGTCTGCAGGTAAAGCATTCCAGTCCCTGATAGTACGATTGAGAAAAGAAAACTTTCCATTGTCCGTCCTCTCTCTTCTTTCCCTCAATTTATATGAGTGGTCGTTCCTTGAAGAGTAATTTGGCGGCTGCAACCTATTTTTTATTTCTCTCCAGGCAGGCTCACCTTCTTAATCAAGTTTGTTGATTTCAGGTCTTGAAACAAAAGGTGGAAGATGTGAAGTTGCTGAATGATGAAAAAGTGGATGTGATTGTGTCAGAATGGATGGGGTTTTATCTGCTCCATGAAGGCATGCTAGACTCCGTGTTACATGCCAGGGATGTTCATCTAAAAGCAGGTGGCAAACTCTTCCCTGAGGAGGCAAAACTTTGGTGCGCACCCTGCAGCTTGCCCGCGTTATATGACTTTTGGGACAACGTGCAAGGGGTTCGAATGCACACTGTTGGACAGGAATGGCGTAGACAGAAGAGCCAGGAGCCACAGATCCTTGACGTGCCTTCCTCTGACATCTTAGCTGATCCTAGCAAAGTGTGTTCTTTTGACTTGTACACTTGCACAGCAAGAGATCTGGACTCGATATCAAAAAGGTTTGTTTTACCAGCGAACCGTGAAGGGCAGTACCAGGGGTTGTGTGTTTGGTTTTCGTGCGTGTTCCCTTCTCTTGATGAGGATCCTGTTGTGCTGAACACAGCATCTAATGCAGAATCTACACATTGGAAGCAAACCGTGGTGATGCTGCCAAATGAACTGGAAGTGGAGGAGGGGACACCTATGGCCTGGGAGTTGAAACTGGAGAGGAGCGGTGGCAACTGTAGACACTATAACATCGAGTTCACTGAGCTGGACCCAGAGTGTGTGCAGCACCCTGTACCGTGTATGTGTTACATGACCAAATGCATTGTCATGCGTGCATGTCTGGAGCAGAGTGGTGCTTGGCCTGATGGAGAGATTGGGGATGGAGACAACAGTGATACTGATACTGGTTAGTATAAGCTGCTCCACTTCATGTTTGTATTCTAGGTACAGTGGCGGCCGGGTAGCTCAGTTGGTAGAGCAGCTGGCTACGGACTGGAAGGTCCGGGGTTCGATCCCAGGTGGTGACAGGATTTTTTTTTTTTTCCAAACTTTCAGAACGGCCCCGAGGTTCACTCAGCCTCCTATAAAATTGAGTACCGGGTCGTTCCCGGGGGTAAAAGGCAGTCAGAGTGTGGTGCAGACCACACCACCTCATTCTAAACGACATTTCGTACAAGTTGAGAGGATGCTAAGGTATTTCTTTCCCCTTCTACTGTCCCTGAGACCATCTGTAACAGACCGGTAGTTGTTACCTCTTATACCTGCACCCCCCCCCAAGTTGTACACACAAGAACATAAAATATTAAATAAAGTACATAAATGAATATAAAATACAGTGACATAGATTTTTGACAATTACATGTTTGTGTATATTTTAGTGTCGTTCTTTCAATATTTTCAACTAATAATTAAATTAAGGAATGTTAGTTTGTATTATGAATTCAGTGCAGATTGCTGCGTCGTGTATGCTGTAGAGTAGCAACTAGCGGTGAAGAAAACATTTATCTTCTGCTGCCAGTAGCTTTTTAATGTGCCAGTTGATATAAACAGCAGTAAAATGAAATACAAACATTTAGTGTAGATTTTCGAAATATAGATTAACGGTAAACACAGAATAAATATGGGAAATGCCTGTTATTATTCGGTTGAGAAGCTTTTGTCATCTAGTCTGCTGTCAAAAAGTCTGAAAGTTAGAATTTATAAAACAGTTATATTACCGGTTGTTCTGTATGGTTGTGAAGCTTGGACTCTCACTTTGAGAGAGGAACATAGGTTAAGGGTGTTTGAGAATAAGGTTCTTAGGAAAATATTTGGAGCTAAGAGGGATGAAGTTACAGGAGAATGGAGAAAGCTACACAACGCAGAGCTGCACGCATTGTATTCTTCACCTGACATAATTAGGAACATTAAATCCAGACATTTGAGATGGGCAGGGCATGTAGCACGTATGGGCGAATCCAGAAATGCATATAGAGTGTTAGTTGGGAGGCCGGCGGGGAAAAAGACCTTTGGGGAGGCCGAGAAGTAGATGGCAAGATAATATTAAAATGGATTTGAGGGAGGTGGAATATGATGGTAGAGACTGGATTAATCTTGCTCAGGATAGGGACCGATGGCGGGCTTATGTGAGGGCGGCAGTGAACCTCCGGGTTCCTTAAAAGCCAGTAAGTAAGTAAGATTAACGGTAAACATTTTCAATAATAAGGATTTTCACTATGTTCAAAGTCAATTAGTCAAACGTTAGTAAGATAGCCAGTAGCATCTTCCCCTTCACGGATGGTAAAGAGTGTGAGTAGAGGGGAAAGCCTATCAACCAAACTGAAATGGTGGGGATTAGTGCCGAGGTCATGGAAAGCATGGGACTCTACCTCCATGCCCCCCCAAGTGCCTTTATGGCATATTATGGGGATACCTTTACTTTTTTTTTTTTTTTTTTTAGGTACAGTAGAACCCCGATTATTCGTCACCCTATTAACTGAGTGGTGGATTAACCATCTGTCTCTCTCTCTCGCTTTTTTTGCTGCAGAAATATATGAAGTACTGTACATTGTATTAGAACGTTATTTTTTTTTCTAGAGAGTGTTACTACAAACCTTTTCCCTTACACAGTATGGGTACAGCAGCGTTTCTCAAACTCTTTTGAAGTGAGGACCACTTTTTAAAGTCAGAACAGTTCCGCTGACCACCTTACTCTTGTTCTCTTCGAAAGCAAAATTATAATTTTTGTAGCATATTTTAATACCAGTATACTTACTACTACTTACTGGGTTTTAAGGAACCCAGAGGTTCATTGCCGTCCTCACATAAGCCCGCCATTGGTCCCTATCCTGAGCAGGATTAATCCAGTCTCTACCATCATATCCCACCTCCCTCAGATCCATTTTAATATTATCTTCCCATCTACGTCTCGGCCTCCCCAAAGGTCTTTTTCCCTCCGGCCTCCCAACTAACATTTAGGGTGGTATTACTTAATACGAGGGGGATCCAGGAAATAACGACCGTTTTGTTGTAATAATTAAAAAAAAAAATTTATTTGAAAAAACAAACTCTGTTACATAACTGAAGCTTCCTTTACTTCTCTACATAATCACCACCTACATTTAAACATTTGTCGTATCTGTTCACTAGCTTTAGAATTCCCGTGTTATACTCCTCTGCCGCCAGTTCATTAAGCCAGGTGTTCACTGTCTTCTTCAACTCTTCATCACTTCCAAAACGCGGACCACCCAGAAAGTCTTTCAGCTTAGTGAAAAGGTGAAAATCGCTAGGAGCAAGGTCTGGACTATAGGGCGGATGATCAAAGATTTCCCAACCGAATTGATCCAGCAATTCTCGAGTTGAAGCAGCAGTGTGCGGGCGGGGACAGATTTTGTGGTAGCCAAGATGTTGCGACACAATTTCACCAAGCAAAGAACGAGAAATGTCAGGAAAGGCAATATGCAATTCGTCGAGTGATGTGCGCCTGTCTTGCAAGATTCTGTCGTTCACTTTAGTCTTCAGGTCTTCTGTGATGAGTGATGGGCGTCAAGGTCGAGTTTCATTGTGGACATTTGTTCGCCCATTGTTGAACATTTCGCACCATTTTCTCACATTTCTTTCATTCATTACAATATCACCATACACTTCTTTCAATTGCCGGTAAATTTCTGCAGGTTTCAAATGTCGGGCATTCAAAATCGAATCACACTCCTCACCTCACAGTCGGCGGGATTATCAATCACGTCGTTCATTTTGAAGTAACACAAAATGCACAATGGCGACTTGTTGCAACCAGTACTCACAACATTATGAGAACACATGTTAAGGAAGCCAGTTGACCTTCAAACAAGGAAGGGGAGTCAGCTGCGCGGCGGGTATGCGCGAACGGTCGTTATTTCCTGGATCCCCCTAGTACAAATCATACACAGTCTCTGTTTTCACAAAATATGGTTATTTAAAGACTTTTAAGATTCTGATGCTGATTTACAGCACTGTTGCCATTATTTATTGAATGTTCTGGTATTTAGAAACAGTGCATGACATCAACCAGAATGCAACAGACTCTAACCATAGCATTTACAACTGCAGTGATATTTTCTGATGTGTGAACAGTTCTCCTTTCTCAAGGTTTTCTGTCGAGTTAAACCTGTTTCGTCATATCATACATTTATGCCGTGAGGCAAGGGGACAGTATCATTGCGTCCTATATTCAGTTTTTAATAAAACACTAACCTAGCAGCCTCTTAGTTGTTATTGCTTATATAAAAAGCTTTGACAGGAAGAATACATTGTTAATCACTCCACTGTTTCATTTAATTTTTCATTCATTTCATTTATTGCATTCCATAGATCTTATGTGAGCATTGAAGCTTTAAGATGTGGAACAATTCAAAATTTTACAAGATTACAATTTTTTGGAAAGATGAAGTGAGGTGAGGCTGAGGACTTGCCATAGACCACTCGGCATCTGCCTCACGGCTGGAGTAAATCTCGGAAGAAAACAACCAATCAGACCAAACGGGGATCCAACCCAAGCCCAAGTGCAGCTCCAGATCAGCAGGCCAGCGATCTGCCGACTGAGCTACACTGCTGGCTCTACAAAAATATACAATACATAGCAATCAGTTGATTCAATTTACAAACTCAGTGGCGTATACTGGTTTAAGGGTCTGGGCTACCACTGACCCTATTATTACACAAAATATATTTTAAAGTCCCTATAGTAAAATTCCTTACCTATTTATATATGAATTCCAGACATCTTGATTGGGACGAAAATACTTTGATGACTTCCTCATTGAAATTACAGTTGGGACGCTTGCGAAGTTTCTGTAGAAATGACTTTTCAATGGACATCAGTGCCAAGCCGGATAAACGTTCTTATGTATGAGTTGATCTACAGTAGGATTTTATTCTCTTCAACGCAGAAAATGTTCTTTCTACTGATGCTGACGTAGCTGGTATTGTCACAATTAATGTTGCCAATTTAAGGACTTCAGGAATAACTTGGTTCAGCTGGTTTTCATATATGGCAGATAATATGTCATGGATAGGTTTGTTCGAAAAATCAAAGACCTCTGCTGAATATATTACACTTAATTCATTTTTCAAACGTACTTGATCAAAGTGACTGTTATAGGACTGAAATAATTTGTTTAGTGCCTCATTCGGGAAGTTTTCTCTATAAGCAGAAAATTTTTGAGAATCTAGAAGATGTGTGAACTGAAGCTTTCCATAATCAGAAAATCTGTCAGTAATTTCCATGTGCATACGATCTAGTATGCTGTAGTACAGCTGCCTGTATTTCAATTCATCATCTCCTTTTCTTCGCTTTAATGGTGGTTCCATTGTATTGTCTGAAGAATTTTCATTTTCCATATTACTCCATATGGACGGAAACCCACTACGTCTGAACTCGAATATAGTATTTTTTAACTTTGATACCTCTTGCAAGTAGTATGCTATGTCTAGACTTTTTGTCTGAAGAATATTGTAGAGCACATCTGTATGTCCGAACACTCTAGCATTGACTTCAAGAAGAAATATATTCTGAAACTGTGTGAAAAAAATACAAATATCCTTGAGCCTGCACAATTACATCATCAACCCAGTTTTCTTCAGAGTCATTACCAATGATATTTTCAAAGAAAGCAGTCAGTTGTTCTCTGTATTACTTTATTGTATTTACAAGCCGAGATGTAAAATTGCATCTAGTTGGTGCTACTTTTGGGATGAGAAAAATGCAGCTAAACCCGACAGTGTTTTGAAAAAAAAAAATGCTGCATTCTGGAATGGATGAAGTAGTTTGTTGCAAAACTAAATTGAGAACATGGCTGTAACAATGGACAAATAGTGCTTGAGGATACTTTCCTTGAACTTTTGTTTTTAAGCCATTAATATTTCCTGCCATAACTGAAGCACCATCGTATGTCTGTGCAATTAACTTATTGCCGACATTGTAATCTGCTATAACACCTTCCACATGCTGAAACCAAGCAGCAGCAGTTTTGCCCGAACTGACATTTGTGAATCCTATAAACCGTTCTTGAACATTGGCAGTACTATCGACGTATCTTAAACAGTGGACAATTGACTCTGATTAGAGCAGTCACTTGTTTCATCAACAACAATGGCCGCAAAAGGTGCTTCTTCTATTTCAGATTTTATGTTCTTTATCATAACCCCACTTATAGCAAATATTAAGTCATTATGAATTGCGGGAGAAGTACCACGAAATACTGTTGAACTCTCAAGATGATTGGCCAGTAAATGGTCAAATTCACTTAAGGAACTTAAATATTCAATATAATTTCCTCTATTGTCTGATTCCACACTCTCATTATGATCCCGAAAAGCCAATTCTTGTTTTCCTAGAAAGCAGACTGCGTTAATAAGATGCAGTAAAATCTCCCGATTTTTTTTCCACAGGAGCATTGTGTTGGTTGATATGTAGAGCTTTTTGCTTATCTAGCTGTAAATCAATTCTTGTCTTCCCAAAGTTTGCAAAGTTCATGCTACTACAAATATGAACTTTTGATTTGTCGTGTTTTAGGACTGCCGTTCGAAGGAGTTGATATTAGAAAACCCTCTTTTGACCACACATTAGTTTCACGGCTAAATAACAAACATGGCCAGCAAAATAGTTTAGACAGTTTAGAACTACCACACAACCAATTCCACTTACCATATGATGTTGAAGTGAAATGGCGTGTGTACTCACGCTGTTTTTCTTTTACGTCCATGGACAAATTTAACTCAGGAGTTGGTCTTTCCATTTTCACAATTTCAACTTCCTCGTTGTATGTACGACGGTTAAAAGGCACTTTTAATAAACCTTCTATTACACAGTCATTTTCAACACAAACCTCTCCAGAAACTTGTTCTGCCATATTTTTCACAATATCACTTAATTGGGAAATTAAAAACTTAATAATTCACAATTAATATAACTCTTAGACACTCGAACAAATCACAGATTTAAAATACTGCACTGCAAGAACACAATCACATTCATGAGCGAGGGTGCTAATCGTATTGTTGCTTCGCGCCTGCGAAGAAACCGATCATGAGAGCGGCAACTCACCCGGCCTTACATTGCACAATGGAAACAGAAGAGAGCGGGGGAATGGGCAGTTGTGCGACCGGACAGCGTGAGCGGTACGGTCACAGGCTGCCTCACGCAGCAAGCGGTTTCTCCAGTGATGCCGCCTTGACAACTTGTTTCTTTTCGAGAGCAGAGAGCGCATATAAATCTAACGATTACTTTAATTTTAATTACTATGGTAAAACTAATAATACAAAATTATTACATTATGTTATATTATAAACTTTTTCTTTTGTAATTTCCTTGGGCTACCGCCGGTAGCCCCGGTAGTCCGCAAAATACGCCCCTGTACAAACTTAACCAATTATTATCAGTTGAGCTACAAAATATAATACATAGCAAGTAAGTTAATTAAATTTAAAAGCATAAACAATTCAAATAGTTAGATATACAGAAATTGTTAATACATATCGTGCAAATTACTTCAAATTACAAGAATAAACAATCAGTTGAGCTATACAGATTATTATTCAATTTAAAGCATATACTGTATAGTTATCAGCCAAGCTGTACAAAAATACACAATACATAGCAAACAAATTAATTCAGTTTACAAGCATACTTTCGTTAAACTATACAAATTTGTACAATTCATATCAAGTAGATTAATTCAATTTATAAGCATAAACAATTCATAAGTTAAGCTGTACAGACTACAATTCAATTTACAGCATATACAATTCATCAGCCAAGCTATACAAAACTACACAATACATAGCAAACAGATTTGAATTAATCTGTTTGCCTTGTACTGTGTATTTTTACTAGCATACTTTCGTTAAGCTATACAAAATTGTACAATTTATACCAAGTAGATTAATTCAATTTATAAGCATAAACATTTCATCAGTTAAGCTATACAGACTATTATTCAATTTACAGCATATACAATTCATCAGCCAAGCTATACAAAAATATACAATACATCGTAAACAGGTTAATTCAATTTACAAGCATATTTCAGTTGAGCTATACAAAATTGACATTCCATATCAAGTCAAGAAATAATTCAATTTACAAGCATAAACAATTCACAGTAACTGAAAGGCATAGAAGTGAGTACAAGACAAGCCACTCCCCCACTGTAACAGCACATGTGTATACAGAATTGCAAAATTGTCCATTTCCTTGCTATGCCCTGGAAAATAATTTTTGTTAGTCTGGGTGGAAAAAAAAGCACATATTCATCAAATTCTCGGTATGGTAATGGTTTTTATAATATTAAAAAAAAACATTTTTGCATTAGTATAATGAAATAAACATGTTATTGGCTTTCTTTTAGAAAAACGTGAAGTAGTTACATACTAATTTTCAAGGTAGCATAAGCCATAAGTGCACAATACTCGTATTATAATAAGAATGTAGGGTAAGAGTGATGTGAGCAGTTTCCGTGACATCATTTGAATCTTCCTTCCAGACCTGGTGTCTTGACTGAAAGGGATTTGTACATCTGACAGAGAGAGCTAGAGGCACCAGAAGATTGTAACTACCAGGTGATCATTGTAGTGGGTTTTGTGTAGTGGTTTCTGTTGGCAGAAAATGTGTAGACAGAGTTTGATTTAAAAATGATACATTGAAGTGAATGAAATTAATAAATGAATATGACCTGCCCAAGTATGCATTTTTATATGTTCTGTGATACGGGTTTTGATGCTACGCTATGTCGTGCCAATGTCTATACTGTAGGATCCTTTGCTCTTGCAGATCGGTATACATCAGCATGACAAATTTCAGTTCTACACCTTTTCCAGTTGTATTTCAGAAAATATCAATTTAATTTCAGATAGTATCAATTGTATTTCAGATTTGTCAATTTAATTTCAGACAGTATCAATTGTATTTCAGAAAACATAAATTGTATTTCAGAAGTTGTCGTTTGAATTTCAGAGAAGGTAAATTTTGAGACATTTGATATTAATTTCGTTACCACAGTATCAATATTGTACTACTGTAATGCTACACATTATTACATAAAATGGAGGAGATGCAAGTTAATTGTGCTATTGTCGTTTATCTATGTTGAGAAAACCAGTGATAAAGCTATGAAACCAGTGATATGAAACAATATACTTTATAAGAATAAAAATAAAATAAAAAATTGAAGATACAAAATCTGAAATACATTTGATACCATTTGAAATACAATTGACAAGTTTGAAATACGTTTGATATCATCTGAAATACAATTGACAAATCTGAAATACATTTGATATCATTTGAAATACAATTGACAAATCTGAAAAACATTTGATATCATCTGAAATACAGTTAACAAATCTGAAATACATTTGATACCATCTGAAATACAATTGACAAATCTGAAATACATTTGATATCATCTGAAATACAGTTAACAAATCTGAAATACATTTGATATCATCTGAAATACAATTGACAAATCTTAAATACATTTGATGTCATCTGAAATACAGTTAACAAATCTGAAATACATTTGATATCATCTGAAATACAATTGACAAATCTTAAATACATTTGATATCATCTGAAATACAATTGACAAATCTGAAATACATTTGATACCATCCGAAATACAATTGACAAATCTTAAATACATTTGATACCATCCGAAATACAATTGACAAATCTGAAATACACTTGATATCATCTGAAATACAATTGACAAATCTGAAATACATTTGATATCATCTGAAATACAGTTGACAAATCTGAAAGAAATTTGATACCATCTGAAATACAATTGACAAATCTGAAATACATTTGATGTCATCTGAAATACAGTTGACAAATCTGAAATACATTTGATGCCATCTGAAATACAATTGACAAATCTGAAATACATTTGATATCATCTGAAATACATTTCATACCATCTGAAATACAATTGACAAATCTAAAATACATTTGATATCATCTGAAATACAGTTGACAAATCTGAAATACATTTGATACCATCTGAAATACATTTGATATCAAATACAATCGACAAATCTGAAATACATTTGATATCATCTGAAATGCAGTTGACAAATCTGAAATACATTTGATATCATCTGAAATGCATTTGATATCATCTGAAATACATTTGATATCATCTGGAATACAGTTGACAAATCTGAAATACATTTGATATCATCTGGAATACATTGACAAATCTGAAATACATTTGATATCATCTGAAATACATTTGAAAATACATTTGATATCATCTGGAATACAGTTGACAAATCTGAAGTACATTTGATATCATCTGAAATACAGTTGATATCGTCTGAAATGCAATTGATATCGTCTGAAATACAATTGACTAATCTGAAATGCAATTGGAAAAAGTGTAGTTTAAATGAACTTTGGTTCGTCTGAAAACTCTGAGTTAACACATTTCTGCCTGTAGATATATTGTTGTGTATAAAATTGTCGATTGTTTTGTTTATTAATAAAGTAAGGTATTATTTTGAGGTGGTAGTTAATTATATCAAATTTCCCACCCATTTCATGGAAATATCCTTCTCATTTCCTCTTTATTTTTTTCCTATTATTTGTTCAGATCTGTAGTGATAATAGCAAAACATTATAATATCCATTAGCTGTAACAGTCATCCAGTCACGTTAGCAAATAGACCATTTTAGAACAGATCATGCCAAACTCAAAATCCCAAATAGGTCAATTAATCTGGGTGTCAGATGGTGTGGGCTGCAAGAAAAGGAAATAGTTGTATTATGTATTAGGAATATTTATTTGTAGAAATACATATTGTTTGCTAGGAAGAAGAAACAACAATATAATGAACGTGGACTGCATTTTTTCTTGTTACCCATAATAAGCTGAGGCCGCACTACGGTTGCCAGGTTGTACGTTTATCCTGTATTCTAACGTTTTCTGGATGCTAATATGGCCTTACGATTTTTTATTCCCCATACAACATTTTCTTCCTTTATTTTGAATTTTATTCCACAAAACTGGCTTCATTTATACACTGACGGATCCTTGATCTCCAGAGAACAAGGTGCCGGTGCAGGTGTTACATGCATTTATAGATCTCTTGGGTATGGAACAACATTTTGATGGAGAAATCATTGCAATAAGTGAAAGTCTCAGGAATCTTCTATGCCACATCAATAAATTTAAGAATGCAGTTATATTGTCAGACTCCAAAGCAGCTAGTCTATCAATAGTCTCTAAACACACACCTTCATCTCAAACAGCAGAAATAACTAAAATGCTCTCTCAATTAATATCACTCAATAAAAGAATTGTATTCCAATGGATACCATCCCATTGTGGAATCAAACGAGAATGCTGCGTTAGCAAACAGCTCTGCTATTACAGACCTGTTACTAAATCTACGTTTTACTCTGTGAAAAGATTTATTAAATCTACATACTTAGACTTCAACAAACAAAATTTGATAACACAATCCCAAGGGAAAAAAAACTCTCTGCATCATAATCCACAGTTAATTCCCGATTTACCACGCAAATCGTCTGTAGCTGCATTTAGATTGGCAACAGGCCATGATTGTTTGGCCAAACACCTGCATAGAATTGGAATATATCAGTCCCCTAACTGCCCATTGTGCAACTCAAACCAAGAAATGGATTCGGAACACCTCAAAATCTGTGCTTCAGTGGCTAACCATGACAATATCTTTGAAAAATATTGGAGTGCAAGAGGTCAAATGACTTTATTGTCAAACTCCTGGCATTAGAAAACAACAACAACATATTTTGAATTTGGTGCTGGGTAATAGTTGTTTTTTTTTTTTTTTTTTTTAACTCTATAGCATCTATTAGATGCTTTATGGTTGTGCTAACAGATGGAGTTATTTGTCAACAATGTGACGCTGAAACGTGTGTTCAGGTTACTGCCCAGCGACAGTCCTGATGTATTTTTATATTTGTGATGATTGGTTAATTAATATTAACCCGGCACACTCAAATTTCCAGACTCTAGACACCCAGGGAATTCCTCTTCTTCAAGAAAAATTCACCAAGAGCCGAGCCCGGGAATCGAATAGTAGTTGTTTTCTAATGCCAGGCGTTTGACAATAAAGTCATTTGACCTCTTGCACTCCAATATTTTTCAAAGATATTATCATGGCCAGCCAATGAAGCACAGATTTGCTGCGTAATAGTAAAATACTGTATAACAATTTATATTATTTTTGTTATTTTATCGCTTGGATTTAGATTTTGAAAATATTTTCATGTTGGTACTATTGCAGAGATCATTCCATTGCTTACAATCGATAGTCGCTGAGATCACTCATTGCTACAATCGATATTGCAGTATTTGATTGCTAGGGCTAGGATTTTGATGACCTATAAATCTTTCAAAAATGTCCTAAAAATTGATCTTACATAATTGGCTTAGTAGGAAAAGAGGTTTTGTACTACTTATTATTTAGACTAGTAATTAAATTAAATGTTACATAATTTTTTCTAAGTAGTACACTTCAATTAATTACTTTACCTGATGTAGTTTCCATGTATGATAGTTCACCTCTGCATCGGCATGTGGACGTGAGGTCAGCAATCAGCTGGTCAGTCTTGGCCCTTCATGGGCTGTAGCGCCATGGATTCACTTTACTTTTAATTTCCATGTAGTCTGCAACAAGGCCACTCTTATCCGGAATTAGCAGGTATAGAGGAGTTTATATTGAAGGGTGGTTGGACTGAGCTATTACATGGGGTGTACTATGTTAAAATGGCAATACAGTGAAACCTCTCATTTACGGACATCGAAGGGACGTAACAATCTGTCCGCATCTGGGAGGTGTCCTTTATTGGGAGGGAGGCTCCCCAATCTAACAGTAAATTTATAATATGCATTATATATCCTTTCAGGCTTTAAATGAAATGTATTACTTAAGTTTAATTCTAAATACAGTATACTGTACTACCAGGGGCGGATGCAAGGGAGGGGATTAAGGGGATATATCCCCTCCCGAAATTTTGACAAAAACACGAAACAAGAAACAAAAATAATATTAATTTTAATTCGTGAATGTGCATAGGAATTAGAGAGTTTTCCACGTAAATTCTCTTTGCTAAAGTGTTAAATTCCAAGAACTGCAGGAAGACAAACACAGCATTCTTACTTCAAGACAGAGAGTCATGAAGAGTATTTTAGACTTTTAATTTTCCTTCTCTTCTTAGACTATTTCATTGGTCAGCTCAAGGACAGGTTTTTTTAAATCATAAAATCCTAAAGTCCATACAAACTTTTCTGCCTAAAAACATAGTGAGCATCAGATGAAGATTTAGAAACTGCTGTTGAGGCTATAGTAAATCAGTGGCCCAATGATGCTGATGCATCACCAGAGTCTTTCTTCAATGAACTGAAGATGTGGAGAAGAAATTTCCTTGATCAGAAAAATCTTCACCTAATACCTACTGACTTTATATCATCTTTGAACAGGTGCCATGAAATTTTTCCCTGCACTCACAAGACGCTGAAACTTTTCTGCACATTGCCTGTAACTACAGCAACACCAGAACAGTCGTTCTCAACATTGCGGTATTTGAAGACTTACTTGAGGAGCACGATGGGAGCAGACAGATTAAATGGACTGGCCTTGATGTATATACAGAAAAATGTAGAAGTAAAAAGCTCATGAAATAATGGATGAAATGTCTAAGAAGCCTCGTCGCCTTCTTCTGTAAATGTCATTCTGTCATTGTTTTTGTATTGCAGTCATTGTAAATGTTAAAATTAAAAAATTATAGTTTATTTAACAACGCTCGCAATTGCCGAGGTTATATCAGTGTCGCCAGTGTGTCGGAATTTTTTCCCTCAGGACTTCTTTTACATGCCAGTAAATCGACTGATAGAGGCCCGTCGCATTTAAACACACTTAAATGCCATCGAGCTGGGTTGGAGTAGAACCCGCAACTTCGAGCACAGAAGGCTATACCGACTTTTACTACTCAGGCCAACTTGTAAATGTTTTAACTCGAAACAAATTGTGAATATATAAACTTATTTCTCATTACTCCATTTTTACTATCTCCTCAAATCCCTCCCCGAAAAAAAATCCTGCGTCCGCCCCTGTGTACTACAATAAATTTTTTACAAGTTTGAACTACAGTAGATACGATCGAAAAAGGGAAATACAGTACTGTGCCATGCAATTTCATTCTAGGTCTACAGTTATGCAGTACTGTAATTTTTTTCAAACCTTTACGTTCAGGTGCCATGTCTCTCGAAACAGAACAACTGATTGAAGTGAAGAGAATAATCCTACTAACCCTATCATGTGTCGAATACAATTTCACGATCATTTTGGACCCATCAGACAGGTTAAATTTTATGACTTTGTTTATCCACCTTTCCAGCTAACAATATTTTCCGGCTGGGCTAGTGGTAGCCTAGAGACCCTTATTGTCTTCTTTCATTATGGAATTTCTTTACAGTTCTCAAAACTAAATTTTCCATTTTTGTAACACATTAGGTCTTGAAATCCAAGTTCTGTCCGCAGTCAGGAGGTAAAGCAAGCTTAGGACTGTGAAACAGCTGTCCGTGTCCGTGTCTGAGAGTGTCCGTAAACGAGGTTTAATTTATCATTATTTCTATATTATTTCAGTTGGGACATAAAAATCTGTCCGTTAAAGTTTCCGTATCTTTGTCCATAAGGAGAGGTTTCACTGTATTTCTATATTATTTCCTTGATGACATAAAAAATCTGTCCGTATATGGGGAGTTCTGTATCTTGGGGATGTCCATAAGGAGAGGTTTCACTGTATTTCATATTATTTCAGTTGTGACATAAAAATCTGTCCTTCATGGGCTGTCCATATCTTGGGGATGTCCATGGATTTCACTGTATTTCTTTTATTTCAGTTGGGACATAAAAATCTGTCAATAAGGTCCATCTTATGTCCATAATTAGAGGTTTCAAGGTATTTCTATATTATTTCAGTTGGGACATAAAAATCTGTCCGTTGGAGTGTCCATTCTTGGGGTGTCTACGTTAAACTGGTTTCACTGTATTTGTGTAGAAAAACGATTAAAATATTATACAAAATAATGGGTAGTTAATGGACAAAATATGTAAAGAAAATATCAAAGGAAATAAACATTATCTTACATTAATAATGGAGATTTATGGCCAAAATTAAATGAAAATGCCTAAAATATGACCGAATAAAACAAAAGATACTCTTATGAGTTGAAACAGGCAAAAAATGCCTTAACAAATATGTCTTAAAACACTCAGTTTATCACATAACATAAATACTAAAGCAGCTATGTTTCTGGCTTACTAGGAAAAAGATGCAATTTCATCAAAATCCTAGCCCTATTGATTACTGACTTTTGCTAAAGATGGTGGTGCTTTATCAAATTCTTCACATTGGTGCCTCAACAGAGAGTGCCAAATATTTCCCGACTCATATGTTTCATACTGAGCATACCTGGATCAAATAGTTTTTCAATGTATTAAAAATTGACTGATGTGAAACACATGCTCAAGAACTGAAAATTCAGAGCTAAATTGTTATAAATTTTGACATGCCCCGCAAAGTTAAATCAGTTTCAAAATATGAAAGTGTTAAAAGTTAGAACTAAGACACAAAAATGTGAGTACATGTACAGTAGTGGCAGAAAAAAAACCGGACCAACCCTTGTAGCTGATTTCAGAGCCTTGTTTCGAATCCAGCCTGAAGACTTGTTCCTTATTAAAATTTATTCCCAACACTATTCGGTTGCAGCGATATTTTACTACTTAATTAACTTATTATTCCCAGAGCATTTTTACCAGCAATCAAAAAGTATTGGGAATAAATTTGAATAAGGAACAAAAAAAGTTTCCTTCCCAGATATTCGAACCACTAAAGTCTTATCTTACAGCTATTCCAGCGTTTTTGGCGTGTGTCCTAGATATATAGTGCTCAGTTTGTGAGCATGTTGCTAAGCTGAGAATGGCAAAACACGTCACATCAGCCATTTGCCAAACACAGTTGTCAGACTGACTCAGCAAATGTAAAACACGAAACGTTCCCATTACTTATTTCACAAAAACGGTGACGCTTGTCTGTTGGAATAAACAAGGCTCTGAAATCAGGTACAAGAGTCGGTCCGGTTATTTTGCCACTACTGTACAATGGTTGTGTGAGATCAGAGAGACGAGAGGTGGAAGGGGAACAAAGAAGAGGAGATGGAAAAAAGATCAGGGAAACGAAAGATAGGAAGGAAAAATGGGAGAAAAGATGAGGGAACAGGGAGATGGGGAAAGAAAGAAATATGTGGGGATCAGGAGATGAAATGGATATCAGAAACGGGAGATTGAGAGGAAAAGCAGGGAAAACGAAAGAGAAGATGTAACAGGAGATGAGGAAAGAAAGAGGAAGATATCAGGAAACAGGAATTGAGAGGAAAAGAAAAACGAACAAGAAAAACAGGAAAAGGAAGGAATAAATACAGGGAAAAAATACGGAAGAAGAAGATGAGGAAAATATTTGTTATTTATTTATTTACAATAGAGAAGAAGGAGAGGAAAAAGTAAAATAAGATCAGGGAAACAGGAAATTGTAAATAAATACAGGGAAAACGGAAGAGAAGATGAGGGAAATATTTATTATTTATTTATTTAAAATAGAGAAGAAGGAGAGGAAAAAGTAAGATAAGATCAGGGAAACAGGAAATTGGGAATAAATACAGGGAAAACGGAAGAGAAAATTAGTTGAACAGGAGAAGCTGGGAAAACCAGAAGAAATGGGAACAAAAAAAGATGGACAGAAAGAGAAGGGAAAACGAAAGGGAATCGGGGAACATGAGAGGAGAAAGTAATTCGAAAAAAAATGAATAGTAGATAAGGGAAACTGGAGTAGATTTGGGAGTAAAGTAGGGAAAAGCGGAAGAAAAGGAGGTATAGGGTAAAGGATAAGATGGGGAGAAAAAGGGAGAAATAGTACGAGCAGTTATGGCGCTGGACACGCAATTAAAAAATTCAGAAAATCATCTGCCGATTGTGAAGTACGGAGTGTATCAGAAATACCCCTACGGCTATACGTTTGATTGCATTGTATCATGACAGTATTATTGTTGCAGGAAATATGACATTTTATTATTTCATCCTCATCATTTCTATTTCATTCCTCCGAATTCAAAACCATCTCTGAATCCTCCCGGGTGATTATCCTGCTGGAAAAGAATGCCTCCCTCGGGATAAATTAATTGGACTCCAGGTAACAAGATGTTCTGCATGAAATGTTCATAACCCGCCGCGTCAAGATAGCCGTGGATTCGTTCTCATGTATACGTCATCCATCCGAAACTTGCGACACTCACGCCATGGATAAATATATAATAGGATGCGAAACTTACTGAGTTTCCCGTAACACATACTAGAGGCGCTGTTGTAGAAATTGATCTTGCTGCCACCTGTTGGGAGGAGGGGCGTTATTACATCTAGCAGCGCACCAAGTAGCAAAAAGAGTAACTACTCCATGCATTTAGCAGCGCACCTGGTGACGAAAATGTTAAACTGTGCAGAAAGTATTCCCTCCCACCCTCATCGATATTCAAAACTAACCCAATTTAAAATAAAACATTTACATTTTTATTCCTCATAGCATCTTCTACTGAAAATTCTTACCGGAGCCAACAGGGAGATAAAAGAGACGATCTATTTTACACTACCCGATTAAAATATAATCAGACAGAGACAAAAAAATAAAGCAAAAGGTTAGATAATTAGGATTGTATTCTTTGGGTATTTATTGTACAGCGCAATGGAAAAGTCTGCAAGAACTACTTAGATAGTTCAATTTATTATATTACTATTACTCTACAATACATTCAACAACACTATTTTTACAACGTCCATAAACATCACTGTTTGACATACACTGCTTATACACACGTACAGGGACATCATTTTATTTTTACTAACATTTTTAATATTAACCTGGCTATACCTTTCTATTAACGATTGAAACAGGAAACACCGTTTGCTACCCCTTCCACGACTGGAGTTCGATGATACTGGCGTAAAATACAAATCACTTTACTAGGTATAGGAGGGAAGAAAAGTAGTTCATCCATTTATGTAAACTAGGAAATATCGCAATTTTGAGTTTGATAATTTTCATTAGATTTTTGTTTAATCAAAATACAGTACTGTATTAACACTTAGTGTTTTTACTCACGAATTGAGCTATCCATTCGGACGTATTAATTATGCAGTGTATATTGTACTGTTACAGCACATTAGCGTACAATATAGAGAATGAAGTTAAATTGAAAAATAATCATAATATGGATATTTAAACACATTTTTGAAAATGGTGGCCGTTCACTTCGATACAGGCTTCAGTTCTTTTGTGCATATTATCGCACTATAGACTATTGTACCTAATTCCAATTACCAGTTTCGTCCTTCGTACGAGTAACTCATGTTGAAATAATTCTGTACCTACTCTATAAAAGAGACCTTACGTACTGTAAATTCAATCTTCACTTCTTCCCGATCCGAAAAGATAAAATTACTCTGAAATGCTATCTACTGTCCGTTCAAGTGGTTTTGTCGCAGGGTCGTAGAAAAGGGGGGGAATCACGTGACAGTTAATTACTTAACGAGGCCTTTTTATTTAAGTTATTTTAAACACTTGTATAATATTACGTAGACGTCCAATTCCTAATAGCAGAGGGGCGAACAGAAGCAGGTGGGGGAAACCGGGATGCGACGTAGGCAAACGGACGACAGTACCTGTACGAAAATATGAATCAATATTGAAAGCTCTTTCGTCACTGGAAAACGCGAACATATTTCTGGAACGTACTGTACTCATTAACTCAGTATTGCTTATGCACCCTCGGCTCTGTGTCGTGAACGATTGGAGGTTTACTAGTAGAAGGGGTGGGAGTGAAGTACATTCAAAAACTCAGGTACAATAAAAATTGAAGTAAAAATAAAATGATGTCCCTGTAGCATCACTTTATGTTAGCAAGTTTCTGTCTGCCATCTTGTCTCTTCGAGCAATATCTCGAACGGATAAATAGAGAACTCTGGGTAATGCACCCAACACGTAGTTCTAATGTTCACCACCTACGACGTTGGGCGCTGATCATCTTATTTCAGCCCCCCACCGCCAGATGGTACTGACCGCAGTTTCGCATCCTATTATATATTTATCCATGCTCACGCGACCACTTCTGGTAAAGGCTGGTTCACAATGAGTCGGGAACGGAAATGAGAACGGAAATAATGTTAAAATAAATGTATTTAAATATGAGCATTCACAATAATCAATTAATACATTTATTTTAACATTATTTCCGTTCTCGTTCTTGTCGTTTCCGTTCTCGGTTTATTGTGAACCAGCCTTAAGAGTAGCCACGAAGCGAGAATCATATCATTGCCCAACTCGGTGATATACAGTACATTATACACGAACATAACCGTTGAGACCAGCGAATATGGATTATAAAGAATAGACACTGAGTGAATTTTCCTGTGTTTTGTTTCTCTGTGCGCCAGCGTTTAGTTCCACTTTCAAGCGCTAGAGGTTAGTGTAATCGAGCATTCGCTAAGATGATAATTGAGTATAGAGTTGAGACACAGGATCCAAACATCGCCTGCCTTATTGCATAATCCAGTAACGCTTTGCTTCAAATAAATTCAAGTTAACAGCTTTTCCTTATTTCTCAATGACAAACTAGTAGTAATAATATTTTTTTTTATATTTCAGATATAATAAATTATATTATAATAGTACATTATGCAACGAGCCTATAATGGTAGTAATTAAGACGCGAGTATGTTTGTTTATGAGACGAGCGCAAGCGAGTTTCATAATTTTCATACGAGCGTCTTAATTACTACCTTTATAGGCAAGTTTCATGCGACTTTTTATGCTCGACCATATTTCTAACTTGAAATTATTCAGAAGTATTCATTTTATTTGTATCTGATTGAAGATCGGAAGTGACCGTGTGCAAGCTCGTAAATTGTGAGATGTGCGCAGACGCGAAAGTATTGATTTTTCCGAGGAACAATAATGTCATTGACCTTGATCTAATGTAGAGAATAACACGAACTAATTTTGATATAACCTGGAAATTGATTTAGAATTGAAAAACGAGATGACAAATTGAATTTATTTGAATATTATTTACAATTAACGCTAATTATTATAGTAACAGAACATAACCTTCTGCGACAGTATTGGATTTCCAGCCTCCGTGACGTTTCCCTCGTTGTCTTTCGATTGCATATCCGAGAATAATCGAAAACCTGAACTTTAATGAATAGGTGTACTTTAATGACATGCATTAAAGGACTGCTACCAGGTGTATAATTACTACATTTCGGCATGGTCGAGCATAAAATAATATAATATATTATAAAATTATGTATCAAGTTCGTTTAATATTTGTATATAATATAATATGGGTATATGGTTTTACTTCTCATAAGGGTTTTGTTTTTCCATTTTCATTGCTATCAAATCATTACATATTTTAATTGTTGTTGGGGTCAATGTCTCAACTCTCATTATAAAGGAACTCTAGAGTCTAGACATTACAGTTAATGACGGATTTATTATTTTATGCATCCAATTTATTTTATTTGAGTACATAATGTACCTAGATGTATTAATTATGTGTGTTATATTTCCGCTGTGTCGACTGCTAGCTGGTCTGATGTCAGCGCCAACTCTAGGGAGAAAGCAGAATCTCACGCTCTAGCTGGCTTGAAGGTCATTGAAATCAGTCCGGCTACATCAAAGGTACCGACGCGAAGTGCCCATACTTTATAATCCCTATTCGCTGTTGAGACTATGACTTCGTCTGGAAAAATAACACTTCTCGAATCGAAGTCTTCCCGATCACTAAACGATCCACGGTTTGTTCATCAGTAATTGGTTCTTTTCTCAGTGCACGAAAAAACCTGATTTCTCGGCTTCTTAATCACCTCTTTACAGTCTTTGTAGAGAGCGGAAAACCAGACACTGCCTTTAGTTCCAACGCGGAATCGACCCTGAGACAACGACTTAAGTCGCTAGAGTTTTACCACCGAGCTACTAGACTTAATTTGAACTAATGTTTCTACTTTTTATGGCTTTCGTTGATTACAAATCACAGCATCCAATCAAAAAAGTGATAAACATTTTTTAAGAACGGATTTCCATTAGATTAAATAAATAAATATATATTACATAAAGATAATATTAACAAGATCGTAATTTCGAATTCTATCGAAGTGTATATCTTACGTTGGAGACATAAACCTTGCAGTCTGGTGCAGATTTATGTAGTATGGCTATCTTTAAGTCGAAGACTAGTTCAGTTTATGACTTTATTAGTGTCGCCTCAATAAACTTTCATTCTAAGTTTATAGTTATATACAGGGTGTCTAAAAATGCTCAGATCAGTCTATAGCTTTATCTGCATCATACGGAAAAGTATAAATACTTGAAACTATTTTTGGTTGTGCATTTTTGAGGAGATTCCAAATTTTTGTAACACGATTGTCTTTGTGTACGTGCGTGCACGCGTCCGTGAGAAAGACAGACATGCCAGGTTGCAATAGCCTACAACTAACGGTTGCTCACGAAAGGGAATCAGGGTTTAATCCAGGGAATATCTTTTGAGATTTGTAATGACAGGTTTCCCCTGAGTATTTTGGTTTGCCCCATCATTCTCATCCCACCATTACTTCATTATCATCGTACCATAAATATCTGGGATTCAATTCTCTTAGTTCCCCTTAAGGGGTGGGGCACGGGCTGTTGACTACCCTTGCACGTAGGCCGCTTGGGTGGGCCCATCGTACTATTTTTTTATTTTATTGGGTTATTTAACGACTCTGTATCAACATCTAGGTTATTTAGCGTCTGAATGAAATGAAGGTGATAATGCCGGTGAAATGAGTCCGGGGTCCAGCACCGAAAGTTACCCAGGATTTGCTCGGATTGGGTTGAGGGAAAACCCCGAAAAAAACCTCAACCAGGTAACTTGCCCCGACCGGGATTCGAACCCGGGCCACCTGGTTTCGCGCCCAGACGCGCTGACCGTTACTCCACAGGTGTGGACTCCCATCGTACTATCCGGAATGAAATGGTGTGCATGCCCTAAGGCCCCCCGGGCTACAGATGCCCCTGAGGGCCACCTTTGAACTCCCCTACAACAGCCTGAAGAATTCCTTTACCTTTCTGCGTAGGCAACACAGTGGTCTTTCAACCTTGGTTCCATGAGTTAAGGCTGGTTCACAATAAACCGGGAACGGAAACGACAACGAGAACGGAAATATTGTTAAAGTAAATGTATTTAAATGTGAGCATTCACAATTGAGCCGTTCAGAGCAAAAGCGTTAAGTCAGAAATGGGTAATGAGGGTTAAAGTAAACATTCTGTAAAATACAGCGCAAAGTAGCAATTAATATTCAATTTATTTAAACTATTAGTAGTCAGTGGATAGCAAGAAGGACATATTAATTGCTACTTTGCGCTGTATTTTACAGAATGTTTACTTTAACCTCATTACCCAACTTTGAATTACACCACTTTTGCTCTGAACGGCTCAATTAACTATTGTGAATGCTCACATTTAAATTAATTTATTTTAACATTATTTCCGTTCTCGTTCTCGTTGTCATTTCCGTTCCCGGTTTATTGTGAACCAGCCTTTACCATAAGCTCAGGGGAGAGCCCACGGTACATAGCACTACCACCAGCAACTAATGACCACTGGTCTAAGTTCGGTGGCGGACACTAACCGAATCAATATCGAAGCAAGCTCGAAATATGGGAAAGAAACGGAAATAATGATGATTATGATGATGATGATGATGATGATGATGATGATGATGATGATGATGATGAAAGAAGGAAAATGTAATTATGATGTCGAAATAAATTCGAGGTCTATTGCAGAAAATTACCCAGCAATTCTGCTTGAGTATGTTGAAGGAAAACCTCGGAAAAAACCTCAACCAGGTAAAAGCTGGTCCACAATAAACCGGAAACGAGAACGAGAACTGAAAAAATTAAAAATACATATATTCGGTTTCTTGGTAAAAGTGACCAAGTCACATTCAAGGCTTCCAAGCATTATGAAAATTTAAGACATAATTTTATATTAAAAACTAATAATATAGCACATTTACTTTCGAAATAACTTTTTACTAACTTCTAAAGAAGTACAGTTATCTTTGGATGGATCGTCTCGCTTCACTTACCTTTCTTCCCACCATAATCTGAATACACGCTCTAGTCATGAAACAATACGAACAATACCATCCCATCGCACCTCCTCATACTCATCTTCTTTCACAATAGCCCTGCCAAGACTCTGGAATTCGCTACCTGCTAGCATCAGGGACTGTCGAAATAAAATTGAATTCAAACGAAAACTTACTAGGCACTTGGTCAGTAATTGATTACTTGTAAATAGTTTCTTTAATCTATCACAAAATATTTCAATATCCAGTAATTTCATCACTATACAATTTTGTTATTCTAGATTTAATTTGTAATTCAGTAAATATAAAATATTCTTTGTTTCTCTATGATAAATTATCTAGCTTTAATTATTCAGGTAATTTTTTCGTACTTTGATTTTATTGTAATTGTAAATTTAATACTAACTGTAATATTATTTGTAATTGTAATTGTAAATTTAATACTAATTGTAATTTTATTGTTGATATTGTAGTTGGAATCTCCTGGTAGAGGGGCAGAGAAGGCCTGACGGCCTTATCTCTACCAGGTTAAATAAATAAATACTAATAATACTACTACTAAACCTTTAAATGCCTTTTTCTAACAATTTTGCATTTTGGACTTGGTCATTTTTACCAATTATTTAAATTTGTGCATTCACAATTAACTTTCCCCGGCTTCTCGTTAATTGTGAATGCTCACATTTAAATACATTTATTTTAACAATATTTCCGTTCTGTTTCTCGATGTCGTTTCCGTTCTTCTTTTATTGTGGATCAGCCTTTAAGGCTTTCATGTCAAAAAGTTACAAATTTTACTATTGTACCTCGAACAAAGGCTTAGAAAAACTCGTGCAAGACGTTATAATATCAATAATAAAATTTGGTATTGAAAACGTAAATAAATATGTTGGTATCGGATCCACTCCTTCAAGAGCAGATCACGTTTCCCCTCTTTTATTCTCCTTGCTTCTCAAGCTCTGAATTCGCGGAACACATTCTATACTGTGATAGGTACAGTTTGTTGTTATTATAAATTCAAGAAGTGAACATCGGCTGCACTGAATTTTAATATTCATAAATAAGGTTTTAATATAAAAACTTGTTTTACAGAATTAACATCGATATTACGTTTGTCTAAATAAAGGAAGTCCGTTAATTTATTGGCGTGGGTAAATCCGGCATAAAACGACTCTGTGTAAATCCCGCTGCAGATTCTATCTGGATGGGTGAGATTGTAAATATAGCGAGTAAAACAGGTGTTCAAATTGCGATAAAATGAAAGATATCGTGAAGAAGGGAAATCTACGTAAGCCAATTACAGAGCGCGACAGGGGTTTCAAACCTGTGGAGCACTGCTAACAGAGACTTTGCTTCGGACCTCGAAAGAATTTCTCTTCTCGTTTTTCATCCTTCCTTTCTCTCTTTCTTTTTGTTTCTTCTTTCTTTTTCTTGTATTATTCTTTTTTTTTTTGTGAACTGTCCGAAGACAGGTTTGAACCTCAGAAGTGACACCAATAAGGCATCACTCATCAGGCAACTAGGCCAGGCGATTCCTTTTCCCTTCCGTTGCATACATTAATCAGACTTAAGGTGCATACACACAATAAATTGTTCTTCCTCTGACACGTGTGATCAAGTGAGGTGCACTGCCTGATAGTAGATGTAGGCCTACATATCAGCCAGAACCTCAATCAGAGATAAAACCACAGTCTAGTACATACAGTCACGAAGCTTGAGTTGTGAGGTTGCTAGGAACAACAGACTGTGCCGGTACTATTTCTCATTGTCTATAATGAGGCGATATTAGCGATCCTAGTGGTTAGCAACTGTCTATGGATGCATATTTACTACATATTGAGCTTCGTGACTGTATATACTAGACTGTGGTAAAACCTCAAACGTTAATTTTCTATCTTTCTATCTCCTTTTCTTCCTTCCATGCTTCCTTCGCTCCTTTTATCTTTTCCTCATTCCTTCATCTGTCTTTATTTTCTCCCTTTTTATTTATTTTTTTGTTTATTTCTGATTTCCTTTAATTTCTTTTTATTTATTTTATTTTTTCTTTCTTTACGTCGCTCTTTATTTTTCCTTCATTATTTCTTTCTTTCTTTCTTTTCTCTTGCTTATTTCCATTTATTTCTTCACATTTTCTTTTTTCGTTCTTTCATTTCTTCTTGACATCTCTTTATTTTTCTGTTTCTTTCTTTCTTACTTCTTTTAATTTCTTTCTGTTGCAGTTTTCGTTCTTCCGTTACATCTATCTTTATTCTTTAGTCTTTATTTTCCTATGCATTTCTTTCTTATTTCCTTTCATTTCTTCCGATTGTCTTTTGTTCGTCCTTTCGTTATTTTTCACATGTCTCGTTATTTTCCTATTTCTTTCTTTCTTTATTGCTTTCTGATTTTCTTTAATTTCTTCCGATTATCTTTTATCGTTCTTTCTACGCAAGTATCTTTATTTTTCTAGTTCTTTTTTTTCTTATTTCTTCTCATTTTCTTTTGATCGCCCTTTCGTTCTTTCTTCACATGTCTCCTTATTTTTCTATTTGTTTCTTCCTTGCTTTCTGATTTCCTTCAGTTTCTTCCGATTGCCTTTTATCGTTCTTCCTACGCAGGTATCTTTATTTTTCTAGTTCTTTCTTTCTTTCTTTCTGAGTTTCTTTAATTTCTTCCGATTGTCATTTTTCGTTCCTTCGTTCTTTCTACACATATATCTTTATTTCTCTATTTCTTTTTTTTTTATTTTCCTTCAATTTCTTCATATTGCCCTTTTTCGTTCTTTCTTCACGTCTTCCTTATTTTTCTGCCCCTTCCTTTCTGTTCATGTTGTATTTTCTTTCTTACTACTACCACAGTCAAGTATATACAGTCACGATGCTTGAGTTGTGAGGGTGCTAGGAACAATAGACTGTGCTGGTACTATTTCGCATTGTCTGTAATGAAGCGATATTAGCGATCCTAGTGGTTAGAAACTATCTATTGTTGCATATTTACTACGTATTGAGCTTCGTGACTGCATACACTGACTGTGCTACTATCTTCTTTCTTTTTTCTTTTTCTCCTCATCTCTCGTTATTTCTTCCCTTTTATTTTTGTTTCTTTCTTTCCTTTCGTAATTTCATTTCTTTCTTCATATTTTCTTTTTCGTTACCTTAATTTTGTCCTTTTTTATCTTTATTTCTTATTTATGTTTTTGTTTCCTCCTTTCTCTCTTCCTATCGTCTTTTTCAATTATTTCATTTTCTTTTTTATTTCTTTCATTCATTTCTTTCTTCTTTATTATTGCGTTAACCTCTTAGTTTCTTATTTCTTCTCCTTTTTGTGTTCTTTCCGTTTTTATTTTTTTATTTCTTCCACTTCATTAGTTCTCCCTCTATTCCTTCTCTTTACTTTGATTTTGGCTTTTATTTGTTTAGTTTCATTCATTCATTCATTCATTCATGCTTCTTTCTTTCCTCTTACTTTGCCTTGTTCCTTTTCGTATTGTTTGTATTCATTTCCCTGTTGTCTACTTTCCTTTGTGTCTTTCTTCTTATCTTTATTATTTTATCGTCCACCGCTGTGGAGTAACGGTTAGCTTGTGTGACCGTGAAATGAGTTGCCTGGTTGAGGTTTTTTTCGGAGTTTTTCCCCAATCCATTAAAAGTAAATACTGGGTAACTTTCGGCGCTAGATCCCGGAGTCATTTCGCTGGCATTCTCATCTTCATAACATTCACACGCTAGATAATCATAGATGTTGATAAAGCGTCGTAAAATAACCCACTAAACTATTTTGTCATCAACTGTGTGTCGGGAACACTTTTTCCTGTGGAAATATTTTCTTATTTATTACTCTGTTTTCATGTGAAGAATTCGTGCACAGAATTGATGATAAATAATAATAATAATAATAATAATAATAATAATAATAATAATAATAATAATAATAATAAATAATAATATTATTTATTTATTTATTTACTTATTTATTTATTTATTTATTTACTTATTTACTTATTTATTTATTTACTTATTTACTTATTTATTTATTTATTTACTTATTTACTTATTTATTTATTTACTTATTTATTTATTTATTTATTTATTTATCTATTTATTTATTTACTTATTTACTTATTTATTTATTTAGTTATTTACTTATTTATTTATTTACTTATTTACTTATTTACTTATTTATTTATTTACTTATTTATTTATTTACTTACTTATTTATTTATTTATTTACTTACTTATTTACTTACTTACTTATTTACTTACTTATTTATTTATTTATTTATTTATTTATTTATGTATTTATTTATTTATGTATTTATTTATTTATTTATGTATTTATTTATTTATGTATTTGTTTATTTATTTATTTATTTATTTATGTATTTGTTTATTTGTTTATTTGTTTGTTTGTTTGTTTGTTTATTTGTTTATTTATTTACTTATTTATTTATTTATTTATTTATCTATTTATTTATTTACTTATTTACTTATTTATTTACTAATTTATTTATTTAGTTATTTACTTATTTATTTATTTACTTATTTACTTGTTTACTTATTTATTTATTTACTTATTTATTTATTTACTTATTTATTTATTTATTTATTTACTTACTTATTTACTTATTTACTTACTTATTTACTTACTTATTTACTTATTTATTTATTTATTTATTTATTTATGTACTTATTTATCTATGTATTTATTTATTTATGTATTTATTTATTTACGTATTTATTTATTTATGTATGTATTTATTTATTTGTCTGTTTATTTATTTATTTGTTTATTTATTTATTTACTTATTTACTTATTTAGTTACTTATTTACTTATTTATTTATTTATTTATTTATTTATTTATTTATTTATTTGTTTGTTTGTTTGTTTGTTTGTTTGTTTGTTTGTTTGTTTGTTTGTTTGTTTGTTTGTTTGTTTGCTTGTTTATTTGTTTATTTATTTATTTATTTATTCATTTATTCATTTATTCATTCTGGCAGAGCTAAGGCCAGTAGGCCTTCTCTTCCGCCCAGCCAGACTCTAATTCTAAATTTAATACAATTGCTTACATAGTTATTACATTAATATCTAGACCATAAGACAACATGAAAGTGAATAATGAAAGTTGGATAAGTAATGTTAGTGTGACAATAATAAACATTGGTAAGAAATAGTTATAATAATAATAATAATAATAATAATAATAATAATGATAATAATAATAATAATAATAATAATAATAATAATGAGATAATTTAAATATTTATCTGTGATATACATAACCATTAAACATTGAGAAACCTGAAACAGCTATTATTGTTAACAAGAATTGTTAGAAAAATATTTCGTTAGCCTATTCTTAAATTGGTTTGATGTCTGACAGTCCCTGACATTACTCGGTAGGGAATTCCAAAGTCGAGGAACAGCCACAGTGAAAGAAGATGAATATGAGGATGTTCGGTGGGAGGGAATGGATAATATTGAGGAGTGTTGTGATCGTGTGTCTAGGTTATGATGGGTGGATAAATTTTGAAAACGAGACGCAAGATAGACGCAATATGTGAAAGAGGAGGGAAAGACAGTGGATTTTCCTACGATCTTCTAGACGGAGCCAGGACAACATTTCGAGGGATGGTGTTACGTGATCAGCCCGGCGAATATTGCAGACGAAACGGACGCACATATTATGAACACGTTGTAGTCTCTGCGCCGAAGTAACGCTTAGGTCAGTAAGCAGAATATCACAGTAATCGAAGTGGGGCATCACGAGTGTTTGCATTAACATTTTTTTTTCATGGAAAAGGGTAGAAAATTCTTCACTCGCCTAAACGAGTGGATTAATGACAATACTTTTTTGCAGGTTTCTGCAACTTGAAGGTTCCAATTTAAAATTTTATCAACAGTAATCTCACTAGACGTTTTGATTTATCTAGAGAAAATCAAAACTCGAGTGGGATTTAATTGACTATTACACGATTAGAAGAAAGTATATAAAGATTATAAGTAACGAAGTACTCCAATACAATAAAATATTAATTGACTTACGAAAATACAACCGTCTTCAAATGTATTATTGTACCATCTCAACATTACAAATATTACGCTAGATGGCAGTAGTGAGCAATGCCTTCTCGTCGAGAAGTTCTCGATCTGTTATACACGATGGCAATGTTACTAGTCAAGAAGGCTTTGTTGATTCAGTTTCATTTTTATTAAAATGCAACATTCCACTTCAATTATCCGAATCCCAGTAATCAACGTCACTTGACAGATGATTTTCAATAAATCTTAATATTAAACAATCTCTGATACGTGACTATCCATAATATCATATAGCAGAAGCTATAACATAACCTAACTAATATACATAAGCGTTAGAAAAGTTTTAATTAACGACGATGACATAAAAAATAAACATGAATAATTTTAAAAGGAATAATTATTGAATGTACAATTTGAAATTTGAATGTGGTTGGTGGTTCAATTGATGTTATATTGGACGTGTGCGTAATAGAAGTGGAACTCGTTGATTTAGGCCTACATGGTGTATTCAACTTATTCAGGATTTCCAAATGAATAATTTTAAAAGGAATAATTATTGAATGTACAATTTTCAAATTTGAATGTGGTTGGTGGTTCAATTGATGTTATATTGGACGTATGCGTAATAGAAGTGGAACTCGTTGATTTAGGCCTACATGGTGTATTCAACTTATTCAGGATTTCCGAATGGTGCTCTTCATTTATTTGTAAATCGGATTTTCAGAAGATACATAGGTATGATCAGTGATTTTTATTAATTCTTGTTCTTGAATGCCAATGCGAGTCATATTTGAAACTGCTGTGCATCGACTGGAGTGGTTTGTAATTATATATATATATTTCACGTCCAGACCAACGCAGTTTCAAATGTTAAAATTAAAACAAAGAAACAAATGCTAGGGCGCGATAAAATTAAACAAATGCTAGGGACGCGATAAAATTAAACAAATGCTAGGGACGCGATAAAATTGTGCGATAAGCAGCCATGATTGGTTGAAATACGTCCTTTCGTACCGTTTTATTGGTCAAAAGTAGTATGACGTAGTAAGAGTGTAATAGTCCATATAAATACCTAGATTCTTTACTGATTCACTCAACGGATTTAAGCATGAGAGTGAAACTTCATTTACTACATTACTCATTTCAGGTTGAGCACTTAAACACAATTTTTGCTTCTCTTTTTCCAAGTTGTTTCAAATTAACGAATCTGTGTACTTGCGTCCATTTAGCTCTCATTTTTTGTTTGAATGGAAAAAGTCTTCAGTTTGTATCGTATTGGCCCGGGGGCGCGCCCGGCAGAGCCTGCCATCTGGCGTCTGGCCGCGCGGTTATGTTGCTTTCAAGGCAAATTGCCCGTTCCGCTTTATCTCGGATTCCCAGTTGCGGCGCCACCTGTCTCAGCGAGTGATGTCTTTATTTTCTGGAGTGTAATAACAGCCTTCAGATGAAGGTGGCCTTGGAACCGATCGTCCACTGAACCAGCCAGCCACACGCGTGTTTCAGAATTAGGAAGCCATGTTCTAGCGTTCCTGCTTCAATGAGGAGCTGGCAGATTGTTACTGATTTCTTTTGTTTCGTGTAATTTCCTTTCTACGAGTTCTAAACATAAAATTACGAAAAGCTGCCATTTCCATATTTGGTTAGAACTGGAATATAAATAGGAAATGAAGACTTTTAAACGTTAAATTTACATAAAAGAATGTCATTTTAAATAAAGAATAAATTTACTGTTAACTTGTAATAGACGATAAAATTACTGTTTTAAATTTGTATTTGCTATTGAAATATTTACTTCAGCCATAATTAGAATTTTCAGAGAACATAAGAAGTCATTTTGTCACAGTTTTTAGGTAATAAAACAAATGAGCAACGTAGGAATCCATTTTGTCAGAATGCGATATGGGAAGATGACGGACTAACTGAAATTGGTCTTGTAGAAATAATTATGCAACTAATAAAGGACGAGATAGTGACTTGTTTTCCATAAAATTTGAGTCCATTACAGACAGGTTAGCAGTAGATTTCTTGTTTCTTATATTCGGAACACGTCTTCATTTATGAATATTTATATAATCCAGACAGATCTTTCGTCTGAACTCCTAACATCTTTTCTGCTATTTATTTATTATGACACGACATTTTGGTTGTTGTTTAATGTAATATAAGCAATATAATTCAGATATTTGTGAAGTTAGTTGGTTCGTATTGTAAAAAATTGCTATAAATTGGCTAATATGATATGAATCCGTATTTAAGGAAGTTTAATATTCCTTTTATTCGGAATATATCCAATGTATATGACTGTGTTATCAGAGAAGGTTAAGGCTAACTTTGACGCTGCATAGAAACCGAGCTTGTTAGTTCGAATTCCTTCAAGGGCATGGATATTAATTAAATCAAACTGTAAAATTCATTCCCTCAGACACTTATCCAACATTTTACCTCTCAGCCTTAAAAAGAACCTGATCCAAACTTTAGTGTTGCCCCACTTCGATTATTGCGATTCTCTATTCACGAATCTAATTACTGATCTTGCCCATAGACTACAGCGTGGTCACTATATCTGCGTTCGTTTCGTTTGTAACATTAGAAAATACGATCATGTAACACCGTCACTAGAATTGTTGTCTTGAAGTCCACTTAAAGAAAGAAGATTCTTCAACTCTCTCTCTTATTACTATTTAAAATCATCCACACCCTCTTACCTAGCATCTCGTTTTGTTTACCTTTCACTACCTCGAACCCGGAACATGTACCTTCTCTCTATTCCTCTGCACAGAACATCCTTCTACTCATCATCTTTCAGCATATCCATTCCACGCCTCTGGGACTCTCTCCCTGACCATGTCAGAGACTGTGGACAATATCAAAATTCAAATTTAAATTAAAAAATCACATTCTAGTTCATGGAATTGCTTGTTGAACACCTGTCAGGTTGCGCAACTTCGGCTTAACCCATGACATGTAGTAAATATTGTAACTATGCTGTTGTAAAATTGACAAATAATCTGTAATATATTTATTATTATTACTTACTTACTAGCTTTTAAGGAACCCGGAGGTTCATTGTCGACCTCACATAAGCCCGCCATTGGTCCCTATCCTGAGCAAAATTAATCCAGTCTCTATCATCATATCCCACCTCCCTCAAATCCATTTTAATATTATCTTCCCATCTACGTCTCGGCCTCCCTAAAGGTCTTTTTCCCTCCGGCCTCCCAACTAACACTCTATATGCATTTCTGGATTCGCCCATACGTGCTACATGCCCTGCCCATCTCAAACGTCTGGATTTAATGTTCCTAATTATGTCAGGTGAAGAATACAATGCGTGCAGTTCTGTGTTGTGTAACTTTCTCCATTCTGCTGTAACTTCATCCCTCTTAGCCCCAAATATTTTCCTAAGAATCTTATTCTCAAACACCCGTAGTTTCTGTTCCTCTCTCAAAGTGAGAGTCCAAGTTTTACAACCATACAGAACAACCGGTAATATAACTGTTTTATAAATTCTAACTTTCAGATTTTTCGACAGCAGACTGGATGATAAAAGTTTCTGAACCGAATAATAACAGGCATTTCCCATATTTATTCTGCGTTTAATTTCCTCCCGAGTATCATTTGTATTTGTTACTGTTGCTCCCAGATATTTGAACTTCTCCACCTCTTCAAAAGATAAATTTCCAATTTTTATATTTCCATTTCGTACAATATTCTCGTCATGAGATATAATCATCTTACTTTGTCTTTTCGGGATTTACTTCCAAACCTATCTCTTTACTTGCTTCCAGTAAAATTCCCGTGTTTTCCCTAATCGTTTGTGGATTTTCTCCTAACATATTCACGTCATCCGCATAGACAAGCAGCTGATGTAACCCGTTCAATTCCAAACCCTGTCTGTTATCCTGGACTTTCCTAATGGCATACTCTAGAGCAAAGTTAAAAAGGAAAGGTGATAGTGCATTTCCTTGCTTTAGCCCACAGTGAATTGGAAACGCATCTGACAGAAACTGACCTATACGGATATTTATTATTATTATTATTATTATTATTATTATTATTATTATTATTATTATCATCATCATCATCAGTTATCACTGTCATCATTGCTATCTCTGTTTTTCTTTCTTTTTTTTTTTTCTTTTATTAGCTCGATGAGAGCTCTATAGTGTTTTTTGACCCTGTTGACCCTCTATAAGGCTTTAATTTAATTTGTATTATTTCCATCAGTGTTTGTATTTCTTTTTTGTATTTATATGTGCTCTCTGGAAGGATGGAAGAGAAGGCCTTATGGCCTTAATCCTGTCAGATTAAATAAATAAATAAAATTAAATTACCAGAATTTTGTTCCTTATTAATGTACTGTCCTTTTTTGTGGTAGGTTGGTGACTACGGACCTCATATCGTAGGAACTCTGCTGTGTGCTGTAGGGTCCAGTCTAAGGAAAGTCGAAATATGGAGTCTAGGTAAGTCTAATCGGAAATTTATTTTATTTATTAGTCTGAGCGAACAATTTGGGTTTGCCTTGAGATACAGACTCGCTCCAAAGAAGAGACTCTGTTTTAATGTTGTACTTGACTGATAGGAACGGAATAATGGGCTCGTAGATTTTCTTTTTCTCTTCGTTCACTTCAGATGGTTGAGTGGCTGAATTTTCAAATCTGATCGTAGGATCAATTATTTCGTCTGTTTGTTTATTTCTATTTACAGCTATGATATCTATCCTAATCTATCCTACGATTGCTCCCATCATCCAATGAACTTCCTCGTAGATTTCTAGAATGAAATGCAGTACTGATTTCACATGCACATAACAAGTAAGTTTTCCCATCATTTTTCAGTTAAAACATTCATACATGTAACATAAAAACATATTAATTCACAGTTTCTTAAGTTAAAGACAGTAAAATTGTCGGTTACTTCAACATTTCTAGATATAAATACATTTATCCAAAATACATATGTTACAGACCCAGGGACTCCACGATCGATCACTACAGAAGATCCAAAACGTACACCATTTGACTACATCGTAATAATTGCATAGCGCTATGTGATCTGTTCTGATCTAGACACAAAGTATACGGTAATATTTTATAAATTTTATTCAATTTTAACTATTTTATCTTTACAATGAGTGATATTTTAACAAACAATGTAACATGAGTTATATGTTTTAATATTCACATCCACAATCTTAAATTTCATACTTTATTTTCCGGCAAAACAAATTACACAAATTCAAAATTGAACATTTCTACCAATAAGTTTTCCACTGCATAAAACTCATGATAAAAACTATCATCTTTGTTATGCGTATTACCACAGACTATTATATACAGTCGCGAAGCTTGGGGTGACTTTTTGCATTTCTCGCGATAGTTACTAGCCGCTTGGAGCGCTGTGTGTACTAGGAACAATAGACTGTGTCACTGCCATCGTGATTTAATACAGGCCGTAAGGCAGACCATGTCACTCGCTTAACCCGATCACGAAGGACGGCGTTTCAACCATATAAATTAGTTGGAATGCATAAACAGTAACATATATTTCTCTAAAATGTAGTGTAATTGCATTAATAAAATTTAAAACAATTATTAGGAGACACTTCAGACATAATTCACTTGCGAGTTAAGGTGTAATATTATTTATGGTGTGAAAATTGCGTTGTTCGTATGTGTAATACTTACTTGCAAATGGCTTTTAAGGAACCCGAAGGTTCATTACCGCCCTCACATAAGCCCGCCATTGGTCCCTATCCTGTGCAAGATTAATCCAGTCTCTATCATCATACCCCACCTCCCTCAAATCCATTTTAATATTATCCTCCCATCTACGTCTCGGCCTCCCTAATGGTCTTTTTCCCTCCGGTCTCCCAACTAACACTCTATATGCATTTCTGGATTCGCCCATACGTGCTACATGCCCTGCCCATCTCAAACGTCTGGATTTTAAGTTCCTAATTATGTCAGGTGAAGAATACAATGCGTGCAGTTCTGCGTTGTGTAACTTTCTCCATTCTCCTGTAACTTCATCCCTCTTAGCCCCAAATATTTTCCTAAGCACCTTATTCTCAAACACCCTGAACCTATGTTCCTCTCTCAGAGTGAGAGTCCAAGTTTCACAACCATACAGAACAACCGGTAATATAACTGTTTTATAAATTCTAACTTTCAGATTTTTGGACAGCAGACTGGATGATAAAAGCTTCTCAACCGAATAATAACACGCATTTCCCATATTTATTCTGCGTTTAATTTCCTCCCGAGTGTCATTTATATTTGCTACTGTTGCTCCAAGATATTTGAATTTTTCCACCTCTTCGAAGGATAAATCTCCAATTTTTATATTTCCATTTCGTACAATATTCTGGTCACGAGACATAATCATATACTTTGTCTTTTCGGGATTTACTTCCAAACCGATCGCTCTACTTGCTTCCAGTAAAATTTCCGTGTTTTCCCTAATCGTTTGTGTATTTTCTCCTAACATATTCACGTCATCCGCATAGACAAGAAGCTGATGTAACCCGTTCAATTCCAAACCCTGCCTGTTATCCTGGACTTTCCTAATGGCATATTCTAGCGCGAAGTTAAAAAGTAAAGGTGATAGTGCATCCCCTTGCTTTAGCCCGCAGTGAATTGGAAAAGCATCAGACAGAAACTGACCTATACGGACTCTGCTGTAAGTTTCACTGAGACACATTTTAATTAATCGAACTAGTTTCTTGGGAATACCAAATTCAATAAGAATATCATATAATACTTCCCTCTTAACCGAGTCTTATGCCTTTCTGAAATCTATGAATAATTGATGCACTGTACCCTTATACTCCCATTTTTTCTCCATTATCTGTCGAATACAAAATATCTTATCAATAGTCGATCTATTACGCCGAAAACCGCACTGATGATCCCCAATAATTTCATAATACCTGCCTTTATTTCGATTAAATATTGGGAATTATTGTACATTCATTTATGCACGATTCAATAATTTTCAATTGCACCGCACGGATATTTAGATATGTTGAAATTATAGGTTATGTTTACTGTACCAGTTGCCCCTTTCTGTGTAATTTTAGTGGTCTCCAATGCCCTGCCTTTCATATGGACGTAAAATAACCCAATAAAATAAAAAAAAAAATCATATTGAAATATTATAGGTTATGTTTACTATATCTTATATTCCTAAATTCGCAATCATACATTAAAATTAAGCATAATGTCATGTATGATACTCCGCACATTCAATTTGTCTGTATTTTAATACTGCAATTGAGTATTGAATTATTGTATTTATCTACTACCTAAGAGACGAAGTAACAATCGTACGTACACTAATTTCATAAGAGTGGTATGATCAATTTTCTGTCTTTATCAAGGAAGGTAGATGTGCTACATTAAAATCACAATATAAATTATTTTTTGTTAAACCTCAAAATAGCTTCCATTCTAAACTTAAAATGTTGATGCGAAAAGATTATGTTAGCATGTCAAATTCTCTTCACATTAAAATAACACAGTTTTGTAATTATTTCTGCAACATATTATGCAACAAGAAGTAAACGGAACTTATGGACACATTACACTAAATAAAGCTTAGCAATGATACGCAATAAAGTTATAATATAATATTTCACTGAGCTACATACACTGAAATAGAAAACCCGAACAAACATTACGGCCTGGTCTAGATCGAAAAGGCATTGACTGTGCCGTATTTCGCATTATTGTGAAAAGTTGTGTAAACTGTGAAATGTTCGTTATCGGTTGTAATAACTGTAAATGGCTAAAATATTATAATTTGAGTAATAATAATATGGGACAAGGAGACGTTTGTTGCACTATAAATTCTAAGAAAAAGAGGTCAGAGTTATCCTTCTTCCGAAAGATCCAGGAAGGTGAGTTTATAAAATATAATATATACTTTATGAAAATAATATATAAACCTTATGTATTTCGTATTTCAATAGTGGAAGGAAGGTGTTAATTTCTCAAAAGAACACGATATCAAAAGTACAATACATTTTATCGTCTGCTAGGGAAAGAGTCTGTGATGAGGCGATAGTAGCGATCCTGGTGGCTAGCAACTATCTATGGATGCGTATTTCAACTGTTTATGTTTGCATATTTAGTAAGAATTGAGCTTCGCAACTGTATATACTAAACTCTGATATTTCTCTGTACAATTTAATGGATCAAGTTTAGATTTCGTCAATTTTCAAATATCTGATGATGCCGTACATGCGAAAACGTTCATATCTATTTAAGATGTAATAGCAAATAATAAAATTTGCAGATAGATAAATCATAGCCTATTGATTGAGCATTTAAAATAAATTTACCATATTGAATAGATTTATCTGAAAACCAAAATGAATTGTAAAATAAAAATAAAAACAAAAGACAGATGCAAAACCTGAATCAACAAAATACACCCAAAGATACACTTCACATTAGAAATTGAAAACAACAAATCCATAAATTTTCTAGACATCGCAATAACAAAAGTAGAGAACAAATACACATTCAAAGTATACAGAAAACCCACAACAACAACACACATACACAACACATGCAACCACCCCACACAACACAAACAAGCTGCATTCCGAACAATGGTACACAGACTACTCAACATACCGATGAACCAACAGGATTACAACGAAGAGCTAAACACAATCAAATACATAGCACAAGAAAACGGATACAACCCCAACATAATAGACAACATAATACGTAAGACAAAACAAAACCACAAAAAATACATCACACTAACATACGAAAACAAAACCACACATAAAATTGCAACCTCATTCAAGAAATTAAACTGCAACATCGCATACAGAACAAATAACACTCTACAAAAACATCTCAACACACAAACAAACAAATACAACCAACAGGCGTATACAAACTCAAATGTAACACCTGCAACAACTTCTACATAGGACAGACGGGCAGATTATTTCGAACACGTTACAAAGAACACATCACAACCATAACAAAATTACAAAACACCTCCACATATGCAGAACACATCACAAATGCCAACCACACCTACAGAGACATCAACACAGACATGGAAATACTGCACATCCAACCAAAAAGCCAGAAACTCAATACACTGGAACAATATGAAATATACAGACACACGAAAACACACCCCAACGATATTCTCAACACACAACTCAATTTCAGAACACACACACTCTTTGACTCTACATTATACCACACGAACACACCCTCACAGGAAACGGAACAAGAGGCGCCAAGACCAACAACGACCAGTTCTGAGGATGATCCATAAAAGGTCGAAACGAGTAAACCAGGTACGATAGAATTTAACACAAGAAAGTCATATAATACATATTCCGAAAACTTTTAGGGCCGTATTCATAGACATTCGTAGCGCTGACTTCCGGTGGATAATCAACGAACTAACGTTTTTCGTATTCATAAACCAGTGTTAGCGATATGATATGATATGAATCCTGTACAAGTAACCAGTCGATAGCCGGGATAGTTTAGCACGCGAAATGTCTATGAATAGCACCCTTAGTATTTTTTACGCTATTATGTACTGCTGCATTACAATAATTATGAACTGATGAATGTACTGTACATTACCATGTTCAGTACTAAAAATAAACATTGTACGTATTTCAAAACTTTATTTTTAATTATCTGTATGAAAATTACTGAATTACAACGTAGAAAAAATATTTGTGCAGTATAGTGTGTCTTTAGATAACTTATAAACGTATTTTCCAATTATCCGGCAAAATCAGTTATCCGGCACTGGCTTTGTCCCACAGTTGCCGGATACGAGGAATTCTAACGTATATTAAACAATCTCTGATACGTGACTATCCATAACCTCATACTGCAGAAGCTATAACATAACCTAAATAATATTAACGAGATAAATTATAGAAAAGTTTTAATTAAGGACGGTGAAATAAACATGAATCCTTTTAAAAGATACAATTATTGAAAGTACAATCTTAGGAAACAAAGAAACAAGTACTAGGGAGGTGATAAAAACAAACAAATACTAAGGAGGTGATAAAAATTGTAAAATAAGCATCTATGATTGGTAGAAATACATCGTTTCGTACCGTTTTATTGGTCAAAAGTAGTATGACGTGATAAAAGTGTAATAGTCAACAGTAATCTCACTAGAGGTTTTGATTTATCTAGTGAAAATCAAAATTCGAGTGGGATTTAATTCACTATTACACGATTAGAAGAAAGTATATAAAGATTAGAAGTAACAAAGTACTACACTACAATAAAATATTAATTGACTTACGAAGATACAACTGTCTTCAAATGTATTATTGTACCATCTCAACATTACGCTAGATGGCAGTAGTGTTTTATGATTATATTTTCTTGTTATCAGTTGTGCGAATTGTGAAATCTTCATTGAACTCTGTGGACGGTTACTAATCAAGAAGGCTTTGTTGATTCAGTTTCATTTTTATTAAAACATTTGCATTCCACTTCAATCATCCGGATCCCAGTAATCAACGTCACTTGACAGATGATTTTCAATAAATCTTAGTATTAAACAATCTCTGATACGTGACTATCCATAATATCATATAGCAGAAGCTATAACAAACATAACCTAAATAATATAAACAAGTGTCAGAAAAGTTTTAATTAGGGATGATGAAATAAACAAGAAACGTTTTAATTAACGATGATGAAATAAAAAATAAACATGAATAATTTTAAAAGAAACAATTATTGAAAGTATAATTTTCAAATTTCAATGTTTTAGTGGTTGGTGGTTCAGTTGATGTTATATTGGACGTGTGCGTAAAAGAAGTGAACTCGTTGATGTACATGGTGTATCCCTCAACTTATTCAGGATTTCCGAATGGTGCTCTTCATATATGACCAGTGATCTTTATTAATTCTTATTCTTGAATGCCAATAAGAGTCATATTTGAAAGTGCTGTGCATCGACTGGAGTGGTTTGTAATTTTCTGTTTTTTGACGTCCAGACCAGTGCAGTTTGAAATGTTGGCAAACAAAGAAACAAATGCTAGGGTAGTGATAAAAATAAACAAATGGTAGGGACGCGATAAAATTAAACAAATGCTAGATACGCGATAAAATTGTGCGATACGTAGCCATGATTGGTTGAAAGACTATTGCACTTTTATCACGTCATACTACTTTTGATCAATAAAACGTCCTTTCGTACCGTTTTATTGGTCAAAAGTAGCATGACGTGATAAAAGTGCAATAGTCAACAGTAATCTCACTAGACGTTTTGATTTATCTAGAGAAAATCAAAACTCGAGTGGGATTTAATTGACTATTACACGATTAGAAGAAAGTAGATAAAGATTAGAAGTAACGAAGTACTCCAATACAATAAAATATTAATTGACTTACGAAAATACAACTGTCTTCAAATGTATTATTGTACCATCAGAAATTACAAATATTACTCTAGATGCATGCTAGATGGCAGTAGTGAGCAATGCCTTCTCGTCGAGAAGTTCTGGATCTATTATACACGATGGCAATGTTACTAGTCAAGAAGGCTTTGTTGATTCAGTTTCATTTTTATAAAATGCAACATTCCACTTCAATTATCCGAATCCCAGTAATCAACGTCACTTAACAGATGATTTTCAATAAATCTTAATATTAAACAATCTTTGATACGTGATTATCCATAATATCATATAGCAGAAGCTATAACATAACCTAACTAATATACACAAGTGTTAGAAAAGTTTTAATGAACGACAATGACATAAAAAATAAACATGAATAATTTTAAAAGGAATAATTATTGAATGTACAATTTTCAAATTTGAATGTGGTTGGTGGTTCAATTGATGTTATATTGGACGTGTGCGTAATAGAAGTGGAACTCGTTGATTTAGGCCTACATGGTGTATTCAACTTATTCAGGATTTCCGAATGGTGCTCTTCATTTATTTGTAAATCGGATTTCAGAAGATGCATAGGTATGATAAGTGATTATATATATATATATATATATATATATATCTTTTTTTTTACGTCCAGACCAGCGCAGTTTCAAATGTTGGCAAACAAAGAAACAAATGCTAGGGACGCGATAAAATTAAACAAATGCTAGGGACGCGATAAAATTAAACAAATGCTAGGGACGCGATAAAATTGTGCGATACGCATCCATGATTTTTTGAAAGACGTCCTTTCGTACCGTTTTATTGGTCAAAAGTAGTATGACGTGATAAAAGTGTAATAGTCAATATAAAAATAAATGTTTAAGTTTAGGAAGTTTGTCGTCTTGTCTTAGTGGATAGTGTACGCGCTTCCTATCTAAGAAGTACATTGTTCGATTCTCGACATGAACAACGGAAGTGATTTCTCTTCCTTCCAAGAGAGTGGGTGTTTGTCCCTTGTTATGTGTTGTCTCAGCGATGGCCTCGTGCCGTGCTAACCACACAGCGAGAGAGATCCGAAATGTGTCTCTCTCCATAGTGCAGTTCAAGGAGAATATGGACATCGACACGAGAAAGGTAAAAGAGGGAAATAAAAAAATGAAGTAGAAGAATTTTAAGTATGTAATATAAGTGCCTAGACATGTATAATTATTTAGAATGTATCTTAACAGACATTACATAAGAATGATAATGCGTGTACCTGATTTAATTGCCAAAACAACAGTGTATACAATTTCTGCAGGATTGTTACGAAATTGCTACATGTAGAAGAAATGAGTACTCTTGGAATTCAGCCTTGGTATTTAGTGTCTAAAAAACATTAACGTCACCGTAATGAGGAAAACAGTAAACGCTCCTTTGAGCAACCGCAAATGATTGTTGACTGGACGGCCGTGAGGTTCGAAACTGGGGAGGTACCTCAAGTTGATTCTTTCGTTCTTTTCTTCTGGCATATAGGCTACATAGTGGATATTTTATTGCAAACCAGAGTAAACTGCTGGCCATACATGGATCTCCAGTTGCTTCTAGTAAAAAAAATAGTTCATAGTGTGTAGGCCTACCACAGCTTTGATTCAATGGTCGTGGATTTGAATCCCACCTTGGTCATTTATTTTTATCCGTCCTGATGACTCCAGATAACACGAATCTCATTTTATCGATGGTGTAATGTAATGGCTTACTGTCATCTAGTAGTACCACGTTTGCCAAAACTTTCCGGGTTTATTTTTTTTAGTTATTTTACGACGCTCTATCAACATCTTAGATTATTTAGCGTCTGAATGAAATGAGGGTGATAATGCCGGTGAAATGAGTCCGGGGTCCAGCACCGAAAGTTACTCAGCATTTGTTCATATTGGGTTGAGGGAAAATTCCCGGAAAAACCTCAACCAGGTAACTTGCCCCGAACGAGATTCGAACCCGGGTCACCTGGTTTCACGGTCAGTCCCGCTAACCGTTACTCCACAGGTGCGGATTCAAACCAGATGGACTTTTAGAGCGACAAAATCTTAGAATTCCTGCCTTCGTAAGGTGAGTTAAAGCTGGAATACCTTATACAGTAGAACCCGGATTGTCCGTAACCATGTTAACCGATATGTGAATTATCCGACTGTCTTTCCCTTTCTCTCTCTCTCTCTCTCTTTTTGCTGAAGAAAAAAAGCTCTATGTATTGTGGGTCCCTATCACCACGGCATGGCGCGTCTTCAGGTTGTGGATAGAGGAGACGGCCTCCAGATATAATAATAATAATAATAATAATAATAATAATAATAATAATAATAATAATAATAATAATAATAATAATAATAATAACAATAATAATAACAATAATAATAATAATAATAATAATAATAATGATTTATTTTAGCTGGCAGAGTTAAGGCCATAAGGCCTTCTCTTCCACTCAACCAGCAAAAAGTATATATACATATACATGAACTTACAAAGAATTCAACAATTTGATTTAGATGAGAGTTACATGTATGCAAGAGTTATTTACGAATTAAACAACAAAATACTATGAACTATTAATTAAACACTGAAATAAACTGTGTAGCAGAATTAAGCTAAAATACATAGAATGTTAATATATTTCAAATAATGTTAGATAATAGAAAGAGATTATTATGGGACAGTTTTGAAAATACAGCACTATCAGGATGATGTCTAAAGAAAGAAGTAACAATGTAGTCAGTGATAATTTAAATCAGTATGATTGGAGTGAAATGCTAATAAGGTTATCTTTTAAGCTGTTTTTAAAGGTGATGGATAGCTGTATGGAGGGTAGCTGCGAATATATTGAATAAGCAGTCGTGGACAGCCGATAAGGGGTGGTCCTCCAGCTTGGGGGTTGGGCGAAGGGATAACAGTCCATCAAATAAAAAAAACAGCTTGTTACGAAACCCCAACATAAGCTGTATACATTTTATTCTTCACGTGACATAAATAGGAACATTAAATCCAGATGTTTGAGATGGGCAGGGCATTTAGAACGTATGGGTGAATCCAGAAATGCATATAATGTAGAATGTTAGTTCGGGAGCCGAAGGGAAAAATATCTTTGTGGAGGCCGAGACGTAGATGGGAGGATAATATTAAAATGTATTTGAGGGAGGTGGGATATGATGGTAGAGACTGGATTAATCTTGCTTAGGATAGGGACCAATGGCGGGCTTATGTGAGGGCGGCAATGAACTTCCGGGATTTCTAAATGCCAATTGTAACTAATTAAAAAGAAAAAATATGACGTAGCTACTGAACATTATATTAGTATGAATTTTTTCTGCAGGATGTTTTTTTACAAAGCTTTACCCTTACACAGTATGATCTAATCTTCGAGGTGCCGTACTGTCTAATTTCTATGCAAAATATCTTCCACAGTTTTAAAAGAAAACGAGATTGGAATTACAACTGTGGGCGATTCAATAAAAGGAGTATAAAGTATATAAAGTATGTAAATCTACAACATAAGACCTCTACTATTCCTATTTTTCCACGTACAGCCGTCATAACGAGTTTCCTTGGCCATTAAAAACCAGTCGTTGAAAACCAGATTTAAATAAAATTACTAAACTTCTGATCCACTACCCACCGCTTTTAAACGAAATTACGAAACTGTATTATGCACTTAATTTATGAAAACCTTTCACGGTACGGATTATACGATTTTTCGAGTAACCGTTCACTTCACCCCCTTCATTACCATGGATAATAGAGGTTCTAGTGTATTAGATTCACAACACTACAATAACTTTATTCCTAAATTACAGGACTTCAGCATCAGGTGTTTTTCCGCCCGATTTTCCTGCCCCTAATATGTTTCTACACTGATAATATCGTTGACAATGCTTATAGAACAATACTGAAATGCTATCTTTTTTCAACAGTAATCTCACTAGAGGTTTTGATTTATCTAGAGAAAATCAAAACTCGAGTGGGATTTAATTGACTATCACACGATCAGAAGAAAGTATATACAGATTAGAAGTAACGAAGTACTCCAATACAATAAAATATTAATTTACTTATGAAAATACAAACCTGTCTTCAAATTTGTACCATCTCAACATTACAAATAATACGCTAGTAGATGGCAGTAGTGTGTTATGATTAGCTGTTTTCTTGTTATCAGTTGTGCCAACTATGGAATCTTCATTGAACTCTGTGGACGGTTACTACTTACTGGTCAAGAAGGCTTTGTTAATTCAGTTTCATTTTTATTAAAACAGTTGCATTCCACTTCAATTATCCGGATCCCAGTAATCAACGTCACTTGACAGATGATTTTCAATAAATCTTAGTATTAAACAATCTCTGATACGTGACTATTCATAATATCATATAGCAGAAGCTATAACATAACCTAAATAATATAAACAAGTGTTAGAAAAGTTTTAATTAGGGATGATGAAATAAACAAGAAAAGTTTTAATTAACGATGTTGGAATAAAAAAATAAACATGAATAATTTTAAAAGAAACAATTATTGAAAGTACAATTTTCAAATTTGAATGTTTTAGTGGTTGGTTGTTCAGTTGATGTTATATTGGACGTGTGCGTAAAAGAAGTGGAACTCGTTGATGTACATGGTGTATCCCTCAACTTATTCAGGATTTCCGAATGGTGCTCTTCATTTATTTGTAAATAGGGCTTCAGGGAAGATGCATAGCTATGACCAGTGATCTTTATTAATTCTTGTTCTTGAATGCCAATGTGAGTCATATTTGAAAGTGCTGTGCATCGACTGGAGTGGTTTGTAATTTTTTTTTTTTTTTACGTCCAGACCAGTGCAGTTTGAAATGTTGGCAAACAAAGAAACAAATTCGTAGTGATAAAAATGAACAAATGCTAGGGACGCGATAAAATTAAACAAATGCTAGGGACGCGATAAAATTGTGCGATAAGCAGCATGATAGGTTGAAAGACGTCCTTTCGTATCGTTTTATTGGTCAAGAGTAGTATGACCTAGTAAAAGTGTAATAGTCAGCATACATTCTACTTTTGTTCAGCAGGATTTAGTCCCGGATCTTCTGAGTGGAATGTCGATGTTGCTCTTATTCGCCTAACAAAGATCCTTACACCGTAATAAAACTTCCTTTTTATTTACGTCTTCATCTCCACTTGTATCTTTATCCATATTATTTTTCTTGTCTCTTCCTCAATGCACAGTAACATACCAACTATTTTACTTTGCATCTTCTGTGATGTCCTGCCGTGTGAGGGACAATTATCTCGACCAAGTTTCGTCGGTATCAGTCCGCCTGACTGTGATTTGTGGTAACATCGGTTTCACAGCTGCGTCTACATTCCTAAGCCCCCGTCGCGATTTTGAAAAGTTGCTTCCAAGAAACAGCGAAACGTTCAAACCACGCCCGAACGCGTGTTTCAGTTCGCCGCATAGCGAATTACGAAATACATACCGCTAAACAACGATCGTGAATTATGAAACGCGTTATGTCGCTATGAATATCTTTTAATGAAACACGCATAGTGTCTCCGTGAAACACGTACCATGTTGCCATGGTGATATTTAATGAAATGCATGCCATGTCTTCGTGGTAACAAACAATGATACATACATGCACCTTGTCGCCATGGTGATTATTTATTAAACGCGCATCATATCTCCGTAATAACTGCTTGTAGAACATGTACCTCATCTGTGGAATGTGCGGAAGTTTTCCGAGATACATTTTTCCATAGAAATTAAAGTTCATAACATTGGAATGAAAGTTGTACAACTTGATAAGGGATTGGATCGGGATAACATTAGATATTGGAGAATGTGCGCAATATTAAAGATATTTACGTTATGCGAACGACTATGAAAAATGCATCATGGTTCACGGCCCCGGTTTTTTAGGTGCAATAAAACCTTAATTTTAGGTCTTTTCTATTTATCCAAAATATACTTCTATAGTATGCAAATCTGGCTTTCAGGTAAAGCTCCCTATGAAGCAGACTTGAATAATTTCAAGGTAAAAAATTGTTCCGGGGCCGGGTATAGATCCGTGGACCCTTCGCTTAGCGTACGAATGCTCTACCGACTGAGCTACCCAGGAACTACACCTTGTCAGCTCACTTGAGTTGTGTGGATATAAAGGGAAAAATTGGGACGATTTCGGGTGTAGTTTCTGGTAGCTCAGTCGGTAGAGCATTCGTGCACTAACGAGTTGTTTGTCGGTTGATGTAGCTATCAAGATGAATGTGGCTTTCATCTGAAAACTGTATGTTGCATTTGGACCCTGATACTAACTATTCTTTAACTTGAAACAAACTGGTCCTCTGTTCGTATTTAATAACAGGGGATGAATGAGTTTAACTGAAAACCGGGCCCTAATAATGAATTGAAGGGCTGAGAATGATATAGTCTTAAGCCACAAAGACAAAATTTTACAGAAGAGCGTATTAAAGGTTTGCTACTAGGTCCGGTTTCATAATTTCTTCGGCGTATATTTACGTCATTTGTTTAGTAATTTTTATAATATTTCAAGTGGTTAGGCACAGCTTAAATGAGTAAAATTTTGGAAATATTCAACATGTTTTTCCCTTCATTACTCTATCTTGTACAATAATGAAAATTATTATGTGTAAAACACTGTCCTTCTGCTATATGATAAACATATTTGTACGATTTAAAAAAGTTACTTATTTATTTATTTTTTCAAAATTCAAAGTTCACTGTGCGTTGATGAAGCTTTTCCCTCATAACTCAAAAACTATCCAACATTCTGTGATGAAATTTTTTGTGTGTATTTATGCATGTCATATCTACAATATGATTCAAAATCACTTCTCTACCTTTGATAGATTGTCTGATAAAAAATAAATTCATTTAAAAAAATGGTCAAATATCTAACACAAAATAAAAAAAAATATTGTTTATTAAGGAATGTAGTTTAAAGAGCACGATATTGTAAACATGAGTTTCAGCAATAAAATAAAAGAGAGAGAACATGAAAAAGTTAACAAGTTTATGAGTTATGGGGGAAACGCTTCATCACTGCACAGTGAACTTTGAATTTTGGAACAGAATATAAATATTTTTTTTTAATCGTAAAAATATTTTTTTCAAGAAAATATTAGTGGAAACACTAGTAGTGCCCCACTTCGATTATTGTGATTTTCTACTGACTGACCTCAATGTCAACCAGTCGCAAAATTTACAACGTGTTCATAATTCTTGTGTTCGCTTCGTCTGCGATGTCCGTCGCGCTGACCACATTACCACCATCCTTCCAAACTCTAAACTGGCTACGGCTTAACGAACGTAGAAATTTTCATTCTCTTGTTCTCCTTTTCCAAGTCCTTCACACTTCTACACCTACCTACCTTGCCTCCAGTTTCAGTTATCTGTCATCATATCATAATCTCTTCACACGCACGCAAAATAGCCGCATACTAGCCATACCAACACATAAGACATCATCGTATTCATCATCATACACAATCTCGCTATCGCGCTTTTGGAATACCCTACCCAGTGACATCAGAGACTGTCGGAATTTAGTAGCGTTCAAAAGCAAACTTATTAAGCATTTTCTTACTGCGCAGAGTAGGTTTAATTTGTACTTAATGACTAAAAAAAATGTTTCTCTCTTCTTAACTTTTACAATAAACTGTCTAGCTTTTATTGACCAGTTAATCTTTTAGTACTTTTATTATAATGTACCGAAGTACATATGATATTTCCATGCAGATATTCTGCGTCATCATACGATGAAAGAGTAATGGAACGGAGAAAAATTCTCTCCGGCGCCGGGACTTGAACCCGGGTTTTCAGCTCTACGTGCTGATGCTTTATCCACTAAGCCACACCGGATACAACTCCGACGCCGGTTAGAATCGTCTCAGATTAAGCTCCAACTCTTGGGTTCCCTCTAACCGGCGTCGGAGTTGTATCCGGTGTGGCTTAGTGGATAAAGCATCAGCACGTAGAGCTGAAAACCCGGGTTCAAGTCCCGGTGCCGGAGACAATTTTTCTCCGTTCCATTACTCTTTCATCGTATTTTAGTACTTTGATTTTTATTGTATTTGTAAATCTTATATATATATAATTTGAACTGGTAATGGAAATTACGGGAAAATGGCTGAACGGATTTTAATAAATGACCCCTCATTTTGAAGCTTGGAACTCAAAGTTTTTCAGAAAAATAGTAGTTTTCAGTGAAATGTCAATTTTTCAACATAATTTTCCTATTTTCCAAAATCCATCTGTCGTCAGTTTTGAGAACTAGCTAATTGCATTTCAGAATAAAACAAAACACACACTACAGTAAACAATATTACACGAAGGCCATGATCTGCAAGAATGCTGACATATTTAGAGCTCAAATTAAATTGCTTATTAAAAACTTAACTTACTAAAAATAATTTACAGGTTCGATTCTGTGGTGTGTAATTTTCTGGGTACAGCTGTGTATTGGATATTAAAAACTACGAAATTGAGGTGGTTTGATGACATTATTACCTTTAGAAATTAAATATTATTGTAGATAATGTCATGATGTGACTATGTTTCATTAATTATACATATTAATGCTATATTGATGATATGAAAGTGAAACGTTTTGGGGTTATATAAGTAGATGTAGAGAATATCTTAAATTAGATTTTGATTTGTATATTTTACTGATTGGCGGCTATATAGTATATATAGTATATGTTACTGAAAGCTATAAAACTTACGTAAGATAATAATATTATTAAAATCAAATATTTTTACAGTTATTAATCAAGTGGGGTTGGGTCTTTTTCATATATTTAATGGCGGTGTGGTGTAGATATTTATATGCGTGCTTCTCTTCAGTATTGGCTCGAGAGAGAGTATCTTTCATTATTATGGAAGCAAATAACTTTCAGAATGTCTGGTATTCTTCATTGAACATAAATCTGAAAAATAACGTCTAATGAACTTAGTTTGCAGCATTTGCTGCACAAGCCACTAGTTTAATATTAATTGTAATTAAAATTGTAATTGTATTCTTAATAATGTAGTTGTAATCCCCTGGTAGAGAGGAAGAGATGGCCTGATAGCCTTATCTGAACCAGGTTCAATAAATAAACAAATAAATAAATAAATAAATATAGCAGAAGAGTAGTGTTTTATACATATTAATTTTCATTATTGTACATGATACAGTAATGGAGGAGAAAAATGTTGAATATTTCCAAAAAAATTACTGCTGTAAGCTGTACCAAACCCCTTAATAGTAGCTTCCCCATATGTGTAAGAAATGATCTCACACAATAGTAATATGCGTTACAAGAGCGATATATTGAAGTTTTCATGTTCGAGGAAAAGTTTGAAAACGCGAAACGTAGTTGAGCTTTTTTAATTTCCGAGAATTGAAAGAAAACATACCGCTCGTGTATCGTACATTATTTTGTGCGAAGATCGTTTATTACATACCTGAAAGAGGAATTTCTTATTAGTTGCAATGAAATCTCCATCTTGGTTTCTGTTCAATGACGGCAAATTTGCAAAACAAAAATATCTATCTTCAACATTGTTGCTTTAAAATGTTTTCTGTGTTTACTATACTCCAGCAGGCCGTGATATAAGTCTGTCTTTTTTTTCCCCCCCAGTCTATAAATGCGAACTTAAAACAAACGGTAAGGTTATGTAATGATTTATTTTTCATTTTAATATTTTAACAATATTATTTATATAACATATTGCAGTAATAACATCGGCATCTGGAATCTTGCTGATTTTTTCATGGCTTCCTTAATGTTACTTGCATAACGAATGCAGTAACTTTAGTGGAGTTGTAGAGTTTACTTAATTTTTGCAAATATTTAAAAACAGTAATTAACATTGCAATTTAGGTGAAATTGCAGTGGTAAGCTTCAAATTTATAATTATTACTATGTTAAACGTCTCTAAAAATAATATGTTAAAATCCTAAAGCAGTAAAATGAATGTCGCGCTTAAGCGGTAAGAATAGGGAAATTGTTATGTGTGTTACGTTGGGAATACTGAATGTGGAATTTTAGACTTCCCGCGGATTGGTTTTGTGCGGGAAAGAAGCAAATACGCACGATCTCGCACAAAAACTATTTTTGATAAAAGTGTGGCTTTGGACTATCTCTTCATTTATGAAATATGCACAACGCCTGATCTCCATGGAGACGACGTGACAAAAGAACACCGTATTCGGATAACGAAGCTTATGAAACGCGCAGCTTGTTACACGCGAGTAATAAACTTGTAACAACGGGGGAATTGCGTCGTCCGCGCGTTCCTAGCCCCGTTTGAGGCCCTGCCGGCGCCCCAGGCGGGGCGCGACCGGTAAGCGTGACCGCGGCCCGGCTTTATTCTCCTTTCTTCACCTCTTCTTTTATTTTCAGTTCTTCATTCTTGTGTCGGGGGGAAGAGGATCGGGGTGGAAAGTGACTTGTCGTAAGTTTTGTGGAGGATGGAGTTGCTGGTTTCTTGTTAGCGTCTTGTTCAACACTTGCGTCCCCATATGCCGATGGCCGGGGTCATCTAATTGACACTTGGACCAGTCCACATCGCCACAATCTAGAGTTGTTTCCTTTCGGACATACCAATTCGAATTCTGTAGACATGTCTGGTTTCCCTCTCCGTGCCATATGTCCAGCTTATCGCCATCTGCTGGGGTTGAGTGCCTCGGACTGAGATTGAGCTAAAAGTAAAGTCACCAGATTTTTTTCCGTGTCTCCGTACGCACGCTGAAGTCTGAGGTGAATTTCAGCTGCAGATTTTTCTTCTTTAACAAGGAATTTAATGACAGCACACTGTCGAAACGAACCATCGTTGTCGACCATTTTGCAAACATTGCCTGTGGTCACATGATTTTCAAATTTCAAATTTTCAAATTTATTCACAATTTACATTTGAAATGAATACATTTAAATAGATACCCGAAATGAGCATAGTGGTAGTAGTAGGTTTATTTTGCCTGGCAGAGTTAAGGCCATGAGGCCTTCTCTTCCACTCAACCAGGTTTCAATAATACAAATACATGAGATACAAAATTTGATTACAAAACAACACAAAAGAAAATAACTTAGAAATTACATAAAATATAGTAGGAAATTACAATAGACAAAATCAGTTACATAATATAAAATTACAAATGGTCAAGATCAGTTACATAATATATAAAATAAAGTAGAAAATTACACATAATCAAAATCAGTTACATAACATAAGGGGAATACACACACACACACACAAACACACAATTTATAAGATCTAAAATGCCCGAAACAAATTGGACGATTAATTTACTTGAGATATATTATTCAGTTAATATACTAATTGGAGAATATATATGGGTAACAAGACATAAAATGTTGATTAGCAAAGTCCTACTAAATGGCATACAAACACAAATGATTAAGTAATATATCAAGATAATAAAAAAAAAAGAAAAGAGAAAAAAAAAGAAGAAGAGAGAGGAGAAAAAAAATAACAAATTGGTAATTTAAGACTATTTAGAAACTTCCGCAAGAGTCTAGTTCTGTTCATTAAAGACATTTCTAAGTAGAGTGTACTTAAAAGATTTTAGACTCCGACTGCTCCTGATTTCCTGTGACAAGGAATTCCAGGAACGAGCTGTGTGTATTGTGAAGGAAGCAGAGTAGAGAGATGTTTGATGGAGTGGAATTGATAGAACATGGTTATGCTGTGAACGTGTATCACGGTTGTGGTGGGATGCTAAAAGTGTGAAGCGAGGAACTAGGTAAATAGGTGTGGAATTATTTAAAATCTGATACAGCAAACAGAGTCCTCGTGCTCGGGTACAGTCCAGTAGAGTCTACATAAATTTTACAGAGATCAATAATAATGTTGATGTAGAAATAATAGTAACAATAATAATAATAATAATAATAATAATAATCATAATAATAATAATCATAATAATAATAGAATAATCGTGACGGAGATTATACAAAGATAGTAATACAAAATAATTCATTAATAATAATAATAATAATAATAATAATAATAATAATAATAATAATAATAATAATAATAATCTATACTAATAATAAATCTGTAGCCAAAATTTTTCTGGTAATTTTCGATTTTCCAAAAATAATTGGTGTTAACATGTACAATTAACCATCCTCAAACCGAAAATCGCTTTTTTGAAATTTTTGTTTGTATGTCTGTCTGTGTCTGTCTGGATGTTTGTTACCTTTTCACGCGATAATGGCTGAACCGATTTATATGAAAATTGGAGTATAAATTAAGTTCGTTGTAACTTAGATTTTAGGCTATATGGCATTCAAAATACTTTATTTAAAAGGGGGGTTATAAGGGGGCTTGAATTAAATAAATCGAAATGTCTCCCTTATTATTAATTTTCATGAAAAATATCACATAACAAAAGTTTCTTTAAAAATAATTTCCGATAAGTTTTATTCTATACAAAATTTTGATAGGACTGATATTTAATGAGATAAATGAGTTTTAAAATTACAATAACAACGCCATCTAAGGCGCTGTACTGAAATAAAAACAAATGACTTCGTCTATAAGGGGCCTTGGACAACAACAATCGAAAGCTATTAAACATAGCCTACAGAGAATGTTTCTGTGTTTGTATGAAGTAATATCGGAAGCTAATTAATTATTATTTCACCATTGGAAATTGTAGTTTCTCTAGATGGACATAATTCTACAGTAACTTCTGAAATATATAGCAAGTAATATAAAATATGCATATTAAAACTAAATGATATGTCAATCTTCATTAAACTATGGTTGCATGTAATAACAATTAAGAAACATGTTAAAGGAATTGTCATTGCACCAAATGATTGCTCTCTGGACCAAAATGACCGCATTTTAATTATTTAAATACAATTTAAATTAAGTAACATATTAAACGATTTATCCTTCTATCAAACACGAATGTTCCCTGGATCAAACGACCTATTTTAATTATGTAATTACTTTATATTTTTTCTAACAGGTGCAGCGGAGCGCACGGTACGGCTAGTAATAATAATAATAATAATAATAATAATAATAATAATAATAATAATAATAATAATAATAATAATAGTAATAAAACAAAAATATTTACAATAATAAATTAAATACTAAGACGGATAAAATAGAATATAAAACCACTTAGCGAGAGTTAACACAACTTAAATAAGCATATAATAACCGGAAAAAAATGACGAACTCGAAAATCAACAGAAAAGTTCGTTGTATCGCAGACGACAGCAACCGCCGTATTGATATTGTGTTATGCAATATTGGTAGTAGGGGGGAGCCGAAAGTCTACGTAACTGCCGTTCTCTTCGAATCTTCTCATACAATCATGGGAAGTTAATGCTGAAAAACAAAATGTCTACGAGTCAAACTGTTTATTATTAACAGGATAAACACAAATAATACTGAAATATATTAATCGAGTTTCAGTTATAGATATCCCCTTTTGTGCAAGAGGTATCATATCAAAATACTTTATGAATGGCGGGGATGATGTAAGTTAATGACGTCACAATATGTCAATACATAATGTAAAGTCTGTAGATATCGTTTTTGTTACATTGTTGAAATTGAATTATAGCAGTGTGTTGCTCATGACTTTCAGTAGGACCTTCTGTATTAGCCTATATAAAACTTCTCTCTTAACCGAATCATATGCCTTTTTGAAATCTATGAATAACTGATGTACTGTACCCTTATACTGCCATTTATCTCCAATATCTGTCGAATACAAAAAATCTGATCAATAGTCGATCTATTACTCTAAAACCACACTGATCATCCCCAATAATTTCATATAGGCCTATACTTTTCGGAATTTACTTCCAAACTTATCTCTTTACTTGCTTCAAGTAAAATTTCCGTGTTTTCCCTAATAGTTTTTGGATTTTCTCCTAACATAGTCACGTCATCCGCATAGATAAGCAGCTGATGTAACCCGTTCAATTCCAAACCCTCTCTGTTATCCTGAACTTTCCTAATGGCATATTCTAGAGCGAAGTTAATAAGTAAAGGTGATAGTGCATCTCCCTGCTTTAGCCCACAGTGAATTGGAAAAGCATCGGATAGAAACTGACCTATAGGGACTCTGCTGTAAGTTTCAGTGAGACACATTTTAATTAATCGAACTAGTTTCTTGGGAATACCAAATTCAATAAGAATATCATATAAAACTTTTCTCTTAACCGAGTCATATGCCTTTTTGAAATCTATGAATAACTGATGTACTGTACCCTTATACTATACTGCAATTTATCTCCAATATCTGTCGAATACAAAAAATATTAGCAATAGTCGATCTATTACTCTAATACCACATTGATCATCTCCAATAATTTCATATACGCCTATACTTTTTCTTTTCGGTATTTACTTGCAAACTTATCTCTTTACTTGCTTCAAGTAAAATTCCCGTGTTTTCCCTAATCGTTTGTGGATTTTCTCCTAACATATTCACGTCATCCGCATAGACAAGCAGCTGATGTAACCCGTTCAATTCCAAACCCTCTCTGTTATCTTGTACTTTCCTAATGGCATACTCTAGAGCAAAGTTAAAAAGTAAAGGTGATAGTGCATCTCCCAGCTTTAGCCCACAGTGAATTGGAAAAGCATCAGATAGAAACTGGCCTGTACGGACTCTGCTGTACGTTTCAATGAGTCATATTTTAATTAATCGAACTAGTTTCTTGGGAATACCAAATTCAATAAGAATAGTATATAAAACTTCTCTCTTAACCGAGTCATACGCCTTTTTGAAATCTATGAATAACTGATGTACTGTACTCATATATTACCAATTATCTCCAATATCTGTCGAATATAGAAAATCTGATCAATAGGCAATCTATTACTCTAAAACCACACTGATCATCCCCAATAATTTCATATAGACCTATACTTTTCGGGATTTACTTGCAAACTTATCTCTTTACTTGCTTCAAGTGAAATTCCCGTGTTTTCCCTAATCGTTTGTGGATTTTCTCCTAACATATTCACGTCATCCGCATAGATAAGCAGCTGATGTAACCCGTTCAATTCCAAACCCTCTCTGTTAATCTGAACTTTTCTAATGGCATATTCTAGAGCGAAGTTAAAAAGTAAAGGTGATAGTGCATCTCCCTGCTTTAGCCCGCAGTGAATTGGAAAAGCATCAGATAGAAACTGACCTATACGGACTCTGCTGTACGTTTCACTGAGACACATTTTAATTAATCGAACTAGTTTGTTGGTAATACCAAATTCAATAAGAATATCATATAAAACTTGTCTCTTTTTTTTTTAGTAAGTTATTTTACGACGCTTTATCAAGAGCTCAGGTTATTTAGCGTCTGAATGAAATGAAGGTGATAATGCCGGTGAAATGAGTCCGGGGTCCAACACCGAAAGTTACCCAGCATTTGCTCATATTGGGTTGAGGGAAAACCCCAGGTAACTTGCCCCGACCGGGAATCGAACCCGGGCCACCTGGTTTCGCGGCCAGACGCGCTAGTCGTTACTCCACAGGTGTGGACACTTCTCTCTTAACCGAGTCATATACCTTTTCGAAATCTATGAATAACTGATGTACTGTACCCTTATACTCCCACTTTTTCTCCAATATCTGTCGAATACAAAAAATCTGAACAAATAAATACCTTCCCATTACGATATTAATTTCGACATAGTTATGAAATTTTTTCCGAAAATGGATAATTGTTATGCATTTGATTTTTCGGACGCAACAATGATGTGAATGGGATTAAGATGTATCCTACAGTAAAGCAGCGTTGCCACATCACAGATGTCCTCCAGTAGGCCTACTATCTGGTTAGCATGAGTGCGTTGTTTTCCTAGGAACAAGCCGGGAACGCCTCGATTGTTCGGGCGGGAGTTGAGCGATCTGGTGCAAGTATCCGGGACCTGACAGCGCGGATTTATGTGCGGGGCATGCTGTAGCGTCACACCTCCCCGCTGATGAAGACATTCTGCGGTTAACACCTCGCCGGGTGCACAGCCCGGGGACCGCGCCCCTGGACACGTTTTCGATTATCCCGCGTTGGCTCCGAGATCTGAAACGCTACATAAGCACATGTTCTTTCTTCCTCCAAGAGATTTTTTTTCCCCTTAATGGGTTTGTCTAATTCAACTTCTATTACCAATCCAACTTTTAGCTTAGATCTCGGTGAATTATAGGCTGTTGAGTTCAGGTAGATACGCCCCTGACCCCAAGCCATTATTTAATGGCAGAATCACGAATACCCGACATTCCTTGCCACACTATACTAGGGTGATTGAGCTGCGTTGAAGTTCTTCCTTGTGTGTTGAAATTACGCCTTCTGACTTCAGAGGAAAAGAAAATGAAGACTTTGAAGTCCTTTTCTATAAGTCAGCGTTTCTCAAACTTTTTTGAAGTGGGTACCACTTTTTTAAGTCAGAACAGTTCCGCGGACCACCTTACTCTTGTTCCCTTCGAAAGCAATTTATCATTTTTGTAGCATATTTTAATATCAGTATACTTGAATTTTAAATTATGATTAATTATATTACTTTTGTGCGAGATCGTGCGTATTTGCTTGTTTTCCGCACAGATCCAATACGCGGTAAGTGTGAAATACCACATTCAGTATTCCCAACGTAACACACATAACAATTTCCCTCTTCTTACCGCTTAAGCGCGACATTCATTTTACTGCTTTAGGCTTTTAACATATTATTTTTAAAGACGTTTAACATAGTAATAATTATAAATTGGAAACTTACCACTGCAATTTCACCTAAATTGCAATGTTAATTATTGTTTTTAAATATTTGCAAAAATTAAGTAAAGTCTACTACTCCACGAAACTTATTGCATTCCTGATACAAGTAACATTAAGGAAGCCGTGAAAAAATCAACAAGATTCCAGATGCCGATGTTATTACTGCAATATGTTATATAAATAATATTGTTAAAATATTAAAATGAAAAATAAATCATTACATAACCTTACCGTTTTTTTAAGTTCGCATTTATAGACTGGGGGGAAAAAAAGACAGACGTATATCACGGCCTGCTGGAGTATAGTAAACACAGAAAACATTTTATAGGAACAATGTTGAAGAAAGATATTTTGGTTTTCCGAAGTTGCCGTCATTGAACAGAAACCAAGGTGGAGATTTCATTGCAACTAATTAGAAATTCGTCTTTCAGGTATGTAATAAACGATCTTCGCACAAAATAATGTACGATACACGAGCGGTATGTTTGTTTTCATGTTCTCGGAAATTAAAAAAGCTCAACTACGTTTCGCTTTTTCAATCTTTTCCTCGACCATGAAAACGTCAACATACCGCTCTTGTAACGCATATTACTATTGTAATTATATTTTTGTAGCCAATCACAAATAACTTATAACAAATTCTATGCATTGTTGATTCATTGCTTGCCTATTAGCAGATAATTGTTTGAAATCCTTCTTATGTGGTACACGCTAGTAGTTGTCCATGTCTCTGTTAAATAGAGTCCACCATAAAAATAATGAAAAAAACTGGCTTCGATCTGGATCTTTGAAAAGGAAGGAACATGATTATACGCTTCATTTAGACAGTGCCAATAGTGCAGAAGCTGTGTGTGAAGAAATATATTAATTATAGTGCCATTAAAGAAATATCTAGTCCTAGTGGTAGTTATTCAAAGAAAAAAATACTTTCGTAAATATGACAAGAGTTATTTGGAACTTGGATTTACTTGGTGTGGCAATGAGAGTGAACCAAAACCTCGGTGCGTTGTTTGTTACGAAGTGCTTTCAAACGAGTGTATGAGACCCGCGAAATTGAAACGGCACTTAGAGACGAAACACGCAAGTGTAAAAGTAAGCCTGTCGGATTTTAAAATAGGCAGAGTCTAAAATTTCTTATATCGTCATCTGGAAAAACAAATAAAAAATTAATGCAGAAACTCTTCATTTGTTTTACTTATGTATCGAAACATCGGTTATTTTTACTGCTAATCTTAAGAAGGGTCGGGAAAATCTTGAATCTATTCTTTGAAAAAATCGCCCGTAAGAGAGGTAAAGAATCAGCGATCCGAACGTGAGAAAAATGGAGCTAAGTATTCGTCTTGGGTTTATTTATCTTTCTTGTTTGATTTGTTTGCATACGCAACCTTACAGTCTACTGGTTCGTTACCTTGTTCCATTGTTTGTTTAATTTGTATTCATTTTTATGTTCGTTTGTACACGTTCATTTATTTCCTTATTTATTCAGTCGTTTTTTGTTTCTTAGGTCAAGTCCCGCTCGGTGGACGTTTTTTTAACACGATCGTAATCACACAAAACGCTGGAGCGCGGGTGCTGCTTTATCCCGGACTGGCACCGGCCAGTTGAGGCGCCGCCCGATCATTCATCACTGCCCCCTCTCAACCCTCGAACCGCTATTGTGTTGTGAGCGAGCGAGGCAGTAGATAATTGGAGGACGCCACCAAATAATAAGGGCCCTGCATCAATTACGGGGCAGAGTGGATGATGACGAACAGGAACAATGCGCGGACAACAATCACAACAAAACAAACGCAGGCATAAGCGACTAATTAAACCAAGGCAATGCGGCTTTCATTGCATGTCACATTGCGCTAGTATTCAGTTGTTTTCCTTGTTTCGCTTTTATTTTCGACGAGATGACACTAACATTGTACTTCTATTATTATTATTTATTACTAGCGGTACCCGTGCGCTCCGCTGCACCTGTTAGAAATAAATATAAAGTAATTACATAATTAAAATAGGACATTTGATCCAGAGAACAACTTTTACAACAGCGCAAGATAATCTGCTTCGCTCATTACCCAATTTTTTTTGCATTGCATTTATTGCATATATATTTTATGTATTTTAACACGATTCAATTGAGCATAGTTAAAATTTGAATTATAAAATAATGGATTGCTAAATTAACGTACTATTACTGCATACTAAATCAATACACTCTCGTTGTTCGTTAATTCTCTGAGATTAAAATGAGTGTACATAAATATTATTTTAAGAAATACAGAAAACGAATGTACAAAATAGCCTATCAAATTTTGTGTGCATAAGAAGCTATTTTAATCTTACCTGTCCTCGATTTACTCAGACGTTACTGTAATAACATTATAGCATTATGTCCATCTAGAGAAACTACACTTTCCAATGGTGAAATAGTAATTAATTATACAAATCGGTTAATTTAGCTTCTGATATCACTTCATATCAACACAGAAACATTCTCTGTAGGCTATGTTTAATAGCTTTCGATTGTTGATGTCCAAGGCCCCTGTTTCGATTGTTGTTGTCCAAGGCCCCTTATAGACGAAGTCATTTGTTCTTAATTCATTGCACCGTCTTAGATGGCAGTTATTTTAATTTTAAAACTCATTTATCTCATTAAATATCAGTCCTATCAAAATTTTGTAAAGAATAAAACTTATCGGAAATCATTTTTAAAGAAACTTTTGTTATGTAACATTTTTCACAAAAATCAATAATAAACTAGATATTTCGATTTATGTAATTAAGGCCCCCTTATAACCCCCCTTTTAAATAAAGTATTTTGAATGTCATATAGCCTAAAATCTAAGTTACGACGAAGTTAATTTATATTCCAATTTTCATATAAATCGGTTCAGCCATTATCGCATGAAAAGGTAACAAACATACAGACAGACATACAAACAAAAATTTCAAAAATGCGATTTTCGGTTTCAGGGCGGTTAATTATATATGTTAGAACCAATTATTTTTGGAAAATCGAAAATTACCAGAAAAATTTCGGCTACAGATTTATTATTAGTATAGATTTATTTATTCTGGTGTAGTTAAGGACATCAGGCCTTCTCTTCCACAACACCAGGAATACAAATACAATAATAGAAATAAACAGAAAAAAATACACTATATACAAAGTAAAGCTACACAAGAAATAAAGAGAGAGAAAAAACACTATAAACAACGTAAAGCCACACAATAGTAATATGCGTTACAAGAGCGGTATGTTGAAGTTTTCATGTTCGAGGAAAAGTTTGAAAAAGTGAAACGTAGTTGAGCTTTTTTAATTTCCGAGAATTGAAAGAAAACATACCGCTCGTGTATCGTACATTATTTTGTGCGAAGATCGTTTATTACATACCAGAAAGAGGATTTTCTAATTAGTTGCAATGAAATCTCCATCTTGGTTTCTGTTCAATGACGGCAAGTTTGGAAAACAAAAATATCTATCTTCAATATTGTTGCTTTAAAATGTTTTCTGTGTTTACTATACTCCAGCAGGCCGTGATATACGTCTGTCTTTTTTTTTTTCCTCCAGTCTATAAATGCGAACTTAAAACAAACGGTAAGGTTATGTAATGATTTATTTTTCATTTTAATACTTTAAGAAAATTATTTATTTCTGCACATTGAAATTATAACAAAATTATTTATTTCTGCACATTAAAATTAATTGCCACATTTGTGCAGTTATTCAGAGTCACTGGAGCACCACCACTAGTTTTTTCTATTGTGAAACTTTTTTTGCATGAATAATGGTTTTCCAGTTTCCGTCGAAGTTGAAGCATTAGCACTATAGATGGCAGCATTTGATAAACCCTCCGTCTGGCAGGAAGTCGATGCACTGGAGACTGTGGTTGCAGTTTTGTAAATCTTAGTACCATTGTTGCTTTTGTCGTGCAAAATATAAAAAAAAAACTATAATTAACAGTGCAATTTAGGTGAAATTGCAGTGGTAAGTTCCCAGTTTATAATTATTACTACATTGAACGTCTTTAAAAATAATATGTTAAAAGCCTAAAGCAGTAAAATGAATATGACGCTTAAGCGGTAAGAATAGGGAAATTGTTATGTGTGTTACGTTGGGAATACTGAATGTGGTATTTCACACTTACCGCGTATTGGTTTAGTGCGGAAAACAAGCAAATACGGACGATCTCGCACAAAAATATACACAGGTTGCAGTCACACAAACTTTAAATGAATGATTAATTATCATAATTAATTGTATCCTAACTAATTAACTAACATAAACAAGAAACTTGCAATTTTAATCTAGATTAAAAAAGAAAAAGAAAAAAAACACAAATCAATACTTCTAGCAATACCTAAAAACATTAACTAAGACAACATTTTCCAATTTAATTCTGAATTGTGATAAAGTCTGGCAGTCCCTGACGTCATTAGGTAACGAATTCCAGAGGCGAGGTATTTCTACAGTATAGGAAGATGGGTATAAAGACTTTCTATGTTGAGAGATAGAAAGAAGTGCTTGATGTCGGTTTCGAAGAGTTGTAAGAAATTGAAAGCGCGATAACAGATAATTCGGAGTAGAAGTATGCATGATTCTAAACAGAAGAGACAGTGAATGTATTGTTCTTCGTTCCTTCAGACGCACCCATGAAAGTAACTGGAGAGAAGGTGTTATATGGTCAAATTTACGAGTATTGCAGATGAATCGTAATCACACATTATGAACACGTTGTAGTCTCTCAGCTAAGAGTGAACTTACATTAGTTAGCAAGGAATCGCAATAATCAAAATGGGGCATTACAAGCGTCTGAATAAGATTCTTTTTTAGACCAAGTGGTAGAAATTCTTTCATATGGAACAAGGAGTGAAGTTGAGAAAATATGTCATGGAAAATATGGCATTGTCATGATGGAGAACCCAATTCTGTCCTTGCCACAAGTTGGATCTTCTTCGTCGAGCTGCATCACGAAGACACCGAAGAATTTGCAACATACACCTCCTTACTGACAGTTCGGCCCTCAGAAATAAACTGGAAATGTACGATACCCTGGATATCGAAGAACACTTCAAGCATTTCTTTCCCCTTTGATCGGTCGGCATTGAATCTCTCTTGCCGTGGTGAGCCGGGAGATTTCCACGTTAAGAACTGCCGTTTTGGTTTCGGACCGTAAAGGAAACATCATGTCTCGTTACCTGTGATCACTCTGTGCAAGAGAGTTGGGTTGTGTCAATCAGGTCTCCACTAACCAGTTGCCGCTCTTTTGCTGCTCATCTGTTAGGCTTTTTGGAACAACGTGCTCACACACATGTTGCATTTTAAAATCATTGTGGAGAATGGACTGCACAGAACCATGCAAAATGCTTCTTAACAAAGTAGCAACATCATCTATTGACTATCTGCGATCTCGTCTGATTTTTGTGCAACTCGAGCTATAATTTCTCCCGTTATTGCCGATCTGGGTCTCCGTGAACCTGGATCATCATCCGTTGAAAGACGGCCGCTTGTGAAGCGCTTGTGCCACTCATATACTGGGGTCCGAGACATTGCTTCTTCTCCATAAGCTTGGCGCATGAGTGCCAAAGTTTCAGTAAATGTTTTACCGAGTTTAACACAAAATTTAATGTTACCTCTCTGCTCTTTCACGCTCATTTTACCTCGTATACCTACACGTCTTCATTAAACGAAGCTGAGAGCTGGACTGTATTTCGATTGGTTTCCGGCTACGTTATTCTTCCCCATTCTCATGTGCAGCCGCACTGAGCCTATACGCCTGGAGTTAGGTCGCATGCCACACGGACAAGGCAGAGAAGTTGCCTATAGAGCATGGCGTTGCCACCCGAAGTTCCAGTACTTTCTGACTACTAGTATAACACATTGCACTGTTGCAACCAGACTTTTTCAGCAAATGGCTGGTCTTAGAAGTTCTGGACAGTACGGTTTGGACGGAAACTTTCAACGGAATTTGTGTTTCATAAAGAAAGAAAAAATTGAAAGAAAGAAAGAAAGAGAGAAAGAAAGAAACAAAGAAAGAGAGAAAGAAAGAAAGCGATAAAGAAAGAGAGAAAGGAAAGAAATAAAGAAAGATAGAGAGAAAAGAAAAGAAAGAAATAAAGCAAAAAGAGAGAAAGAAAGAAGAGAGAAAAAAGAAAGACAGAAAGAAAGAAAGAGAGAAAAAGAAAGAAAGAAACAGAGAAAGAAAGGAAGAGAGAAAGAAAGAAAGAGAGGAAGAAAGAAGAAAGAAAGAAAGAAAGAAAGAAAGAGAAAGAGAGGAAGAAAGAAAGAAGAGAGAGAAAGAAAGAAAGAAAGAGAGGAAAAAAGAAAAGAACAGAGAAAGAAAGAATTAAAGAAAGAAAGAAAAAGAAAGAGAGAGAAAAAAAAAGAGAGAAAGAAAAAAAGAAAGAAAGAAAGAAAGAGAGAAAAAAGAAAGAGAAAAGAAAGAAAGAAAAGAAAGAGAGAGAAAGAAGAGAGGAAGAAAGAAAGAAAGAAAGAAAAAGAAAGAAACAGAGAAAGAAAGAAAGAAACAAAGGAAAGAAAGAGAGAGAAAAAGAAAGAAAGAGAGAAGGAAAGAAAGAGAGAATGAAAGAAAGAAAGAAAGAAAGAAAGAAAGAAAGAAAGAGAAAGAAAAAAGAGAGAAAGGAAGAAAGAAAGAAAGAAACAGAAAGAAAGAAAGAAAGAAAAAAGCAAGAAAGAAAGAAAAAGAGAAAGGAAAGAAACAGAGAAAGAAGGAGAAAGGAAGAAAGAGATAAAAAAGAAAGAATAATTATTTTAAAATAAAAATGAGGAAGAAACAAAGAGTTCATTAAATAAAAAATAAATGTATAGAAGAAAAATAAATGGAAGAGTAAATAATAAGTAGACCTAATGCATGGCACCAAGGGCTAAAGGAAGGTATCAAAGAAAAATAAATGGATAAGTAACTAATAAGTAAATAAATAAATATATATATATATATATAATAAACATATATAATATAAATAAAAAATGAATAAATAAACAAGTAAAGCATGCTAAGAAGGACTGAATTAAATGATAAAATAAAATACATAGATAAAAATAAAAAAATAACGAATGAAGAGATAAATAATTAAATGAATAAGTAAATAAAGAAATAAAGCGTGATAAGAAGAAATAAAGAAAGATATAAAGAGAAGTAAATGTCAGTTGCTATAGTTACGTAGCGGCTGAGTGACGTGAAGTCCAGGATCCAGCGCTGACAGCATTTGCTCCTAAAGGGTTGAGGGAAAAAACTCAACCAGGTAACTTGTCCCAACCAGGATTTGAAGCCGCGCCGCTCGTTCACGGTCATAAATGCTAACCGTTACTCCACAGCGTTCGATTAAAACACTGATACTACTACTATTCAGTTCGCACCCTGTATATTTCAACTAAATTGTGACTATAATTATTAAGACTTTGTATTAAGATTTTGTTTTGACATGTTCCGTATTCTAGCTGTGAAGCGATGTACTATGGAATGTAAATAAATACAATGCAATACTTCTTCACTTCTCCGGATGGCGTCCATTCCGAAACTCTCCTTGGAATTCTTTCAGTCGACATTCTTTTAACACGTCCTCACATCATTTGAGTTGTTTTTGTTGAATATAATCACTTATTTATTGTTTTTTGTACTTTCAGTTTGTCTTCAATAGCGTCATATAACATCATTGATAACAGTATTTAAATGAAAGTACTTCATCATCATCTTTTTCTTCGTCTCCTCTTCGTCTGTAATATTAGAGACAGATAACGGTTCGTGGCCCTATGTTTAAACTTCTTCTAGACCTGACAATTTTTAGTCAGACTGTCAGCGGAGCGCTAGGATCGTGGGAAGAAATAAAGTGAACTAAAATCTTCAAATTGAAATTTTTAAAAGTTTAGTATGTATGTAGAATGTTGTAACAAGAGAATAAAATGTGATTCATGGTTTATTTTTATTTATTTATTTAAAGATTATTTAAACCAAATTAAATGCCTGAGTTTAACAACGTGGTAACTAATTAAGTCTCAGTTATAAACAGTAACAATACAATTAGTAAAATTACAAGTAATAATAAATTAATCGCAACTGTTTAAATAATTGATTAAATGGCGATCTTAATAATAATAATTACGTAAGCATGTGCGGCTTACAGCTGTTTCGGTGCATCCTGAACCATTCTCATGAGCCTTCTGTGTCTCGGCGCATTTGAAATAAATCTAATTGTTGTGTGGGTGCGTTCGTGTGATAAAAGTTGTGTCCCAATAGTATGATATGTTCATACCTGCAAATTGATCTGTGTTGAGAATTTGATTAGGGTGTGTTTTAATGTTTTGTATATTTCACTATTGTTCTAGTGGTTGAACTTTTGGTTTTTGGGTTTCACTGATTCTATCCTGATTTCACTTACACTTCAAAAACATTTCAGTGTTCAAATTCTTGTTTTGGGTTGTATGTAGGGATTTTCATGTCTGTATTTATGTTATTGTATGTGTGGTTAGCATTGTTATGTGTTCCATATGTAGATGTATTGTGTCCTCTAAATTGCTTTAACTGTATCAGTTTGCAATGATCTGCCTTCACTGTCCAATGTAAAACTTCGCAACTTCATTGCATGTGATTTTGTATACGCCTGTGTGACATTTATTTTTTGTGTGTTGAGATGTCTTTGTAGTGTGTTTTCTGTTCAATAACAAATATTGTATTTCTGTTTTCTAAATGAGGATGCGATCTTGTGTGTAATTTTTTTCTATGTTAAAGTGTGATGTATTTTAAATACATTTTTGTGTTTTGTTGTGTTTTTGTGTTTGTTAAGTTTTTTGTTTTGTCTTCCTTATGATGTTGTCTATTATTTTGGGTTGTATCCATTTTCTTGTGCTATGTATTTGATTGTGTTCCCTCAATTTTCATTGTAGTGTTGTTGGCTCATGGGTAGTTGAGTAATCTGTGTACCATTGTCCTGAATGCAGCATTTTTGTTGTGTGGGATGATTAGTATGTTTTGAACATTGCGCATAATGTGCGTTCTCCGGTCCGTGAGTGTGTCGCATTTTAATGGTGAATTATTACAACACTTGAAAGCCAGTTTTTAAATCTTTCCCAGTTAAGACAAACAATTCTTTGAATTGAAAATTTTTAAAAGGGTTTTAAGAAGAATTTTAACAAGATAATAAAATGTGATTAATGGTTTAATAATCGTATTACTTTAGCATTTTACACTTTTTAAGTTTTGTAACATTAATGACGGACAATTTATAATTTTGTTTATTGTGGTTTATAATTTGATTCACAGTATCATAACAACCTAAACAGAACAATAGGCCTACGTAATTCAGTATGTGTTGTCAGATAATGGTGAAAAGATTTCTTTCGTCTTTACCATACGTTATCCTCCCTGTTTAACCAAACTCCTGATAAGGGACTTTGCAACATTCTGTAACTCTGCCAGACAGAATGCAACCTGTCCGTGCAATGAAGCAATAATATTATGCGATTTTATTCGTTTACGATCTAATAAGAACGTATTCTAGTCAAACAATGAAATTATTTTTATGGTCTAGTAAAATAAGACTGGCTGGTAACTTCGTCTCCGGACGCGCCAAAACTTGAAGACATGTAAATTAATGGAAATTCGTCACTCTACTCACTAGCGCAATTACGACTGAGTACAGAAAGCCTTCCATATCTCTGGGGCAATCAAGAGAACGCCAAGACATACGAGCAAATGCTGGGATTAACTTTAGGTGCTGGACCCCGGACTCATTTCACGATTATTACCTATTTCATTCAGACGCTAAATAACCTGAATGTTGAAAAGATCGAAATATTAATAAAATAAATAAAAAAATCAGAGGAAAAACAGCGCAGCGCAACTAAACTGATGCAGAGATTTAACAGAATGTTTTCAAAAATAAAAAGAAATCATTTATTTTTTCAAATAATCTTTAAATTCAAACCCTAAAACACATATTTTTCCAAAAGCTTATTTTAGTTGCATGTTGTATCAATATCAATCTTTAGAAACAAGGTTAGGACTATAGGGCGCTAAACTTTCAGGATTGTCTGTTTAAAATATTATTTTTTACTTCTTATGTTACTATAAATGACTATTAATCAGTGCGGCCAGTTATCGAAAAATCCTCGTTAAGGTGAAGTTATGTTAATTTATAGGCCAGATGCAACTAGTTTAAGTGCCTGGTCGATAAGAAATGTTTATTTATCGTCACTAATTATTCTTGTTAAACATTTTAATATCATTATTAACTGTATCTTGCATTATTATTATTAACTTATTATTAAACGGCAGAGAACTGATGCAAGTAAACTCTGAGATCAAGATTAACAGGTAGTTAAATAATACGAAAAAGAACGATAAACTATGTTTAAACTGAACCAGAATATTTAAACGGCTTTTAAATAAAATATAAAATTTTATTACTTTAGCATTTATCACTTTTTAAGTTTTGTAACAATTAAATGACAACAGTAACAAATATAAATGATATTCGGGAGGAAATTAAACGCAGAATAAATATGGGAAATGCGTGTTATTATTCGGTTGAGAAGCTTTTGTCATCCAGTCTGCTGTATAAAAATCTGAAAGTTAGAATTTATAAAACAGTTATATTACCGGTTGTTCTGTATGGTTGTGAAACTTGGACTCTCACTTTGAGAGAGGAACAGAGAATAAGGGTGTTTGAGAATAAGGTGCTTAGGAAAATATTTGGGGCTAAGAGGGATGAAATTACAGGAGAATGGAGAAAGTTACACAACACAGAACTGCACGCATTGTATTCTTCACCTGACATAATTAGGAACATTAAATCCAGACGTTTGAGATGGGCAGGGCATGTAGCACGTATGGGCGAATCCATAAATGCATATAGAGTGTTAGTTGGGAGGCCGGAGGGAAAAAGACCTTTAGGGAAGCTGAGACGTAGATGGGAAGATAATATTAAAATGGATTTGAGGGAGATGGGATATGATGATAGAGAATGGATTAATCTTGCTCAGGATAGGGACCAATGGCGGGCTTATTTGAGGGCCAAACGAACCTCCGGGTTCCTTAAAAGCCAGTAAGTAAGTATTATTATTCAAAAATAATAACTCACAAATAATGACGGAGTTTCAATTGATTCAGTGTTGAAACAACACATTATCTTTAACAGAACCCCTTTCTTTTTTTTTTTTTTTCTTTTGACAACAACAAACAAGGCCAAGAGAAGTTCATTTTGCACCACATTACCACTTAACCATTTATATCGCCCATATTAGAATGAAATAGATTTGCGATTTAAGATTATTGTCAGAAAATTGTCAGCGATCCTCCTCAGCTTAGAAACTTTATTTAAAACTTCCTTTCTTTCAACATCATTTCTTCTGCTGAAGAAGGACACCTAACAATGAATCATTATTTCCAGCATTTGTTTGTTAATTTCGAATACATAACTTCGCTTTAGATTCACTAATAAGAACGCAACACCCTCCCTCAAGTAATAAACACAGACATAAGGGGAGAGAACAGTGCGAGTCTCTGCCTGCCAAAACTTGAAGACATGTTAATTAATTTAGGAAGACAAGTCACCACTGCATTCCCACCCCATTCTACCCTTCAGACTGCTCCATGTATGAGAGGAGTGAAAGCTGACCAGGCCAGACGAATTGTGCCTCAACTCAGTTTTCAGGTGCAAAACCTAAAAACCCGCAAAACATACAGTGATTAAGACCCTCAGGAATGGTGGCCTCAGGAACAAATTTTACTGCAAAACAGGTTATATGCATCACAAAGTTTTCAAATGTTTGGAAAAGATGAAATATTCATTCACATCACTAATATATTATACTTACTTACTGGCTTTTAAGGAACCCGGAGGTTCATTGCCATCCCTATCCTTGGTCCCTATCCTGAGCAAGATTAATTCATTCTCTATCACCATATCCCACCTCCCTCAAATCCATTTTAATATTATCTTCCCATCTACGTCTCGGCCTCCCTAAAGGTCTTTTTCCCTCCGGCCTCCCAACTGACATTCTATATGCATTTCTGGATTCGCCCATACGTGCTAAATGCCCTGCCCATCTTAAACTTCTGGATTTAATGTTCCTAATTATGTCAGATGAAGAATACAATGCGTGCAGTTCTGTGTTGTGTAACTTTCTCCATTCTCCTGAAACTTCATCCCTCTTAGCCCCAAATATTTTCCTAAGAACCTTATTCTCAAACACCCTTAACCTATGTTCCTTTCTTAAAGTGAGAGTCCAAGTTTCACAACCATAAAGAACACCCGGTAATATAACTGTTTTATAAATTCTAACTTTCAGATTTTTTGACAGCAGACTAGATGGTAAAAGCTTCTCAACCGAATAATAACAGGCATTTCCCATATTTATTCTGTGTTTAATTTCGTCCCGAGTATCATTTATATTTGTTACTGTTGCTCCCAGATATTTGAACTTTGCATCTCTTCGAAGGATAAATCTCCGATTTTTATATTTCCATTTCATACAATATTCTCGTCACGAGACATAATCATATACTTTGTCTTTTCGGGATTTACTTCCAAACCTACATCTTTACTTGCTTCAAGTAAAATTCCCGTGTTTTCCCTAATCGTTTGTGGATTTTCTCCTAACATTCACGTCATCCGCATAGACAAGCAGCTGATGTAACCCGTTCAATTCCAAACCCTCTCTGTTATCCTGGACTTTCCTAATGGCATACTCTAGAGCAAAGTTAAAAAGTAAAGGTGATAGAGCATCTCCTTGCTTTAGCCCACAATGAATTGGAAACGTATCGGATAGAAACTGGACTATACGGACTCTGCTGTATCTTTCACTGAGATACATTGTAATTAATCGAACTAGTTTCTTGGGAATATCAATTCAATAAGAATGTCATATAAAACTTCTCTCTTAATCGAGTCATATGCCTTTTTGAAATCTATGAATAACTGATGCACTGTACCTTTATACTAATATATTATATAAACACAAAATTTGATTTCAGTTAAGCCAAGTGACTGAGACCCGGTCTCACTTGCCTCAGTCAATCAGCCGCCACTGCTATTAATATCCGAATATTGTGTTCTTAAAATAGAGATAGTGACTATTTATCACACCAATTGAGAGTTTAATACACTTTATGGTTTCTGAGAAAAAAGTATTTCATTTTTTCATTAGCATTTATAATGCTTAAATGTGGATTTATCGCCTTAAATAAAAGGCATTATTCATCTTGAATACACAACTTTAACACTGTGTCACTTCGGAATATGTATGGTAAGAGTTTCCTGTGTTAAATTTCAACGTACCTCGTTTACACACAAGAAAACGAATACAACCCTAACATAATAGACAACATAATCAGAAAAATCATAAGAATAAAACACAAACACAAGAACATAAAAAATACATCACACTAACATACGAAAACAAAAACACACATAAAATTATTGCAACCTCATTCAAGAAATTAAATTACAACATCGCATACAGAACAAATAACACTCTACAAAAACATCTCAACACACAAACAACACAAACAAACAAATACAACCACACATGCGTATACAAACTCAAATGTAACACCTGCAACAACTTCTACATAGGACAGACAGGCAGATCGTTTCAAACACGTTACAAAGAACACAACACAGCCATAACAAAATTACAAAACACCTCCACATATGCAGAACACATCACAAATGCTAACCTGACCTACAGAGACATAACACAGACATGGAAATACTGCACATCCAACCAAAAAGCCAGAAACTAAACACACTAGAACAATATGAAATATACAGACACACGAAAACACACCCAACGAAATTCTCAACACACAACTCAACTTCAAAACACACACACTCTTTGACTCTACACTGTACCACAGGAACACACCCTCACAGGAAACAGAACAAGTGGCGCCAAGACCAACAACGACCAATTCTGAAGATGACCCATAAATAGGTCGAAACATGTAAACAAGGTACGTTGAAATTTAACACAGGAAAGTCTTTCCATACATATTCCGAAGTGGCATTATTTTAAATTAAGTATACATTTTTTATATGTACAGTATTACAGAAACAATTCTCATAGTATTGTTTAATTTTGCGACGCTAGACAGTGTGGTTTATTCGTGACAGTGAAAATAGCTACAGGGACATCATTTTATTTTTACTTGCATTTTTATTGTACCTGCGTTTCTGAATGTACTTCACTCCCACCCCTTCACTAATGTCCTTGCTCCCGTCAGACACACAAACTTACGGCCGCTGTTGCATTCGAAGTCTTCAAGCAGTGAAGTAAACACTGCTGTGTATAGTGTGTTTCATAAATATGATTGCGTTTCCTATAGAAGAAAGAACCTATATTAATAATATCGTACTAAAAATTATATTAAAGAAACGATAAATTCAATTTCAGATAATATGCTTCAAAATGTTTTTAATAATATGCGTACTGAATTGAAGCCTGCATTGTAATGAACGGCAATCATTTTCAGCAACTTGTTTAAAAATTCAGATTAGCTTATTTTGAATTCAGGTGGCTAGAAGCAAAGGAATGCTAGTGACATTTGTAATAACATGAGTTAAGTGCATCCAGTGTAACAAAAAGTATCTAAAATTTTAGTGGTAAAGGGATATTTTAATCGCATCACACATTAAAATTTAAATAAAAACTTTCACCGATTTTACGAAAGCTTAAATATTTAAACCCCATTTTCTCAAAAGTAACTTAAGTGCACTTACAGCCCTTTACTTATGACCCCCTCAATTTAAATGCACTCTCTATATTGTATGTTAACATCAATAATTAATATGCTAAATAAAGTAGATATTACAAAACGAATATAGCCGCCTGAAAAGTTGCGTTTTTGGGAAAAAAAAATTGTAACTACTCTGCTGTATTTTGATAAAATTTCCGTAAAAGTGATGATCAAACTGAAAATCGTAATATCGTATTTCCCTACAACATAAATGGATGCACTACTTTCCTCTCCTCCTATACCTAGTAAAATGATTTGTTTACATATTGCACTAGTAACATCAAACTCCTGTAATGGAAGGGGGCAACAGTGTTTCCGAGTATAGCCAGGTATTGAATTTGGTATTCCCGAGAAACTAGTTCGATTAATTAAAATGTGTCTCAGTGAAACATACAGCAGAGTCCGTATAGGTCAGTTTCTATCTGATGCTTTTCCAATTCATTGCGGGCTAAAGCAGGGAGATGCACTATCACCTTTACTTTTTAACTTCGCTCTAGAATATGCCATTAGGAAAGTTCAGGATAATAGAGAGGGTTTGGAATTGAACGGGTTACATCGGCTTCTTGTCTATGCGGATGACGTGAATATGTTAGGAGAAAATACACAAACGATTAGGGAAAACACGGAAATTTTACTTGAAGCAAGTAGAGCGATCGGTTTGGAAGTAAATCCCGAAAAGACAAAGTATATGATTATGTCTCGTGACCAGAATATTGTACGAAATGGAAATATAAAAATTGGAGATTTATCCTTCGAAGAGGTGGAAAAATTCAAATATCTTGGAGCAACAGTAACAAATATAAATGACACTCGGGAGGAAATTAAACGCAGAATAAATATGGGAAATGCATGTTATTATTCGGTTGAGAAGCTCTTATCATCCAGTCTGCTGTCCAAAAATCTGAAAGTTAGAATTTATAAAACAGTTATATTACCGGTTCTTCTGTATGGTTGTGAAACTTGGACTCTCACTCTGAGAGAGGAACATAGGTTCAGGGTGTTTGAGAATAAGGTGCTAGGGAAAATATTTGGGGCTAAGCGGGATGAAGTTACAGGAGAATGGAGAAAGTTACACAACACAGAACTGCACGCATTGTATTCTTCACCTGACATAATTGGGAACATAAAATCGAGACGTTTGAGATGGGCAGGGCATGTAGCACGTATGGGCGAATCCAGAAATGCATATAGAGTGTTAGTTGGGAGACCGGAGGGAAAAAGACCTTTAGGGAGGCCGAGACGTAGATGGGAGGATAATATTAAAATGGATTTGAGGGAGGTGGGGTATGATGATAGAGACTGGATTAATCTTGCACAGGATAGGGACAGATGGCGGGCTTATGTGAGGGCGGCAATGAACCTTCGGGTTCCTTAAAAGCCATTTGTAAGTAAGTAATGTTAAAAATGTTGGTAAAAATAAAGTGATGTTCCTGTACGGAGATAAAAGAGAATAAATTTTATATTTATTGAGAGTTTTGAGCCACAGTTGGTGGCACATAAAATTAAAGAACACAATACTCACACGCGTCATTGGAGTTTTATGTTCTGAACACAGTTCTTGGGTGTGAACTCGGTAACTCGTGGGTCGCGACGCACAGAGGGGGCGGAGAAATGGGTAACGCCCCTCCCTCCTACGGATGACAAGTTTATGAAGACCTGTTGCACAACTAATGAACCCGCAACAGGAAGTGGCAACAAATCACAGCGCCTGTCAGCTGCTTTAACATTCATGGCGAACCGAGGCGAGATTTGATCGGGCCATCTTGACAATGGCCAATTACACCTCGGCTGAAGTCTGCATGTCAAATTGATTTGCAGTTTTCTTCGCGGCATACAAATTCAGCTGACGTGCCGTTGCGACACCTTGTACACTAGTTGCTTAATTGAGACAGTTGACTGATACATGTGCGTTACGCGGCCGGGTTGCTGAGCAACGGCCAAGAAACAAAATATTAACGATTTACGATTCATATGAGTAACACGCCTGCATTTCGAGCCTCATAACGTTTGATTATTTAGCTGACGCAACACAACGTGAAGGCTACGAGCCTTTTAAGTAGTAGTCGTGAGTTCGAATCCCACGAGTGGGAAGAAATGTACAGTAGTGGCAAAAAAAAAAAAAGCCGGACCGACCCTTGTAGCTGATTTCAGAGCTTTGTTCACAGTAACACCACGATAGACTGGTAACTAAGACTTTCGTGGTTCGAATCCTGTCTGGGAAGGAAACTTTTTTTGTTCCTTATTCAAATTTATTCCAATACTTTGGTCCCTATTGAGCAAGATTAATCCAGTCTCTACCATCATATCCCACCTCCATCAAATTCATTTTAATATTATCTTCCCATCTACGTCTCGGTCTTCCCAAAGGTTTTTACCCTCCGGCCTCCCAACTAACACTCTATATGCATTTATGGATCCGCCCATACGTGCTACATGCCCTGCCCATCTCAAGCGTCTGGATTTAATGTTCCTAATTATGTCAGGTGAAGGATACAATACGTGCAGTTCTGTGTTGTGTAACTTTCTCCATTCTCCTGTAACTTCATCCCTCTTAGCCCCAAATATTTTCCTAAGCACCTTATTTTCAAACATCCTTAATCTCTGTTCCTCTCTCAAAGTGATAGTCCAAGTTTCACAGCCATACAGAACAACCGGTAATATAACTGTTTTATAAATTGTAACTTTCAGATTTTTTGACAGCAGATTGGATGATAAAATCTTCTCAACCGAATAATAACAGGCATTTTCCATATTTATTCTGTGTTTAATTTCCTCCCGAGTATCATTTATATTTGTTACTGTTGCTCTCAGGTATTTGAATTTTTTTCACCTCTTCAAAGATAAATTTCCAATTTTATATTTTCATTTCGTACAATATTCTGTCACAAGACTAATCATATACTTTGTCTTTTCGGGACTTACTTCCAAACCTATCTCTTTACTTGCTTCAAGTAAAATTCCCGTGTTTTTCTCTAATCGTTTGTGGATTTTCTCCTAACATATTCACGTCATCCGCATAGACAAGCAGCTGATGTAACCCGTTCAATTCCAAACCCTCTCTTTTATCCTGGACTTTCCTAATGGCATATTCTAAAGCGAAATTAAAAAGTAAAGAAGATAGTGCATCTCCTTGCTTTAGGCCACAGAATAATAATAATAATAATAATAATAATAATAATAATAATAATAATAATAATAATAATAATAATTTTTTTTTTTATTTTACATGGCAGAATTAAGGCCTTCTCTTACAGTCAATCAGATCTACACTTAATACAAGTGCATACATTGTGCTTTGTGCTGTTTTGTTTGGTAATTATGGTGTTTCAAAGTCAGATGGCGTTGGTGTCAAATTAAATATAGTTATTATAAAACATCAGCATCACGGTATTGTATTCACAGTGGATACTAGGTTGTTTGCTGTAGCTCAAGGATACCAACATTTGAAGGCACAATTTTCCAGCCATCACAAACGCTCGTTCCTTACTGTCACTTGAATAAAACATAAGCTCTTGTGTCTGGCGCCATGAGGCTGCAATATAGCTGCCAAAATTCAAATTTGAAATCCGTTCACAAGCTAGTACCCAGACGACTCCACTAGCACACGGGTCCGGAGTAAGATCAGACCGAGTTTGAAAGAAAATTGCTTATCCAATATCCTTTTGAGAAGATTAACTCCATATGTAGATGAAATTATTGGGGATCATCAGTGTGGTTTTAGGCGTAATAGATCGACTATTGATCAGATTTTTTGTATTCGACAGATAATGGAGAAAAAATGGGAGTCTAAGGGTACAGTACATCAGTTATTCATAGACTTAAAAAAGGCGTATGACTCGGTTAAGAGAGACGTTTTATATAATATTCTTATTGAATTTGGTATTCCCAAGAAACTAGTTCGATTAATTAAAATGTGTCTTAGTGAAACTTACAGCAGAGTCCGTATAGGCCAGTTTCCATCTGATGCTTTTCCAGTTCACTGCGAGCTAAAGCAGGGAGATGCACTATCACCTTTACTTTTTAACTTCGCTCTAGAATATGCCATTAGGAAAGTCCAGGATAACAGACAGGGTTTGGAATTGAACGGGTTACATCAGCTTCTTGTCTATGCGGATGACGTGAATATGTTAGGAGAAAATCTACAAACGATTAGAGAAAAACACGGGAATTCTAGTTGAAGCAAGTAAAGCGATAGGCTTGGAAGTAAATGCCGAAAAGATTAAGTATATGATTATGTCTCGTGACCAGAATATTGTACGAAATGGAACTATAAAAATTGGAGATTTATCCTTCGAAGAGGTGGAAAAATTCAAATATCTTGGAGCAACAGTAACAAATATAAATAACAGGAAGAAATTAAACGCAGAATAAATATGGGAAATGCGTGTTATTATTCTGTTGAGAAGCTTTTGTCATCTAGTCCGATGTCAAAAAGTCGGAAAGTTAGAATTTATAATACAGTTATATTACCGGTTGTTCTTTATGGCTGTGAAACTTGGACTCTCGGTTTGAGAGAGGGACATAGGTTAAGGGTGTTTTAGAATAAGATTCTTAGGAAAATACACTCAGGGACAAAAAAAACCGGACACTTTAATATTTGCTGGTATTTTGCAAAACATTATCTTCTCATACAATATTATGGTAGCCATCTGTTGTTATGGAGGCGTGTATACATTGTTGATTGTTTTTTTTTGTTTTATAAACAAGCCATTACAACCAAATATTCCAATTTTGCTTTCGGAGTCTCAGCTATAACAATTTTGTCTCAACCATTTTGTGCTTCATTATCGTTATCATTCGTTATTTCTTTATTTTTACATTTTCTGAGTTTAAGTGGGGTTGTAACATTTGTCTTAAAACAAGGTGCGACCTGAAGATGTGGCTCGAGCTGTAGCCCTTTACGATGATGGACGCAGTGTACGTTACATTGCAAATGTTATGAATATGGCTAGAAGCACAACCCATGATGCCATAAAACGGTATAGAGAGACCCTAGAATATACCAGAAGACCAGGTTCGGGTCGTCCAAGAGCTACAAATCCAAATGAAGACAGGTATATGGTGTTGAGAGTTCTTAGGGAGCGCAACCTGCCAGCTACTAGTGTAGCCCAACAATTTGTTAACATGCATGGACGCCCAATTTCGGCCAAAACAGTTAGAAGGAGGTTGAAAGCAAGTGGACTGATATCAAGTAGACCTGCAACTGGTCCCAGACTTCTCAGGATGCATCGAGTTGAACGACTGCGTTTTGCAAATGATCACAGGGATTGGAGAAATGGACAGTGGAGCTGTGTTCTGTTCACCGATGAGTCCCGTTTCAATCTGTGCTCACCTGATGGACGTGAAAGAGTTTGGAGAAGGAGGGGAGAACGATTTTCACAGTGTTGCATTTCCAAAAATGTGCCGTATGGAGGTGGTGGAGTGATGGTTTGGGCAGGAGTGTGTACGGATGCTCGTACAGAGTTGGTTTTTGTTGAAAATGGAAGACTAACAGCTGATAGGTATATAAATGAATGTTTGGCTGATCATGTTGTGCCATTTGGCCAATTTGTAGGCGATAATTTTGTTTTAATGCATGATAATGCACTTCCGCATATTGCCCATGCGGTCGGAGATTATCTCCAAGAAGTGGGAATCCATGTTCTTCCATGGCCAGCAAGGAGTCCAGACATGAACCCAATTGAACACGTGTGGGACATGCTGGGACGGCGTGTTAAGAATAGACGACCGAGACCAGAATCGTTACAAGAGTTGAGGAGAGCACTTGGCGGAGAATGGGAACTTATTCCTCAAGAAGACATTGCTAACCAAATTGAGAGCATGCCAAGACGTATGGATGCAGTTATTCAAGCCAGAGGGGGTGATATCCGTTACTGAAAAGAGTTTTTAATGTTTAAGGCGCCATAAAATGGAAAAACAGTTAGACCAAACGATGCCATAGTTATACGCCCTTTGTAATTTTTTGTAAATTTTCTCATCAGAGATTTTTTTTCAAATGTTGTCGTATAATGTGCTAAATGAAACATTATTTTGTTTAAATGGGTTTTGTTTCATTTTGAAATAATTGGCAACAAAATACAAGCAAATATAGAAGTGTCCGGTTTTTTTGTCCCTGAGTATATTTAGGGCTAAGAGGGATGAAGTTACAGGAGAATGGAGAAAGTTACACAACGCAGAGCTGCACGCATTGTACTCTTCACCTGACATAATTAGAAACATTAAATCCAGACGTTTGAGATGGGCAGGACATGTAGCACGTATGGGCGAATCCAGAAATGCATATAGCCTAGAGTGTTATTTGGGAGACCGGAAGGAAGAAGACCTTTGGGGAGGCCGAGACGTAGATAGGAGGATAATATTAAAATGGATTTGATGGAGGTGGGATATGATGGTAGAGACTGGATTAATCTTGCTCAGGATAGGGACCAATGGCGGGCTTATGTGAGGGCGGCAATGAACCTCCGGGTTCCTTAAAAGCCAGTAAGTAATAATTTTATGAGAATATTCAACTCAACAACGTGAAAATAAAACCTGTCATATCTGTTGGGATACTTTAAAAAGCAGAATAATTTCCAGGATGTACAAGATACACATTTACAAATCCCCAATACACTGTCTCCATGGTGTCTCAATGACTTTGTACACCCATAATTGTGAGGGAGAGATAAATAAAATCAGGTCATAAAGGGTTAAAATAATACAGCATTTCAAGGACTAAAATCAATGTGAACTGAAACTGTAATAAGCTTAAGTGTAGATATAATGAAAAAGATAAGCTAATTTAAAATACTGTATATCCTGGCTATCATTTCTAGTATAGTCATCAGATGTTGTACTCAAACTGAATAGATTTATACAGTTTTGTTAGAATTCAGCGGACACTGAAGCACAATGTAATAATAATAATAATAATAATAATAATAATAATAATAATAATAATAATAATAATAATAATGTTTTACTTTAACTGGCAGAGTTAAGGCCATTCGGCTTTATCTTCTACTCAACCAATATGATAGAAATTTAGTACATTGCTATAAAAAAACTTAATATAATACAATACATAATTAATATAATACTATAAGAACAGTTCCTTTTATCTTTCCAAAGTACCATAAAATAATTAATAATAATAATAATAATAATAATAATAATAATAATAATAATAATAATAATAATAATAATAATAATAATAATAATAATCAGAGACCGGAACTTTGGCAGAATGCCTTTTTAAATGTGTTAAATCTATCTTCATTTTGAAAGTAAATCTGTACGAATTATACCTTTGTGATTGAAACGTCACAGTTTTATGTTGTCCTTTTCTGCCTTTTTTAATATAAATGCCTAATTTACAAAATAAATGCTTTTTTGCCTTTATTTGATTATTTATCTATTATTTATTAATTTATTATTAAAACTGCCTACAGGTATATTTTAATTTATTTCTATAACCGCTACAATGAAAGTGACTTCACCGAATGTATATTATTGCCTTTCAGTCAGTTCATATTCTCTTTGCAACAATGAGTGCTGCCGTGCAAAAATGTATAACAGTAAGCGTTTTAATTATCGCTTGTGTTTATTTGACAAGGCAACAATGAGTGCGGGTCTAACGTTATTTTAACGGTTATTTTTCTTTCAGTTTTCATTGCGACGTTGTTGTAGCTAGCTAAATATTTCATATCGCAACATATCAGCACAACCAAACACAAAAATGCACTTTCCAAGGCTACTGGGAAGAAGATTTCTTTGCTTCCAACAGTATTTGCAACATCGAGTCGAAAATCTCAATTTGCATTCGACTTATGTAAAACTTTTCTTGCTGCCAAAATCCCTTTGTGGAAAGTGCAAGGTTGTGGGTCTAGTGCAAGGTTTTTGTAATTGCCCTTTATTGCGTATTTTAGCTATTTATAATGCCTTTTTGCCTGCCTATTTTAGCTGTTTATGATGCCTTTTTGCCTGCCTATTTTAATTATTTATAATGCCTAAACTTCCGGTCTCTAATAATAATAATAATAATAATAATAATAATAATAATAATAATAATAATAATAATAATGTACGGATAATGTTAAAGCTGGATAAAGCCGTCTCATTACCAATTATTATAAGGGTACAAACATTACCTTCCACCGGGACGGACCAATATGAAACAGATAAGGTAACTCACGACCAACGTTTTCAGTTCAAGTATTCCTGCTAGTGCAGAAACGAAGTTGGGACGTAGCTGTGACGTATACCAAGCGTACAGATTGGTCCCGGAACCTGCCAACTGGCAAGAGATCCATGAAACATCCATTTATCAAGAATGAATGAGAACAGATTGTCACAAGTTACACAAGATAATATTCCAACTGGCGAAAGATCAATGGAATATCTATGTATCTAGAATGAATGAGGACAGATTTTATCAGAAGTTGTAATATTCCAACTGACAAGAGATCAATGGAATATCTATGTATCTAGAATAAATGAGGACAGATTATCACAAGTTGTAATATTCCAATTGGCGAGAGATCAATGGAATATCTATGTATCTAGAATGAATGAGGACAGATTATCAGAAGTTGTAATATTCCAACTGGCGAGAGATCAATGGAATATCTATATATCTAGAATGAATGAGGACAGATTTTATCAGAAGTTATAATACTCCAACTGGCAAGAGATCAATGGAATATCTATGTATCTAGAGTGAATGAGGACAGATTTTATCAGAAGTTGTACGAGATCATATTCCAACTGGCAAAGAGATCCACTTAAGATCCATTTATCAAGAATGAATGAGGACAATATTATCAGGAGTTGTACGAGATCATATTCCAACTGGCAAAGAGATCCACTTAAGATCCATTTATCAATAATGAATGAGGACAATATTATCAGGAGTTGTACGAGATAATATTCCAACTGGCAAAGAGATCCACTTAAGATCCATTTATCAATAATGAATGAGGACAATATTATCAGGAGTTGTACGAGATAATATTCCAACGTTCCAATGGCAAAGAGATCCACTTAAGATCCATTTATCAATAATGAATGAGGACAATATTATCAGGAGTTGTACGAGATAATATTCCAACTGGCAAAGAGATCCACTTAAGATCCATTTATCAATAATGAATGAGGACAATATTATCAGGAGTTGTACGAGATAATATTCCAACTGGCAAAGAGATCCACTTAAGATCCATTTATCAATAATGAATGAGGACAATATTATCAGGAGTTGTACGAGATAATATTCCAACTGGCAAAGAGATCCACTTAAGATCCATTTATCAATAATGAATGAGGACAATATTATCAGGAGTTGTACGAGATCATATTCCATCTGGCAAAGAGATCCACTTAAGATCCATTTATCAATAATGAATGAGGACAATATTATTATCAGGAGTTGTACGAGATAATATTCCAACTGACAAAGAGATCCCGGTGAATACCACAGAAAAAATGGGGCAACTCCCTTCCTAACAGATTGGAAGCCTATGATTATGATTATTATGATTATGATTATTATTATTATTATTATTATTATTATTAGAAGAAGAAGAAGAAGAAGAAGAAGAAGAAGAAGAAGAAGAATAAGAAGGAAGAAGAGGAAGAGAAAGTTTTATTCTATAGCGTGAGAAGAGATCAAAAACTGTTGGTAATATTAGTAATTCTAAAATGACAGCTGATGGTTGTTATGGTGATGGCCATGCGTGATGGAAACCAGGATTTCAGTCACTTCGATTCAGGTCATCCGACCCTGCAGCATTACGACTGTCCTGGCGGAGCAGCTGTGATGATTTGTGCTGGAATCCGCAGGTAGCTGCACCAGCCCGTTGTAAGGTGATCCTATCGCAGGAGGAACCCCTACAAGACCTCGCGGCACGCTCGCGTTTCGATCCATCAGGTGTGCAACAAGAAACGGGGTTCGGCCTGTTGCTCAGGTTACAGGTCATTCTTCCCGAACCCGAACGCACAGTTGGAGCGAGGGGTCTCTTGTGGAACATACCAAATTCACAGTAGCTGCTGGCTGTTGCCAGATTACGCCAACGAAGTTCTGTAATATTTTGTGTTCGTTCATTTATTCATAGTTTTCTGCTCAAGGGTAGATCTTTCACTGCAAACTCAGCATTCTCCAATCGTCTCTATTTTCCGCCTTCATTTTAGTCTCCTCATATGCTTATGTATCTTAATTTGTTTTATGCTCGACCATGCCGAAATGTAGTAATTATACACCTGGTAGTAGCCCTTTAATGCACCTCATTAAAGTACACCTATTCATTAAAGTTCAGGTTTTCCACCAATCACAAACACCATTGTAGCAATATGAAAGCGCAAGTATCGATTATTCTCGGATATGCAATCGAAAGACAACTAGCGAAACGTCACGGAGGCTGGAAATCCAATACTGTCGCAGAAGGTTATGTTCTGTTATTGTAATAATTAGCGTTAATTGTAAATAATATTCAAATAAATTCAATTTGTCATCTCGATTTTCAATGTCTAAATCAATTTCAAGATTATATCAAGATTAATGTTCATTTTACTCTCTAGATTATATCAAGGTCAATGACATTTGTTCCTCGGAAAAAATTAATACTCTTGCGTCTGCGCACATCTCACAATTTACGAGATATTGCACAACGTCAATTCTGCTATCCAGTCAGATAAGAATAATATGAATACTTATGAATAATTTCAAGTTAGAAATATGGTCGAGCATAAAAAGTCGTATGAAACTTGCCTATAAAGGTAATTAAGACGATCGTATGAAAATTATGAAACTCGCTTGCGCTCGTTTCATAAACATCCTCGCGTCTTAATTACTATCATTATAGGCTCGTTGCATAATGTACTATTTCATGTGATATCTTCTTCTGTCCCGAACTTTTCTTCCCTTCACCATTCCTTCCAGTGCATCCTTCAGTAGGCAGTTTCTTCTCAGACAATGACCATACTAATTCCTTTTTCTCTTCCTGATTATTTTCAGCATCAATTTTTCTTCACCCACTCTTTCCAGCACAGCTTTATTTCTTATTCTATGTGTCCATTTCACACGCTCCATTTTTCTCCATATCCACATTTCAAATGCTTCTAGTCGCTTCTCTTCACTTCGTCGTAATGTTCATCTTCCTCCCCGGTACAATGCCACACTCCACACAAAGCATTTCACTAGTCTCTCTTTCTTACTTCTTTCTCCAGAGGTCCCCACAAGATGCTCCTTTTTCTGCTAAAAGCTTCCTTTGCCATTGCTATCCTCCTTTTTGACTTCCTGGCTGCAGCTCATGTTACTGCTTATAGTACACCCCAAGTATTTGAAGCTGTCCACTTGCTCTACTGCCTCATTTAGAATTCGCACATTTACCTTCTTTAATTTCTTTGCGATAACCATGGTCTTCGTCTTGTTTGCATTTATCTTCATCCCATACTGCTCTGTAACTCGCAATTCTCTTTCCATTGAGTCGAAGATTCGTCATTATTGCCCATCGAGTTGTGAACTTTCTATTGTTTTTCCATCGAATCGGGAACTCTTCATTGATTCCTATCGAGTTGGGGGCTTGTCATTGTTTTTAATTGTTGCTATATTGCTTAACATCCTCCAAAGTAATTAACATTTATAAAATTCCTTGATACCAATAGATATTAGAAATTATAAATATTTTCCACTACATATAGATTGTGTTGACGTGACTCAGGTTAAATTATACTAATTAATAATACACAGGAAATGTAATTAACTATGATTTTCTCGTGTAATATTTAGTATCATCACAGTCTAGTATATACAGTCATGAAGCTCAGTTTGTAGGGAATATGCATCCATAGATAGTTGCTAACTATTAGGATCGCTACTATCGCCTCATCACAGACAATGAAGAATAGTACCGGCACAGTCTTTTGTTCCTAGTAACCTCAACAACTCAAGCTTCGTGACTATATATACACTAGACTGTGGTATTACGATGGTTTTATGTTTTAATAACCACATATTGGTACATTATGCAATGAGCCTATAATGAAGGTAATTAAGGAGCGAGTATGGATATTTATGAAACGAGCGCAAGCGAGTTTCATAATTTTCATACGAGCTTCTTAATTACCATTATAGGCGAGTTTCATACGACTTTTTATGCTCGACCATATTTCTAACTTGATATTATTAATTTTCTTTGTATCTGACCTTGACCAATGTCCCGTATGTTGTGAGATGTGCGCAGACGCGAAAGTATTGATTTTTTCCGAGGAACAGATGTCCACATTGACCTTGCTAGGCCATAAGAACCTACAGAGATAACACTGAAATTAAATTAAACATTGAAAAACCAGATGACAAATTGAATTTATTTGAATATTATTTACAATTAACGCTAATTATTATAGTAACAGAACATAACCTTCTGCGACAGTATTGGATTTCCAACCTCCGTAACTTTTCGCTAATTCTCTTTCGATTGCATATCCGAGAATAATCGATACTTGCGGTTTTATAACGGTAGAAAGCTGAGCTGTCATTGGCTGAACAGTTGTAACCTGAGTCGTCATTGCTGAAAGACCTGACCTTTAATGAGTAGGTGTACTTTAATGACATGCATTAAAGGTCTGCTACCAGGTGTATAATTACTACATTTCGGCATGGTCGAGCATAAACATAGTTAACATAGATTGTGGTGATGTGAAATACGAAGATTGACTGTAAGGTTCAATTGCAATTGTTTTGTTTTTACTGCTATTGAGTGTTTTGTTTTTTCTGATGTTGTCATGACACGACGTTGTCAAACTAAACGTGATCCTGTACTACTCATTGTCTAGACACGAAAATGAATCTAAACTCTAATGTTACTGTTATGCTAGCATTGAATGTACTGTCCACATCTGTGGAGTAACGGTTAGCGCGTCTGGCCGCGAAACCAGGTGGCCCGAGTTCGATTCCCGGTCGGGGGAAGTTGCCTGGTTGAGGTTTTTTCCCTCAACCCAATATGAGCAAATGCTGGGTAACTTTCGGTGCTGGACTCCGGACTCATTTCACCGGTATTATCACCTTCATCTCATTCAGATGCTAAATAACCTAATCGTCGTAAAATAACCTACTAAAATTTAAAAAAATTGAATGTACAGATATAGAAATAAAATTTGAAGCTCTCACAGATACGAAAATAAAAATTGTTGTCTACATACAAATGGACTCCCATCAAGACTCGCTCCAAATTTTAATTCCGTATCAAGTGGAGAGGAATTCTTGTCGGATTTGAAGTACACACATTGCATTAAAGGCGTTTGGACAAGTGACATCATCAGAGTGTGTTAAAAGCTTTGATTGGAGGCCAGACAGGATGCCAGATATGACGGCGTTAAAATGTGATAAAAACTAAACATGGTAAAGTGATTAGAAGGATGGAAGTCTGCTCTGGAAGCTGCTTCAAGAGGACAAGTGCCCTGGCTTTTGGTAGTTATACAGACATGCACTGCACAGGAAGGCCTGCAGAGGATGAAGATTATATTGTGCAGAGTTTTCGCTTAATGGGTTTAATCCAAGTAGTCACATCTGAGCTATGTCTAGAAAATTCAGAGATTTTCATGTAAAATTTATACCTCGGGACTAGGAGAGGTTGTAGTGCACAACTTCTAATCACTAGATTGTGCACCAATATGTCTGGGTTAAATCCCAAATCTCTCCGCAGTGCATATGAAGAGAAGGCATATGTCACTGTTGATAGTGATTCGTCCGTCGGATGGGGACGTTAAGCCTGGCGGCCCCCTTGATGTTATTCGACAGGAGTACTACGTGCCGGCACCGGGTTTCTCCATATCCCTTCTTCATCATTATCCTCATACACGAACACTTACACACAGTGGCGGCTCGTGATAAAATATTATATGTGTTCACAATTTTGTGTTCCAAAATCGAAGAGAATTTGAAATCGTACGTTTAGCCTAACATACCTAAAATGTCATGATTCCAATGTTACACTATCGAAAAAACCGTACATAAATTTAAAATAACATATAATAATAATAATAATAATAATAATAATAATAATAATAATAATAATAATAATGAAACCCAGTCTTTTTATTTCCAATTTTTCCTGGTAAGCCAGTTTACACAGTTCTTTACTATTCCAAATTACTTGAACAGAGTTCATTGTTTATGTTTGTTAATAGTAATATACGTTACAAGAGCGGTATGTTGACGTTTTCATGGTCGAGGAAAAGATTGAAAAAGCGAAACGTAGTTGAGCTTTTTAATTTCCGAGAACATGAAAACAAACATTTATGTTACATTATTTTGTGCGAAGATCGTTTATTACATACCTGAAAAACGAATTTCTAATTAGTTGCAATGAAATCTCCATGTTGGTTTCTGTTTAATGACGGCAACTTCGGAAAACCAAAATATCTTTCTTCAACATTGTTGCTATAAAATGTTGTCTGTATTTACTATACTCCAGCAGGCCGTGATATACGTCTGTCTTTTTTTTCCCCCAGTCTATAAATGCGAACTTAAAACAAACGGTAAGGTTATGTAATGATTTATTTTTCATTTTAATATTTTAACAATATTATTTATATAACATATTGCAGTAATAACATCGGCATCTGGAATCTTGTTGATTTTTTCACGGCTTCCTTAATCTTACTTGTATCAGGAATGCAATAAGTTTCGTGGAGTAGTAGACTTTACTTAATTTTTGCAAATATTTAAAAACAATAATTAACATTGCAATTTAGGTGAAATTGCAGTGGTAAGTTTCCAATTTATAATTATTACTATGTTAAATGTCTCTAAAAATAATATGTTAAAAGCCTAAAGCAGTAAAATGAATGTCGCGCTTAAGCGGTAAGAAGAGGGAAATTGTTATGTGTGTTACGTTGGGAATACTGAATGTGGAATTTCACACTTACCGCGTATTAGTTCTGTGCGGAAAACAAGCAAATACGCACGATCTCGCACAAAAATTAATACGTAGGCCTACCACAGTGCCGTTATTTACAAACGCGTGTGTTCAGTAATATATTTTGGTTGACAACACACTGATACACTATAGCCTATACCAGTACTGTAATCCCATTCGCATACATAGATTACTATAAATACATGCCAGTAAATATTATTCTTAAATATTATACACTACCATACAGATACTTAAATTCATACCACCACTACCTTCAGCCAGCACGTGTTTGAAAGCCAAATTATGCTATTATGCTCACTTATGTATAGTAATTCACAAACTACACTCTCGTAGCAGCACTGTACACACGTCCATATAAAGTAAACTTTCAGACAGTGACATGCTGACACCTACAGGCTAGAATACAGACTATTAAATTTCTTCCTCGAGATATACCACGTGAACGATAACATCGATGCACCTGACATCTGTAGGATAGATTCACTGTTCACTTAACGCTTTGTGCTCTTGACGAGTCATAAGCGGCCAGCGAAAGACAATATTCTCCCGCGCATGCGTGAAATTCCTGTAACCTTCTTGGAAAGAGCACGGCTTGTACGTGAACGGATGTTGCCAAGTTACATAAGAAGTTTATGCAAGATGCGGGAAATTTAAAATACTCGATTCTGATATTATACATCCCCACTACGTCAATACGGTATTAAATAATAAAACTAGTCGTGCATTAATGGAAACAAGGTGTTCACGTCAGCGAATAGGGATTATAAAGAATGGACACTGAGCGAATTTTCCTGTGTTTTGTTTCTCTGTGCGCCAGCGTTTAGTTCCACTTTCAAGCGCTAGAGGTTAGTGTAATCGAGCATACGCTAAGATAATAATTGAGAATAGAGTTGAGACACAGGATCCAAATATCGCCTACCTTATTGCATAATCCAGTAACGCTTTGCTTCAAATAAATTCAAGTTAACAGCTTTTCCTTATTTCTCAGTGACAAACTAGTTGTAATAATAATATTTTATATTTCAGATATCATAAATTATATTATAAAATAATATAATACATTATAAAATTAAGTATCGAATTCGTTTAATACTTGTATATAATATAATATAATATAATATAATATAATATAATATAATATAATATAATATAATATAGGTATATGGTTTTACTTCTCATAAGAGTTTTGTTTTTCCATTTTCAGCGCTATCAAATCATTACATATTTTAATTGTTGTTGGGGTCAACGTCTGAACTCTCATTATAAAGGAACTCTAGAGTCTAGACATTACAGTTAATGAAGGATTTATTATTTTATGGATCCAATTTATTTTATTTGAGTACATAATGTACCTACATGTATTAATTATATGTGTTATATTTCAGCTGTGTCTACTGCTAGCTGGTTACTAGCTGGTGTGATGTCAGCGCCAACTCTAGGGAGAAAGCAGAATCTCACGCTCTAGCTGGCTTGAAGGTCATTGAAATCAGTCCGGCTACATCAAAGGTACCGACGCGAAGTATCCATTCTTTATAATCCCTATTCGCTGTTCACGTGCTCTTGTGCTCATTTTAACGCACCGCCACTGCTTACACATATACTCACCCTAGCACACGATATAACTCTCCACAGATCACATCATGCACAGCGTGGCCCGCTGAAGTGGAGTGCAACTTGAAAATGGGTCACAGTCCTGCCATCTAACCGCAATATGCGGGTAGGCAATGACTATGCACACACATTTTATGCATGCGAGAGTTTCCGATTAGATGTGTCTTAAGGAATTCATTTTCGAAATTTTTTTTGTCTCCCAAGCATTGCCCTAAATTTCTTTAAAGTAAAATCTATTTAATCTTCCATTAAATAGGAGATATAACATTCTAAGAGCCACCGGTGTGGCTCAGTCGGTTAGGGCGCTTGCCTACCGATCAGAAGTTGCTCTTGGGCGCGAGTTCGTTTCCTGCTTGGGCTGATTACCTCGTTGGGTTTTTTCCGAGGTTTTACTCGGTTAAGAGATAACTTTTATATAATATTCTTATTGAATTTGGTATTCCCAAGAAAAAAGTTCTGTTAATTAAATTGTGTCTCAGTGAAACTTACAGCAGAATCCGTATAGGCCAGCTTCTATCTGATGCTTTTCCAATTCACTGCGGGCTAAAGCAAGGAGATGCACTATCACCTTTACTTTTTAACTTTGCTCTAGAATATGCCATTAGGAAAGTCCAGGATAACAGAGAGGGTTTGGAATTGAACGGGTTACATCAGCTGCTTGTCTATGCGGATGACGTGAATATGTTGGGAGAAAATTTAAAAACGATTAGGAAAAACACGGAAACTTTACTGGAAGCAAGTAAAGAAATAGGTTTGGAAGTAAATCCCGAAAATACGAAGTATATGATTATGTCTCGTGACCAGAATATTGTACGAAATGGAAATATAAAAATTGGAGATTTGTCCTTCGAAGAGGTGAAAAAATTCAGATATCTTGGAGCAACAGTAACAAATATGAATGGTACTTGGAAGGAAATTAAACGCAGAATAAATATGGGAAATGCCTGTTATTATTCGGTTTAGGGGCTTTTGTCATCTAGTCTGCTGTCAAAAAATCTGAAAGTTAGAATTTATAAAACAGTTATATTACCGGTTCTTCTGTATGGTTGTGAAACTTGGACTCTCACTTTGAGTGAGGAACAGAGGTTAAGGGTGTTTGAGAATAAGGTTCTTAGGAAAATATTTGGGGCTAAGAGGGATGAAGTTACAGGAGAATGGAGAAAGTTACACAACGCAGAACTGCACGCATTGTATTCTTCACCTGACATAATTAGGAACATTAAATCCAGACGTTTGAGATGGACAGGGCGTGTAGCACGTATGGGCGAATCCAGAAATGCAGATAGAGTGTTAGTTGGGAGGCCGGAGGGAAAAAGACCTTTAGGGGGACCGAGACGTAGATGGGAGGATAACATTAAAATGGATTTGAGGGAGGTGGGATATGATGATAGAGACTGGATTAATCTTGCTCAGGATAGGGACCAATGGCGGGCTTATGTGAGGGCGGCAATGAACCTGCGGGGTCCTTAAAAGCCATTTGTAAGTATTATTATTATTATTATTATTATTATTATTATTATTATTATTATTATTACCGCTACCCTGACAACTTACAGAAGAGAGGAGTGAGTGTTTTGCCGCAGTCATCCGTCCCGTGAGCTCGACGGAGCGTGGAGCTGATATTCGCCTAGTCACCGCGTCTGCTCCTCCTCTCACAAAAACCTCAGCCCGTACGCCGGAGCGGCTGTCTTACTTTAACAAACAGGAATCCTCGATCACTACAGAGCCGTGCGTTTACATATTACCCGTCTTTGTGGGCCAAGTATTATTTTAGTCCATTTTTCTTTGAGATCTTCGATCTGACGGACACGTGAAAGAATTCCTGTGGCTTGGGGTTAGCACATACGAAACTTCCACGTAAGACAATATAGAATACTAGAGTGATAGCAGATAAACATTAAATATACTAGGTATACGTTATCTAGGATCTAGGCGGAAGTTGATTTCACGATTGTGGTTTCCAAGCAACAGCATTAGGTGAATATACTACTTATGTCCCAGTCACTATAGTTACTTGATAAATACCTTGAAAATGCCTTGGATATATAGTATTGATTAGTAGAAATTGCTGTGATCACTGGGAGAGCTGTAAGACCACCAAACCCGCCTTAAATACGAACTGTACCTTACTTATATACGAAAATCGTCGCGAGTGAATGAAGAATACGGCCATATTTCTTTAATGTAACAGTGGGTTTCAGTGTCGCCAACATAGTAATAATATTACACACCTAATCAAACCTAACCTAACCTTTCATAATACTACACACCCACTCTAACCTAACCTAACCTGCCACATAAAACTACACACCTGTAATGACATTCCTCACATTTAGTATAATTTCGTTTGCATGTAGTGCCGGCCCTGATGCTAGGCAACTTTCATAATAATAGTAAATGTGTTAATCTATACTAATAATAAATCTGTAGCCGAAATTTTTCTGGTAATTTTCGATTTTCCAAAAATAATTGGTCCTAACATATATAATTAACCACCCTGAAACCGAAAATCGCTTTTTTGAAATTTTTGTTTGTATGTCTGTCTGTATGTTTGTTACCTTTTCACGCGATAATGGCTGAACCGATTTCGATGGAAATTGGAATATAAATTAAGTTCGTTGTAACTTAGATTATAGGCTATATGGCATTCAAAATACGTTATTTAAAAGGGGGGTTATAAGGGGGCCTGAATTAAATAAATCGAAATATCTCGCTTATTATTGATTTTTGTGAAATATGTTACATAACAAAAGTTTCTTCAAAAATTATTTATGGTAAGTTTTATTCTCTGAAAAATTTTGATAGGACTGATATTTAATGAGATAAATGAGTTTTAAAATTAAAATAACTACCATCTACGGCGGTGTATTGAAATAAAAAACAAATGACTTCGTCTATAAGGGGCCTTGGACACAACAATCGAAAGCTATGAAACATAGCCTACAGACAATGTTTCTGTGTTTGTATGAAGCTAAATTAACCGATTTTATAATTAATTATTATATCACCATTGGAAAGTGTAGTTTCTCTGTATGGACATAATGCTATAATGTTATTACAGTAACTTCTGATATAATATAATATAATATAATATAATATAATATAATATAATATAATATAATATAATATAATATATGTAATGTAATATTATATTATATAATTTAAGCTATTTGAAGGGTTCAGAACCATAGTGGGCCAAACGCCATTTACTGAATACGTAGAAAACAAGGGTTAAAATAAAGTTATTACCATAATTCAATGAAACCTATAACAAGTAAAATAAAGTATACAAAATCTAAATGATGTCAATCTTCATTAAACTATGAATAAAAATTAGAAACATGTTAAAGGAATTGTCATTGCACCAAATGAGTCTCTGGACTAAAATGATCGCATATTAATTATTAGGATGCAATTTAAATTAAGTAACATTTTAAACGATTTATCCTTCTATCAAATACGAATGTTCCCTGGATCAAACGTCCTATTTTAATTATGTAATTACAATACTTTATATTTATTTCTGACGGGTGCAGCGGAGCGCACGGGTACGGCTAGTGTAGTAATAATTATATATATATATATATATATATATATATATATATATATATATAGTATAATAAGATGAAACTAAGAAAAAGAAACCATGGTTTGATGAAAATAGTTCCATTGCAGTAGATAGAAGGAAACAGGCAAAATTGAAATTCTTACAGGATCCAATTGTGGAGAATAGAGATAATTATTTCAATGAAACACGGGAAGCAAGCCGTACACTTAGGAATAAAAAGAGACATTACTTGAAGGAAAAACTGAATGAGGTAGAAACAAATAGTAAGAATAAAAACATTCGAGATTTATATAAGGGTATAAAGGAATTTAAAAATGGATATCAGGCAAGGGTAAACGTGATCAAGGATGAGAATGGTGACTTGCTTGCAGACTCTCATTCAATCCTTAACAGATGGAAAAACTATTTTGGTCAACTACTAAATATACATAAGCCAAGTAGAAATGATCGGGACGAAATTCAAATACAAACTGCTGAGCCATTTATACCGGACCCCCACTTTCTGAAGTCGAAATTTCGATAGAAAATCTGAAAAAGTACAAGTCACCAGGTATTGATCAAATTCCAGCAGAATTAATACAAGAGGGTGGAAAGGCATTATCTAGCGAAATTTATAAACTTGTACTTGCAATTTGGGAAAAAGAAATTGTACCAGAACAATGGAAGGAGTCCATAATCGTACCTATTTTTAAGAAGGGGGACAAGACTAACTGTAGTAACTTTCGAGGAATATCACTTTTGTTGACGTCGTACAAAATTTTGTCGAATATCCTTTTGAGAAGATTAACTCCATATGTAGATGAAATTATTGGGGATCATCAGTGTGGTTTCAGGCGTAATAGATCGACTATTGATCAGATTTTTTGTATTCGGCAGATAATGGAGAAAAAATGGGAGTATAAGGGTACAGTACATCAGTTATTCATAGATTTCAAAAATGCGTATGACTCGGTTAAGAGAGAAGTTATATATAATATTCTTATTGAATTTGGTATTCCCAAGAAACTAGTTCGATTAATTAAAATGTGTCTTAGTGAAACTTACAGCAGAGTCCATATAGGCAGTTTCTATCTGATGCTTTTCCAATTCACTGCGGGTTAAAGCAGGGAGATGCACTATCACCTTTACTTTTTAATTTCGCTCTAGAATATGCCATTAGGAAAGTTCAGGATAACAGAGAGGGTTTGGAATTGAACGGGTTACAACAGCTTCTTGTCTGTGCGGATGACGTGAATATGTTAGGAGAAAATCCTCAAACGATTAGGGAAAACTCGGAAATTCTACTTGAAGCAAGTAAAGAGATAGGAGTTGGAAGTAAATCCTAAAAAGACTAAGTATATGATTATGTCTCGTGATCAGAATATTGTACGAAATGGGACTATAAAAGTTGGAGATTTATCCTTCGAAGAGTTGGAAAAATTCAAATATCTTGGAGGAACAATAACAAATATAAATGATACTCGGGAGGAAATTAAACACAGAATAAATATGGGAAATGCCTGTTTTATTCGGTTGAGAAGTTTTTATCATCCAGTCTGCTGTCAAAAAATCTGAAAGTTAGAATTTATAAAACAGTTATATTACCGGTTGTTCTGTATGGCTGTGAAACTTGGACTCTCACTTTGAGAGAGGAACAGAGATTGAGGGTTTTTGAGAATAAGGTTCTTAGGAAAATATTTGGAGCTAAAAGGGATGAAGTTACAGGAGAATGGAGAAAGTTACACAACGCAGAGCTGCACGCATTTGAATTCTTCACCTGACATAATTAGGAACATTAAATCCAGACGTTTGAGATGGGAAGGGCATGTAGCACGTATGGGCGAATCCAGAAATGCATATAGAGTGTAAGTTGGGAGGCCAGAGGGGAAAAGACCTTTGGGGAGGCCGAGACGTAAATGGGAAGATAATATTAAAATGGATTTGAGGGAGGTGGGATATGATGATAGAGACTGGATTAATCTTGCACAGGATAGGGACCAATGGCGGGCTTATGTAAGGGTGGCAATGAACCTCCGGGTTCCTTAAAAGCCAGTAAGTAAGTAAGTAAGTAAGTAAGTAAGTAAGTAAGTAAGTAAGTAAGTAAGAATTTAAATGTGTTGTGGTTGTGATAGAAGTAGGCCTATTGAAAATTAGTTTATAGCGCCAAATTGGCAGTGATAAAATTGTGCAATATTCGTTCAGTGGCTGTGGATACTTTATATTGACCCATAATTACTGTTAATAATAATAATAATAATAATAATAATAATAATAATAATAATAATAATAATAATAATCCTTCGAAGAGGTGGAAAAATTCAAATACCTTGGAGCAACAGTAACAAATATAAATGACACTCGGGAGAAAATTAAACGCAGAATAAATATGTGAAATGCCTGTTATTATTCGGTTGAGAAGCTCTTATCATCCAGTCTGCTGTCCAAAAATCTGAAAGTTAGAATTTATAAAACAGTTATATTACCGGTTGTTCTGTATGGTTGTGAAACTTGGACTCTCACTCTGAGAGAGGAACATAGGTTAAGGGTGTTTGAGAATGAGGTGCTTAGGAAAATATTTGGGGCTAAGCGGGATGAAGTTACAGGAGAATGGAGAAAGTTACACAACACAGAACTGCACGCATTTTATTCTTCACCTGACATAATTAGGAACTTAAAATCCAGACGTTTGAGATGGGCAGGGCATGTAGCACGTATGGACGAATCCAGAAATGCATATAGAGTGTTAGTTGGGAGACCGGAAGGAAAAAGACCTTTAGGGAGGCCGAGACGTAGATGGGAGGATAATATTAAAATGGATTTGAGGGAGGTGGGGTATGATGATAGAGACTGGATTAATCTTGCACAGGATAGAGACCGCTGGCGGGCTTATTTTAGGGCGGCAATGAACCTTCGGGTTCCTTAAAAGCCATTTGTAAGTAAGTAAGTAATAATAATAATAATAATAATAATAATAATAATAATAATAATAATAATAATAATAAAGGTAAAGGTATCCCCGTCACATGCCATGAAAGCACTTGGGGGAAATGGAGGTAGAGCCTCATGAGTTTGGCAACGAGAAAAATTCCGTCACCACCCGGGATCGAATCCCGGACCTTCCAGTCCATAGCCAGCTGCTCTACCAACTGAGCTACCCGGCCGCCAATAATAATAATAATAATAATAATAATAATAATAATAATAATAATAATAATAATAATAATAATGTGTACATATCCACTTATTCATCTATTTAGTTATTTATTTGGTCTATTTATAAATTGGTTGATTGATCTAATACTAAAATGTATTTTGTCTGGAAACTTGAAATTCGTTGGTTTGGCTGAACAGTTCATGATTCATGAGACCTAACCTAAAAATTTATTTTGTTTGATCACTTGAAATGATTAGTATGAACCCCGTAAATCGAATAAAAATTTATTAATTAATTAATACTGTATTAGTTATTAATATTATTAATAATTAATTTCAAATAGAACTCGATAGTAACTTTTGCTTCAGGAACGTCATTCTCGAAATAGCATTTGGTCTGCGTGGAAAGATTTCCTAACTTTGAATAACATACATCATTGAAATAAATAACATTATAAATGTTTAAATGAGACAAAAAGACAAAACAGAACAGTATCTTAGTTATCAAAATATTCTGATTCTATTATATGATATTACCTATGGTTATATAAATAAAAAAAAACAATTCTCTAATAAATTTTCAATTCTAAGAAACATAAAACATGACATTAATATCTTTATGTTCGACCATGCCGAAATGTAGTAATTATAAACCTGGTAGTAGCCCTTTAATGCACCTCATTAAAGTACACCTATTCATTATAATTCAGTTGTTCAGCCAATGAGAAATCACCTTTGTACTGATTGTACCATTATAAAACCGCAAGTATCGATTATTCTCGGATATGCAATCGAAAGACAATTAGCGTAAAGGCACGGAGGCTGGAAATCCAATACTGTCGCAGAAGGTTATGTTCTGTTACTATAATAATTAACGTTAATTGTAAATAATATTCAAATAAATTCAATTTGTCATTTCTTTTTTCAATTCTAAATCAATTTCCAGGTTATATCAAGCCTAATCTTCATGTTATTCTCTAGATTATATCAAGGTCAGTGACATTCGTGTTTCGGAAAAAAAATCAATACTTTCGCGTCTGCGCACATCTCACAATTCAGGTCAGTTCCACTCCTCACTTACATAACCATAACATGAATACTTATGAATAATTTCAAGTTAGAAATATGGTCGAGCATAAAAAGTCGTATGGTAGTAATTAAGACGCGAATATGTTTATGAAACGAGCGCAAGCGAGTTTCTTAATTTTCATACGAGCGTCTTAATTACCATTATAGGCTCGTTGCATAATGTACTATTTTACTTGCACACTTGATCTTAAACATATGAAAAGAAAATTCCTAGCCTTTTAATAAGGGCCTAGTAATTAAATAAAGATTAGGGAACGGATTATTATACACTGAGCAAATCTCGCATAATCCTTCTCGAACTATGAGCAGGTTACGTCTGTTGGCAAACCTTTCAGCAGACTGGACTATGGTCGACATCTTATTGTCTCGGTTTTTCGCATGTGTGTAAACCTACTAATTTCATGCAACACTCTCGCCTGCATACTGCTTCATTGAGAGTTTTTCTTGGACGCCCCTCGCTTGTTAAAAATAAACGCTTTGCGGGAAGTGTCGCCTCGCACCTCGGTGTCCTCCTCTTCCCCTCCCCCCTCCTTCACCCCTGTTGCATCGCGCAACGAACAATTGAGCATCGAGTCGAAGGTGAACTACTTCTCTATGTCTTAATCAACAACCTGTTTTTATAGGCTCGAAAATTAACCCTTTACACTCCCTGTTGAAATCTAGAGAGAGAAAAAAGAAAAACATAACTACTAGCTGTTTCGAAAGTTGCTCTGATACGTAATGAACGGGTGTTGGATAAATTATGTCCTCAGTACAGTTTGTTACATAATCTTCGTCTCTTCATGTTCTTCTCTTTTCTAGCTGTAGTCAGTTCACCATCTGAAATGTGTTTGACATATAAAACATAGTCCACACCTGTGGAGTAACGGCCAGCACGTCTGGCCGAAACCAAATTGGCAATTCAAATCCCGGTCAAACTTACCTGGTTGAGGCACTTTCCGGGGTTTTCCCTCAACCCAATATGAGCAAATGCTGGGTAACTTTCGGTGCTGGACCCCGGACTCATTTCACCGGCATTATCACCTTCATATCATTCAGACGCTAAATAACCTAGATGTTGATACAGCGTCGTAAAATAACCCAATAAAATAAAATAACATAAAACATATTTGAAAAATTGCAGTGCATGTATTAGCAGTAAATAAAACTTATCATAAATTTCAGCTGTATAGTAACATTTTCTTTTCCTTTAAGAAGGAATTTCAATTTAATTTCGTGTATGATTTAGGTACACATACTGCGAACTCCCTCCACCCTACAACATAAAATATATTCTTTTGTTCTTAACTTCTATGATAAAATGTTTTCATTAATTAATACTGCAGAACTCATCATTTTTATAACATTTATATTTTAATTTTAACCTCTTGACATATAGAGTAAGTTCATTACTTGACTGCACAAGTTTTAACATCAGGCCATAGATGCCAATAGTTTCATATATAAAAAGTAAGTTATCTAATAAATAATGTTTTATTTTGTATATGAACCATTTAACCTCAGAGTCATGAAACTATATATTTGTAAAATGCCTGCATGCATTCAACTACTAGATCAAAATGCCTGATTAGTCCCTCACCTAATTTCAAAATTGTTTGCTTAAGGATTCACCTGAAGATGACTTTTTGTATAAGTCGAAAATATTTGTGACCTTTAATAGTAATATACGTTACAAGAGCGGTATGTTGACGTTTTCATGGTCGAGGAAAGATTGAAAAAGCGAAACGTAGTTGAGCTTTTTTAATTTCCGAGAACATGAAAACAAACATACCGCTCGTGTATCGTACATTATTTTGTGCGAAGATCGTTTATAACATACCTGAAAGAGGAATTTCTAATTATTTGCAATGAAATCTCCATGTTGGTTTCTGTTTAATGACGAGTTTTTCTTCGGAACACCAAAATATCTTTCTTCGACATTGTTGCTGTAAAATGTTTTCTTTGTTTACTAGTGTCTCCAGCAGGCCATGATATACGTCTGTCTTTTTCCCCCAGTCTATAAATGCAAACTTAAAACAAACAAGGTTATGTAATGATTTATTTTTTCATTTTAATATTTTAACAATATTATTTATATAACATATTTCAGTAATAACATCGGCATTTGGAATCTTGTTGATTTTTTCACGGCTTCCTTAATGTTACTTGTATCAGGAATGCAATAAGTTTCGTGAAGTAGTAGACTTTACTTAATTTTTGCAAATATTTAAAAACAATAATTAACATTGCTGTTTAGGCGAAATTGCAGTGGCAAGTTTCAATTTATAATTATTACCAGGGAACGGATTTATATGGACTAAAATATATGAAATATGTAAATATATATGTAGTTATTTTTACCAAAATATGGAATTAAATATGGATTTTTACCAAAATATGGAATTAAATATGGACTTAAAATTATAAAAATATGTACAAATATTGGTACATTTTAATCAAACTAAACAAAAAATATAATGGACGTACCATCTTCCAATGTAGTTTCAACAAAACACAATTTTTATTGTCTGTTACCATAACAATTTACAAACATTTCTTTCAAGTGCTGAAAATGAATCTTCTTCTATTGTCTCTGAGGATAGATTTATACTGACTAAAAGGCGTTCGACTCACATTTAACTGGTACATAATTCAATTTCACAATGTCTGCTGGGGATAAGTCCAGATGTTAATCTTCACTGTTGATTCACCACTCATCACAGCAACAACCTTTTGTCTTCATATCCAGGGTTTTTGAAAGTACAGTGTCCACCTTAGCTCTTACTGCATCTGCAACTTTACCTCTACCACGATTCAGTTGTTCCACAGTACTATTTAAATAAAAAGATAGTAAAAGGTGCCTATTTGAAAAATTGAGCGTTTTTATGATGCATGAAAATGTAACTGAATGTGAGCTAAATTCTTCACACTTATGTCACAGGTAACTGTTTTCTCAATCTGCATCTTTCCAATGCAAGGAATTTTGTTAATTTAGTCTATATTTCGGTATAATATTCAACTCCCTCCACCATGTACCCCATCTAGTTAAAAATTGGCTTTGGTGGCAGAACTTCATCATTTTTTCAACGTTAACTCTATTTTAAAATTTTTTCACTGATGAAATATAGTGTAATTCATTACTTTAGGAAATTTTTCTGACCACTTCTGCCACACGATGAAATGCATGCGCCAAGTAAAATGAGTCAATTTAGGATATACAACAGATAATGCTTGTCCAGCTTTGACCATATAAGGGGCATCATCGCTAATAAAGAATAACACATTATCGTACATAATACCCCTTGGCCACAGGATACCCATAGCTTCGTTGAACAGTTTAACTATAGTTTTGTTATGAACCATTTCTAGAACATCACAATGTCAAAGACAACTTCATAATATTTTCACTAAAAACCCTGCATTACCAACAAGTCTATTCTTTGTCGGGACTACAGATCAAAATTGAACTATCTTTAATTTCATCTCTTATCTTCAAAATTGTCTCATCGTAGATGGATTCACCTCTTCCTAAGTGTTGACTTTGTATGTTATATATTTTCAAAATATTTGTGACCTTATTCTTTAGTTTGTAGAGAGGAATATCAGCAGAGATGAGAGAACGAGCAGGTCGATGTTAAACTCAGATTTCATTCGATGTTGTTGGTTGTGTTAAAAAAATTGTCTCTGCTTGGAATTTAGTTGTTTGTTGGCCTGATGTTTACTAGTTGTAATGTTTGTTGCACCAGGAACTTTTGTGTAGATGATACTGCACACTGACACAAATTACAAAATAATATTTTATTGTCAGTTGATAAACCATCTTCTTTAAATTCTGAAATGTAACTTGTTAGTTTTGATTTTAAATTGACTGAATGACGTACTTTTGGCAATTTACCGTCTTTATATATGATTTACAAAATGAACCTTTTCTTTGGCATTTAACTGTTGAGCTGCACAACTGGTCTGTTAAAAATTTTATTAAATTAATACAGTTTTGTAACTTTTTTCCCATTGTTGATAAACTGCTAATTTTCAAATAAACTCTGATGTTAAAGGGATTTATTTTTCATTTTAATATTTTTAAATCTTATTGTTGAAATGTATTTTTAAAAAATGGAATTTTGTTTTGAATTGTTAAACCTAATATAATATGGACTTTTTATATGAAATATGGAAAATATATGGAAATTAACGAAAATATGCAATAAACTCTAAAATATGGAAAAATATTAAAAGTAATTTTTCAACCCTAAACATTTAAAACAATAAAGATAATGCAAAATATAAATTATATTAGCTTTATAAGTAAATAATTTATAATTATTACTATGTTAAACGTCTCTAAAAATAATATGTTAAAAGCCTAAATCAGTAAAATCAATGTCGCGCTTAAGCGGTAAGAAGAGGGAAAATGTTATGTGTGTTACGTTGGGAATACTGAATGTGGTATTTCACACTTACCGCGTATTGGTTCTGTGCGGAAAACAAGCAAATACGCACGATCTCGCACAAATTATAATATGATGTAACAGAATTATTTTCTGACTTCACATACTGATAAGTGTTTTGACTGAAAATATAAACTATTATTGAATTATACTTCATAACACTTTTCTGAAACAATATGATCTTTAAATTAGGTACACACAAGTTTTTTTTTTACCTTTTTATTTTCGTTGTGATCATTTCCAAATTATCAGCAGTAATCTCACTAGAGGTTTTGATTTATCTAGAAAAAATCAAAACTCGAGAGATTTAATTGCCTATTTTAACGATTAGAAGAAAGTATACAAAAATTAGAAGAAATAAAGTACTCTAAAACAATAAAATGTTAATAGACTTACTAACATTATATTTCACTAATGTTAGCTTCACCAAAATATTTGAACCGCGGTTATTTAGTAAATCTATTATGGTTCGAATGGTGCCGCCATTTTCAGTTGACAATCTGTGCTGAAAATAAATGACGATCGCAAAGCGTATTTTATAATACCACAGTCTACTATATACAGTCACGAAGCTTGAGTTTTGAGGGTGCTAGAAACAATAGACTGTGACGATACTATTTTGCATTGCCTGTAATGAGGCGATATTAGCGATTCTAGTGGTGAGCAACTATCTAATGTTTGCATATTTACTACGTATTGAGCTTCGCGACTGTATATACTAGACTGTGGTAATACCGTGAAGAATCTGCAGTTTTAAATGTTGGAAAACAAAGAAACAAATGCTAGAGAGGTGATAAAAACAAATGCTAGGGAGGTGATGAAAATTGTAGGGATAAGCAGCCATGATTGGTTGAAACACGTCGTTCCGTCCCGTTTTATTGGTCAAAAGTAGTATGACGCAGTAAAAGTGTAATAGTAATTAAAATATCGCAGAATCATAATCCAGGCTCATAATTTGAAACTTCGAAATAATAAAGTAAATCCTTAAGTAAACAATATTATCTTTTTAGGGCGTTTCCACTTATCAGCGGTTGTCACTCATGTTCTGTTGGCGTTACAGTTTCCCTTGCCTCTCGATAGAAAGGCGCACACTTTGAGTCCAGTTTCGATGTTTATGGATGGATTACATGGAATTATGTGATCAGGTGTTACAGGATCTGAGCCCTTTTTAATAGGTACCTACTATCTCGATATTCGCATGGAGGGACTCGGAAAAAAAAACACTTCAATCAGAATCAGGTTAGCCGGGCCTTATGATCGAATATTCATCTGTGATTTTTCTCTTATGTCTTAATTTTTTATGTGAACTAGTTTTGTACATTTTAAACTCATCTCAAAAACTTCATCACTGTCGTTAAATAACCAAGTAAAAAAACGTAATTTTCTATTGAGAAATAAGTTATATGTCATTTTGGATTGAAGTTAAAAAAGACAGGAATCGATGAGATCCAAATAAGATCTTTTGGATTGGAATTAAAAAGGACAGAAACCGATTAGGTTCAAGTATGCCCTTTGGATTGGAGTTAAGAAATACAGGAATCGATGAGGTCCAAATATGTCCTTTTGAATTGGAGTTAAAAGACAGGATGGATTCGATCCAAATATGATCTTTTGGATTAGAGTTATAAAAATAGGAATCGATGAGATCCAAATATGATCTTTTGGATTGGAATTAAAAAGAAATCGATAAGATCCAAATATTTATTTTTTGATTGGAGTTAAAAAGACAGGAATCGATTAGATCCAAATATGATCTTTTGGATTGGAGTTAAAAAGATAGAAATTGATGAGGTCCAAATATGTCCTTTTGGATTGAAGTTAAAAAAAGATAGGAATCAATAAGATCCAAATTTTTATTTTTGGATTGGAGTTAAAAAAGGCAGGAATCGATTCGATCCAAATATGATCTTTTGGACTGGAGTTAAAAAAGATAGGAATCGATGAGGTCCAAATATGTCCTTTTGGATTGGAGTTAAAAATACAGGAATCGATGAGGACCAAATATGTCCTTTTGAATTGTAGTTAAAAGGACATGAATCGATTAGATCCAAATGTGATCATTTGAATTGGAGTTAAAAAGGATAGGAATCGATGAGATCCAAATATGTCTTTTAAAAATTGAAGTTAAAAAAGATAGGTATCGATAAGATCCAAATATTTACTTTTGGATTGGAGTTAAAAAGACGGGAATCTATTAGATCCAAGTATGATTTTTTGGATTGGAGTTAAAAAAGATAGAAATCGATGAGATTCAAATAAGTCCTTTTGGATTGGAGTTAAAAATACAGGAATCGATAAGGTCTAAATATGTCCTTTTGAATTGGAGTTAAAAAGACATCAATCGATTAGATCCAAATATGATCATTTGGATTGGAGTTCAAAAAGATAGGAATCGATGAAATCCAAATATGTCCTTTTGGATTGGAGTTAAATAAGACAGGAATCGATGAGGTCCAATATGTTCTTTTGAATTGGAGTTGAAAAAGATAGGAATCGATGAGGTCCAAATACGTTCTTTTGGATTGGAGTTAAAAATACAGGAATCGATGAGGTCCAATTATGTTCTTTTGAATTGGAGTTAAAAAGACAAGAATAGTTTATATCCAAATATGATCTTTTGGACTGGAGTTAAAAAGATAGAAATCGATGAGATCCAAATATATCCTTTTGGATTGGAGTTAAATAAGACAGGAATCGATGAAGTCCAATATGTTCTTTTGAATTGGAGTTAAAAAAGACAGGAATCGATGAGGTCCAAATACGTTCTTTTGGATTGGAGTTAAAAATACAGGAATCGATGAGGTCCAATTATGTTCTTTTGAATTGGAGTTAAAAAGACAAGAATCGTTTAGATCCAAATATGATCTTTTGGATTGGAATTAAAACGATAGGAATCGATGAGATCCAAATATGTTCTTTTGGATTGCAGTTAAAAAAGATAGGAATCGATAAGATCCGAATATTTACTTTTGGATTAGAGTTAAAAAAGGCAGGAATCGATTAGATCCAAATATGATCTTTTTGGATTGGAGTTAAAAAAGATAGGAATCGATAAGGTCCAAATATGTCCTTTTAAATTGGAGGTAAAAACACAGGAATCAATTAGATTCAAATATGATCTTTTGGACTGGAGTTAAAAAAAAATAGGAATTGATGAGATCCAAGTATGTCCTTTTGGATTGGAGTTACAGAAATCAATGAGATCCATATATGGTCTTTTGTTCTGGCTTTGTGTTAAGTTTTACTTTTGTCTCAGAATGTCTTCAGTACCAGTAATAATGTTTTTAAGACAGTACTAAATTATTATAGGTTGCTATTCTCTCGCTCGATGCTTATCTGATTCAAGCTACACGCAAAAAAACTTGTTAGTACATACACATTTATGTTAAATGAATAATAGCATTTTCTAAAATTTTAATTGTTATAGCTGTTAGTAGATCTAATAATTCCTTTTTTTTCAGAAACGGATGGATGTTTTGCAGGCCTGTATGGATAAATCCAGCTTTACAATATGGAGGACAACTCGTGAATGCTTCTGGTGTTGCTGTTGTAAGTTTTCTGCACATTCATGTTGGTAGTGAATTGGAGTAGAATTTTGCTTAGAACTTGTAAGATCACAATGTCAGTATTCATTCTCCAAATATTTTTACTCTAAAAGTTTCCAGGAACATCACGTCATCAGAAATTGCCTTGATGTCACATTTTATGACTTTCTTAATCTTTCTTGCACTCCGAACGGTCTTTCTGACGCAATTGAGATAGTAGCGCCATGTGTGGTACATAATAGCACCAGAATAATGAAGGCTACGGAGTTTGTTATGGAAACTCGTTGTTTACTGACTATCGTAAAAATATAAATATACTAGTGGCTTGTGCAGCAAATGCTGCAAACTAAGTTCATTAGACGTTAAAATAAAAATTTTTCAGATTTATTTTCAATAAAGAATGCCAGACATTTTGAAAGTTATTTGCTTCCGTAATGATGATACATACTCTCTTTGAATGTTTTTTTTTTAAGTCAAATACTTTTTCTTGAACCTATCCACCTTCAGTTTTTGAGTTTCAACGCGAAAACGCAAGTAATGATGTCAGGACGATCAGTGGGTTTTTAACGTGGGAGTAAAGCAATAGCTATTTCAGGTTATTGTGGATTTTAGGTGAAAGTTAAAAAAATGTCAGGTTTGCTATGCTTTCGAACGATAGACATAGCATCTTGGTATAGCTGCTGCATGTTTCGTAAACTATCTTGAAATGTAGAGGGTAAAATCATTTTATCCTGCTAAGAGATCTTGCTGAAATTATCGGGAGACTACAAAATCTTGTAGGGCTCATATTTTATCAGTAAGTAATACCTTTTGGTCTTTCCTTAGGAACTCTAATTTTGAGCTCTCTCGAGCCAATACTGAAGAAAATCACGCATATAAATCGACACAACACCGCCATTAAATATATGAAAAAGACCCAACCCCACTTGATTAATAACTACAAAAATATTTGATTTTTAATAACAATATAATTATCTTACGTAAGTTTTATAGTTTTCAGTAACATATACTATATAGCCGCCACTCAGTAAATTATATAAATCAAGATCTAATTTAAGACATTCTCTACATCTACTTATATAACACCAAAACGTTTCACTTTCATATCATCAATATAGCATTAATATGTGTAATTAATGAAAAATAGGCACAGCATGGCATTAACTGTAATAATATTTCATTTGTAATGGTAATAATGTCATCAAACCACCTCAAGTTTTGTAGATTTTAATATCCAATACACAGCTGTATTCAGAAAATTGCACACCGTAGAATCAGACCTGTAAATTATTTTTAGTAAGTCTTGAAGTATTTAGTAACCAATTCAATTTGAGCTCTAAATATGTCAGCATTCTTGCAGGTCATGGCCTTCTTGTACTAGCCTATTGCTTATTGTAATGTGTGTTTTGTTTTATACTGAAATCACGGCCGACTTGATGCTCGCTTCGCTTCTCCTTTACGCGAAGGGAGCATCAAGTTGGCCGTGCTGAAATATAATTATTTCTCAAAACTGACGAAAGATTGATTTTGGAAAATAGGAAAATGATATAGGAAAACTACTATTTTTCTCAAAAACTTTGGGTTCCGAGCTTCAAAATGAAGGGTCATTTATTAAAATCCGTTCAGCCGTTTTCCCGTAATTTCCATTACCAGTTCAAATTATATATAGATAAGATATCCGTGTAGACTATACAGTATAGTGCAAGCATAAAATAACAGTCGTGATGTATTCTGCAGTCTAACACTGATTTCAGGGTTATTTCCTTTGAATTAGTCTTATCTTTCATTTAAGCGGTAAACCCAGCGAATAGGGATTATAAAGAATGGACACTTCGCGTCGGTACCTTTGATGTAGCCGGACTGATTTCAATGACCTTCAAGCCAGCTAGAGCGTGAGATTCTGCTTTCTCCCTAGAGTTGGCGCTGACATCACACCAACTAGCAGTCGACACAGTGGAAATATAACACATATAATTAATACATCTAGGTACATTATGTACTCAAATAAAATAAATTGGATCCATAAAATAATAAATCCGTCATAAACTGTAATGTCTAGACTCTAGAGTTCCTTTATAATGAGAGTTGAGACGTTGACCCCAACATCAATTAAAATATGTAATGATTTGGTAGCACTGAAAATGGAAAAACAAAACTCTTATGAGAAGTAAAACCATATACCTATATTATATCATATACAAATATTAAACGAATTCGATCTTAATTTTATAATGTATTATATTATTTTATAATATAATTTATGATATCTGAAATATAAAATATTATTATTACAACTAGTTTGTCACTGAGAAATAAGAAAAAGCTGTTAACTTGAATTTATTTGAAGCAAACCGTTACTGGATTATGCAATAAGTTAGGGGATGTTTGGATCCTGTGTCTCAACTCTATTCTCAATTATTATCTTAGCGTATGCTCGATTACACTAACCTCTAGCGCTTGAAAGTGGAACTAAACGCCGGCGCACAGAGAAACAAAACACAGGAAAATTCGCTCAGTGTCCATTCTTTATAATCCCTATTCGTTGGTAAACCCTACAAACTGTTCTTTTTTTCTATACTTTGTAGAACTCTGTTCACTGAATAATAAATATGTTTTGTTGTAATTATAACTAAAAAAAAGGAGATTTTAAAAATCCTGCATTATTGTAAAAGTGAATAACAGAATACGGTTGATCTCGGGACATGAATAATATTCAACAGGTCAGGCGACATTGAATAGCTGATATCAGTGACTGACGGTAGGCCACTTGCAAATTAGGTGACAGATGTGCACGGAACTCAAACGTTTGCGCATAAAGAGTGCCGGCGATCCCTGGGCATCTTCTAATGAATCTTGGCTCACAAAAAACAATGAAAATGTAATCCATATAACAACAATTGCACACACATAATGTCATTCATTCATAGTGTTCTGATCAAGGGCAGATCTTTCACTGCAAACCCAGCTTTCTCCAGTCTTTCTGCCCTCCTCTTTGTCTCCTCATATGATCCATATATCTTAATATCGTCTACCATCTGATATCTTCTTCTGCCCCGAACTCTTCTCCCGTTCACCATTACTTCTAGTGCATCCTTTAGTAGGCAGTTTCTTCTCAGCTACTGATCCAGCCAATTCCTTTTCCTCTTTCTGATCAGTTTCAGCATCATTCTTTCTTCACCCACTCTTTCCAACACAGTTTCGTTTCTTACTCTGTCTGTCCATTTCACACACTCCATTCTTCTCCATATCCACATTTCAAAATAGTCGCTTCTCTTCACTTCGTCGTAATGTCTATATTTCTGCCCCATACAATGCTACACTCCACACAAAAAAACTTCACTAGTCTCTTCTTTAGTTCTTTCTCCAGAGGTCCGCAGAAGATGCTTCTTTTTCTATTAAAAGCTTCCTTTGCCATTGCTATCCTCCTTTTGACTTCCTGGCAGCAGCTCATGTTACTGCTTATAGTACACCCCAAGTATTTGAAGCTGTCCACTTGCTCTACTGCCACGTAACTTTCCCAGTATATTTGAAAGCAGAATGGACGACAAAAGCTTCTCAACCGAATAAATAGCAGACATTTCCCATAAGTTATTTATACTTATTTTGACAATATATTTTTTTTTTTTGTATTTATAGCCTATATTTTACTTGCATCTGACTGTACTTTTAATATTACAAGTTTATTCGTTCTTTTTATGGTTGAAAAATATTTTTCACGAAGTACGAAGTGTTCTCAAGAAGTTACCCATCCAAGTACTGACCACGCCCAATGTTATTCGAGATAGTCGATCGAACCAGAACCGGTATTTTAACATGGTATAGCCGTTCCTTTTCATTACCATATTAAAAGAAAATAAAATCTGTATTCCTTGCTCCAAATATGTCTTGAGCGTGTGACAAATGGGATGCGACTGGTGTAAAATGGGAGAGAACATGGTGGCTGATTATAGGATACATTTATTTTCATTACCATTTTTTTTCTGTGGAGTTGTTTTGTTTAGATAATGATGTTTGAAAATGTCTTCCAGTTGTTGTTAAATATATTTCAATGATGTAGTAGCCCCTAATGTTAGAAATTCCCAACATCAGCCATTTTGATACAAATTGTGTTGGAGAATAACTTATCTACTCTATAGAGCAGTAATGTCAAAGCAAGCGCATTTTTCTGACCTTGACGTCGTACGCGGGCAGCAAGCGCTAAGTATGGAAAGAGGAAGGGTTGTGTATATGAATAAGTAGCCTGTTGGATCAAGAAAACAGTGGAGCACAAACTTCAAACGGAACGTGAAATTTTATGTCGTTATTTTTATATGGCTTCTTTCTGTTTAATATTATCTATATTGTCTGTAAAACAAAAGTACTAACACTGATTTCTTAATATTGCTCTTGTGTTTTAAATCTTAATAACATAATAGAGAGTTAAGAAGGAATATTCACTTAAATTCCATAATAGTATAATATTATACTGTATTAAGTGGATGAAACACATCATTCATAAAGAAAGTGATATTCCAAAGAAAGAGCTTGAGTGTGACTTGATAAGTTGGAATTATATCGATGGTATCTTTAGCCTTACAAAAGTAATCAATAAACTAATCAAAACAATATTACAGTACAAAGCAAAGGTACCTGCGTACTGTATCTGTTTTAAGTAAACTAATATTGCATAACAAAACTCTTATCGCATTATGCTTTTAAGGTGATATTTGTGAGCAACTTCCTGTTATCAGAATATTAAATTATTTTCTCGAAATCTGCTGAAGCTATAGAGCTGACATTTTTACAACACATGGGCACGTATCTTTTGCTTATGATGTAACAGTAGTTGCTTTGTTAATTCATTTCCTTACAAACAATTTCCATGCGAATATTTTCAAAATTTTCAATACACTCTCCTCAGTAATACGTATATACGGTATATTAGATTTACGAAAACATTCTGTAAGGCTACTAAATAAATAGGCCTATACCTGAAAATTTCAATTTCACTTTTCTATACGAAACGTTGAGGAAATATTTCTTTTGAATAAAAAAATCAAACTTGTGAAAAATGAGCATTAAAATTAAAACTTACATTCTTATAATGCACTTATACTTCTCAGGCAAATCTAAAAATTAACATGGATACAGTTTTAATAAGTTCTCTTCCCTTTATCTATTGAATCAGTGCTGGCCATCCCTGAATACCTCTTTCGTCTGTCTCTTTCCTTTCCGCTGTAAAGCGCTCAGGCTCTCCTGAGCTCTAAAGCGCGCCCTTGCTCCTATGGGCATCAATTGACATGTCTGCTATAGACACATATTTGAAGATGTTACCTGTTCCATGGTTTTAAATAATAAACTGGATATTGGTAGTAAATGGGTAGCAATTTTCAATAATGTGCGTGACAAAGTGCAAAATTAACCTGGTTAAATTCTTGTGCCACTGTATTATTTGACAATTGTACTGTATCAGTTTCCTTAGATATTTTTCGTACAACATATCACGTCTTTTCTCCAGGATTACAAGTACTTCTGCAATTGTATGTACTCCCCCAGTATGAGCTGTGCCAATGTCTCCTAGAACACAAAGTCAGTTCTAGGAGGCATTAATTGTACAGAATTCACACGACAAAATGCATCGGTTGTAGATACGAGTATCTGGACACCTTTAAAAAATTCCGACAAAAGAGTAGGTTTATAAAGATATTTATAACGTAAAAATAATCTAAAGTATAATAGTAATAAACGTTACAAGAGCGGTACGTTGACGTTTTCGTGTTCGAGGAAAAGATTTCCGAGAACATGAAAACAAACATACCGCTCGTGTATCGTACATTATTTTGTGCGAAGATCGTTTATTACATACCTGAAAGACGAATTTCTAATTAGTTGCAATGAAATCTCCATGTTGGTTTCTGTTTAATGATGGCAACTTCGGAAAACCAAAATATCTTTCTTCAACATTGTTGCTATAAAATGTTTTCTGTGTTTACTATACTCCAGTAGGCCGTGATATACGTCTGTCTTTTTTTCCCCCAGTCTATAAATGCGAACTTAAACGGTAAGGTTATGTAATGATTTATTTTTCATTTTATATTTTAACAATATTATTTATATAACATATTGCAGTAATAACATCGGCATCTGGAATCTTGTTGATTTTTTCACGGCTTCCTTAATGTTACTTGTATCAGGAATGCAATAAGTTTCGTGGAGTAGTAGACTTTAATTAATTTTTGCAAATATTTAAAAACAATAATTAACATTGCAATTTAGGTGAAATTGCAGTGGTAAGTTTCCAATTTATAATTATTACTATGTTAAACGTCTCTAAAAATAATATGTTAAAAACCTAAAGCAGTAAAATGAATGTTCGAGCTTAAGCGGTAAGAAGAGGGAAATTGTTATGTGTGTTACGTTGGGAATACTGAATGTGGTATTTCACTCTTACCGCGTATTGGTTCTGTGCGGAAAACAAGCAAATACACACATCTCGCACAAAATAATAATGTTAACTTTATGACACAAGTCATACCGTCATAATAGACGTCATGACGTTTTAGTTGCTATGGTAATATTTTACGGCTCTGGTACAATAATGTGAAATATTATGCACGATTTTCACTAACGAAAAAGACTGTTTATAATGTTGGAGTACAAAAAAGTTAACATTATGAAACGATTTGCCATGCTATAATATTTAATACATCATTGTTGCCATAGCGACCGCTTTCTTCATAGACCATGATGTCAAACTACCCATCACTACAAATCTGATGTTATAATTACTTACAAATGGCTTTTGAACGAACACGCAGGTTCATTGCCGCCCTCACATAAGCCCGCCTATATCTCGGCCTCCTCACAGATCTTTTTCCCTCCGGTCTTCCAACTAACACTCTATATACATTTCTGGATTTCCCCATACGTGCTACATGCCCTGCCAACCTCAAACGCCTGGATTTAATGTTCCTAATTATGTTAGGTGAAGAATATAATGCGTGCAGTTCTGTGTTGTGTAACTTTCTCCATTCTCCTGTAACTTCATCCTTCTTACCCCCAAATATTTTCCTAAGAACCTTATTCTCAAAAACCTTTAATCTCTGTTCCTCTCTCAAAGTGAGAGTCCAAGTTTTACAACCATACAGAACAATCATAATATAACTGTTTTATAAATTCTAACTTTCAGATTTTTTGACAGCAGACTAGATGATAAAAGCTTCTCAACCGAATAATTACAGCCATTTCCCATATTTATTCTGCGTTTAATTTCCTCCCGAGTGTCATTTATCCATGTATTGTGGGTCCCTATCCACGGCATGGCGCGTCCTCAGGTTGCGGATCGAGGAGACGGCCTCCAGATATGGAGGGTAGCTGTGAATATATTGAATAAGCAGTCGCGAAGAGCCGATAAGGGGTGGTCCTCCAGTTTGGGGGTTGGGCGAAGGGCTAACAACCCATCACCGTAAAAAGCAGCTTGTTACGAAACCTTCAAATAAGCCTCGGATTGGGACTGATTCTCTGACACGACCACAGCAAAGGAATAAGGTTTTGAGATTTGGTACTTGGAACGTTACAAGTCTTTATAGAACAGGAGGGGTAACATTAGTAGCAAAAGAACTAGCTAGATATAGAATAGACTTCGTGGGAGTACAGGAGGTTAGATTAGATGGGAACGCCATGTCACAAATAGGAGATTACTTGTTGTATTATGGGGAAGGAAACGATAATCACCAATTAGGAACAGGATTCTTTAATCATAAAAGTTAAATCCAGGCGTTTGAGATGGGCAGGGTATGTAGCACGTATGGGCGAATCCATAGTTAGTTAGTGTTAGTTGGGAGGCTGGAGGGAAAAATACCTTTGGGGAGGCCGAGACGTAGATGGGAAGATAATATTAACATTGATTTGAGGGAAGTGGGGTATGATGATAGAGACTGGATTTATCTTGCTCAGGATAGGGACCTATGGGGGCTTATGTGAGGGTGGCAATGAACCTCCGGGTTCCTTAAGAGCCAGTAAGTAATTAAGTAAGTGTCATTTATATTTGTTACTATTTTTCCAAGATATTTGAATTTTCCCACCTCTTCGAACGATAAATCTCCAATTTTTATATTTCCATTTCGTACATATTCTGGTCACGAGACATAATCATATACTTTGTCTTTTCTGGATTTACTTCCAGACCTGTCGCTTTACTTGCTTCAAGAAAAATTTCCGTTTTTTTTTTTCTATCATTTGTGGATTTTCTCCTAACATATTCAAGTCATCTGCATAGACAAATCTGAGGTTATTTCTTTATTAATTGTTTTTTGACAAATATGTTTATATTCTTTCATATAAAGTAACCAATAAAAATGTGCCCAAATTTAATTGTAGCTGTTTCTGAAAAAAAAACTATTTTGTGGGATAATAGTAATATGCGTTACAAGAGCGGTATGTTGAAGTTTTCATGTTCGAGGAAAAGTTTGAAAAAGCGAAACGTAGTTGAGCTTTTTTAATTTCCGAGAATTGAAAGAAAACATACCGCTCGTGTATCGTACATTATTTTGTGTGAAGATCGTTTATTACATACCTGAAAGAGGAATTTCTAATTAGTTGCAATGAAATCTCCATCTTGGTTTCTGTTCAATGACGGCAAATTTGCAAAACAAAAATATCTATCTTCAACATTGTTGCTTTAAAATGTTTTCTGTGTTTACTATACTCCAGCAGGCCGTGATATACGTCTGTCTTTCCCCCCCCCCCCAGTCTATGATGAGTCTGGAATCTTGTTGATTTTTTTAACGGCTTCCTTAATGTTACTTGCATCACGAATGCAGTAACTTTAGTGGAGTTGTAGAGTTTACTTAATTTTTGCAAATATTTAAAAACAATAATTAACAGTGCAATTTAGGTGAAATTGCAGTGGTAAGTTTCCAATTTATAATTATTACTATATTGAACGTCTCTAAAAATAATATGTTAAAAGCCTAAAGCAGTAAAATCAATATGTCACTTAAGCGGTAAGAAGAGGGAAATTGTTATGTGTGTTAGGTTGGGAATACTGAATGTGGAATTTTAGACTTTCCGCGGATTGGTTTTTTGCGGAAACCAAGTAAATACGCACGATCTCGCACTATAGTAATATGCGTTACAAGAGCGGTATGTTGATGTTTTCATGGTGGGGGAAAAGATTGAAAAAGCGAAACGTAGTTGAGCTTTTTTAATTTCCAAGAACATAAAAACAAACATACCGCTCGTGTATCGTACATTATTTTGTGCGAAGATCGTTTATTACATACCTGAAAGACGAATTTCTAATTAGTTGCAATGAAATCTCCATCTTGGTTTCTGTTTAATGACGCCAACTTCGGAACACCAAAATATCTTTCTTCAACATTGTTGCTGTAAAATGTTTTCTGTGTTTACTATACTCCAGCAGGCCGTGATATACGTCTGTCTTTTTTTCCCCCAGCCTATAAATGCAAACTTAAAACAAACGGTAAGGTTATGTAATGATTTATTTTTCATTTTAATATTTTAACAATATTATTTATATAACATATTGCAGTAATAACATCGGCATCTGGAATCTTGTTGATTTTTTCACGGCTTCCTTAATGTTACTTGTATCAGGAATGCAATAAGTTTCGTGGAGTAGTAGACTTTACTTAATTTCTGAAATATTTAAAAACAATAATTAAGATTGCAATTTAGGTGAAATTGCAGTTGTAAGTTTCCAATTTATAATTATTACTATGTTAAACGTCTCTAAAAATAATATGTTAAAAGCCTAAAGCAGTAAAATGAATGTCGCGCTTAGCGGTAAGAAGAGGGAAATTGTTAGGTGTGTTACGTTGGGAATACTCAATGTGATATTTCACACTTACCGCGTATTGGTTCTGTGCGGAAAACAAGCAAATACGCACGATCTCGCACAAAACCTTTTACCTGAACACCGTCGATATTATAGGCCTATTATTAAATAAAGAATTTCCAATTATTACATTCTTGAATAAGGAAGCTATTATGTTAAAATAACTTAAAAGAGTCTGCAACAGTTGAACTCATTAATGTGACAGAGGAGAAGGGACTTTGACCCCAATCTTGTGCCCTCAACGACTTAATCTGAATGCGTGGTAAAAAAAAAAGAATAAATTGTCTCTGGAGGTCAGAGATCTAAAATTACCGAAGAAAATGATTTCATTGTTGTGAGATTGTGTCATTATCAGCGTAATGCGCATAATTACGTCATGGTGGAGGGGCACAGAGACAATCGTGCAGGTGCGATTACACGCACCTCAGTGTATCCATTACAAGGCGCGATTCATTACATCCCACTCCACTGGGTTCGCATTAACGCCAGGTGCAACCCTGTGCCGCCTTAATAACTTAATACCGAACATAATAAAAGCCAGCGATTTGAAGACTCGCGTATGACTGCAAGGAAAGCTTGTTGTCGTCATAGTAACAGACAAAATTAAACAGGGGAGAAGCTACATCAATGGTTCCCAAACTGTTTGAAGATGCTATCCATACCAGTAATTAAACCATTTGAAAAATACAAATGCCTGTTAGATCCTGAACAACGATAATTTTACTCAAAACAAGTAGATACCACCCAACTTCTAATATGTCGATACCTGCAAACCGAGAAATTGCAATATGCAAATCTATTTTTGCCACGATTGTGTTTTTTCTTTACTATATTTACAGCTCTTGTTGTTAGGCCTTGAAAGTTATAATTCTCACACAGAAACTTGTTGCTAGGGAAACCATTCTTCATAACACAAAACTATACTGAAATAGACCCATTACAGTGTTTGATGTTACTTAGTTACCATTACAGTGCAGTTTTGCGAAGGCTTTGGAATAATATTGCTCTAAATTTTCAAATGCAAAATATATTGTATTTGCAATTTTAAAAATATGAATGTGCAAAAAATGTTGTAGGGAAAGTAGCCAACTAACTATTTTGTATTTTAGCTAACTAAAGCTGTGCCTTAAAATTCCGTTGATAGGCTTGAACAATTACATTACTAATAAGGAATGATAAAATGAAGTTTCAGGGCTACATCCTATTTATATCTGTTTAAAGATTAACTCATTTAAAATTCGGCTGTTGGTTCAATGACGGCGACAGGGGGAGGGGTAGGTATGTAGGTAGGTAAGTGAATGAATAATTAAGAAATAAATGAATGAAGAATGAATGAATGAATGAATGAATAATTAAATATGTAAATAAATGAATGAATAAATAAAAATAAATGAATGAATTTAAATAAATAAATAAGAAATGAATAAATGAATGAATAAATAAATAAATAAATATGTAAATAAATGAATGAATAAATAAAAATAAATGAATGAATTTAAATAAATAAATAAAAATGAATGAATGAATGAATGAATAAATAAATAAATAAATAAATAAAATAAATGAATGAATAAATAAAAATAAATGAATGAATTTAAATAAATAACCAAAAAATGAATGAATGAATAAATAAATAAATATGTAAATAAATGAATGAATAAATAAAAATAAATGAATGAATTTAAATAAATAAATAAAAAATGAATTATTGAATAAATAAATAAATATGTAAATAAATTAATGAATAAATAAAACATAAATGAATGAATTTAAATAAATAAATAAATAAATGAATAAATAAAAATAAATGAATGAATTTAAATAAATAAATAAAAAATAAATGAGTGAATGAGTAAATGAATTAATAAATAAATAAACAAAAATAAATGAATGAATGAATAAATTAATAAATAAATAAGTAAACAAATAAATAAATAAATAAATAAATAAGTAAAGAAATAAATGAATAAATAAAAATGAATGAATGAATAAACGAATAAATAAATAAATAAATAAATAAATAAATAAACAAAAAATAAATAAGTAAATGAATGAATGAATAAATAAATAAATGAGTGAACAAATAAATAAATAAATAAGTAAATGAATGAATGAATAAATAAATAAATGAGTGAAAAAAATAAATAGATTAATTAAAAAATTAATAAACAAAAATGAATGAATGAATAAATACATAAATAAATAAATAAATAAGTAAATGAATGAATGAATAAATAAATAAATGAGTGAACAAATAAATAAATAAATAAGTAAATGAATGAATGAATAAATAAATAAATGAGTGAACAAATAAATAGATTAATTAAAAAATTAATAAACAAAAAATGAATGAATGAATAAATACATAAATAAATAAATAAGTAAACAAAGAAATAAATAATAAATAAGTGAATGAATGAATGAATAAATGAATAATACATAAATAAATGAATACATAAATAAATAAACAAACAAATAAATAAGTGAATGAATGAATAAGTAAATAAATAAATAAATATTTACACCTTAGCTTCGCCACTGCCTGTTTGAAAGACTCGTAAAGTTACGGTCAGCACCAAAAACCAACAACTACCTACTTTGCGTGCGTGAATGTGGATGTGTGTGTTTGTGTATGAGCAAGTGACGCATTCCTGTGTGTACTCAGTCCTTTTATAAGACAAATATTCAGAGGGAATACAGTCCAGAACCAATATGTACAATACAATAGTAGAATATGTTCGGTTCAAGTTTGTCGAGTATGACGAATTTTGTGATGTCTTGGTTGCCTCTCTTATGGTCGAACATTGTAGCACACTATGTACCGGTACATCTACAAGGCTATCTATAATTACCAGCCGAGAAACGAATTTCGGACTCTGTAGTGAAAAGTTTTCGTTGAAATGGCTAGAAATAAAGCGACCCTTACAAAAAAAAATGACAGGTTGAGACATGGCAAGTATCGCATACCTAGCCCCTCAAGAAGAGATATAAATCTCCGCTGTCCTCGATGGTAATCGAACTTGGAACCGCTGAGTAGCAATGCCACTGTTTTTGTCGGCTGCATATCTGGTAGGATTCCTTCGTTGCGGCTTCTTCGCTTGCGTTTACTCAAATAGCAGTCGAGTATAATTTGCAGCGGTGATTGCAAACTGAGTAAAAACCAGATGCTTCATCATCATTACTTCAATTGCGGTTCCGTGTTCGATAGGTTCATTGGCTTTGAGACGTTGACAAGCTGCTTCTGAAGTCAGCTTCCGTCTGGCGGTCGTTGACAGAAATCACATAGAATGCCTTGCAATTCCAGGGTAAAAATAAGTTAATTTGTTCTCTGCTGCGACTTACGCTGTTTCATCCAAAATAAAAGTTACTAGTGCCTTGTGCAGCAAATGCTGCAAACTAAGTTCATTAGACGTTCAAATAAACATTTTTCAGATTTATTTTCAATGAATAATACCAGACATTCGGAAAGTTATTTGCTTCCATAATAATGAAAGATACTCTCTCTCGAGTCAATACTGAAGAGAACCACGCATATAAATATCTACACCACACCGCCATTAAATATATGGAAAAGACCCAACCCCACTTGATTAATGACGTTAATAGTAATATACGTTACAAGAGCGGTATGTTGACGTTTTCATGTTCGAGGAAAAGATTGAAAAAGCGAAACGTAGTTGAGCTTTTTTAATTTCCGAGAACATGAAAACAAACATATCGCTCATGTATCGTACATTATTTTGTGCGAAGATCGTTTATTAGCCTACATACCTGAAAGAGGAATTTCTAATTAGTTGCAATGAAATCTCCATCTTGGTTTCTGTTTAATGACGCCAACTTCGGAACACCAAAATATCTTTCTTTAACATTGTTGCTGTAAAATGTTTTCTGTGTTTACTACACTCCAGCAGGCCGTGATATACGTCTGTCTTCCCCCCCCCCCCCAGTCTATAAATGCGAACTTAAAACAAACGGTAAGGTTATGTAATGATTTATTTTTCATTTTAATATTTTAACAATATTATTTATATAACATATTGCAGTAATAACATCGGCATCTGGAATCTTGTTGATTTTTTCACGGCTTCCTTAATGTTACTTGTATCAGGAATGCAATAAGTTTCGTGGAGTAGTAGACTTTACTTAATTTTTGCAAATATTTAAAAACAATAATTAACATTGCAATTTAGGCGAAATTGCAGTGGCAAGTTTCCAATTTATAATTATTACTATGTTAAACGTCTCTAAAAATAATATGTTAAAAGCCTAAAGCAGTAAAATGAATGTCGCGCTTAAGCGGTAAGAAGAGGGAAATTGTTATGTGTGTTAAGTTGGGAATACTGAATGTGGTATTTCACACTTGCCGCGTATTGGTTCTGTGCGGAAAACAAGCAAATACGCACGATCTCGCACAAAAATATTTGATTTTTAATAATATTATCTTACGTAAGTTTTATAGCTTTCAGTAACATATACTATATATACTATATAGCCGCCACTCAGTAAAATATAGAAATCAAAATCTAATTTAAGTTATTCTCTACATCTACTTATATAACCCCAAAACGTTTCACTTTCATATCATCAATATAGCATTAATATGTATAATTAATGAAAAATAGTCACATCACGGCATTAACTACAATAATATTTCATTTCTAATAGTAATAATGTCATCAAACTACCTCAAGTTTTGTAGTTTTTAATATCCAATACACAGCTGTACCCAGAAAATTACACACCACAGAATCGAACCTGTAAATTATTTTTAGTAAGTTAAGTTTTTAATAACCCATTTAATTTGAGCTTTAAATATGTCAGCATTCTTGCAGATCATGGCCTTCGTGTAATATTGTTTGTGCGAGATCGTGCGTATTTGCTTGTTTTCCGCACAGAACCAATACGCGGTAAATGTGAAATACCACATTCAGTATTCCCAACGTAACACACATAACAATTTCCCTCTTCTTACCGCTTAAGCGCGACATTCATTTTACTGCTTTAGGCTTTTAACATATTAATTTTAGAGACGTTTAACATAGTAATAATTATAAATTGGAAACTTACCACTACAATTTCACCTAAATTGCACTGTTAATTATTGTTTTTAAATATTTGCAAAAATTAAGTAAAGCCTACTACTCCACGAAACTTATTGCCTTCCTGATACAAGTAACATTAAGGAAGCCGTGAAAAAATCAACAAGATTCCAGATGCCGATGTTATTACTGCAATATGTTATATAAATAATATTGTTAAAATATTAAAATGAAAAATAAATCATTACATAACCTTACCGTTTGTTTTAAGTTCGCATTTATAGACTGGGGGAAAAAAAAGACAGACGTATATCACGGCCTGCTGGAGTATAGCAAATACAGAAAACATTTTATAGCAACAATGTTGAAGAAAGATATTTTCGTTTTCCGAAGTTGCCGTCATTAAACAGAAACCAACATGGAGATTTCATTGCAACTAATTAGAAATTCGTCTTTCAGGTATGTAATAAACGATCTTCGCTCAAAATAATGTACGATACACGAGCGGTATGTTTGTTTTCATGTTCTCGGAAATTAAAAAAGCTCAACTACGTTTCGTTTTTTCAATCTTTTCCTCGAACATGAAAACGTCAACATACCGCTCTTGTAACGCATATTACTATTACTGTAGTGTGTGTTTTGTTTTATTCTGAAATGCAACACGGCCGACTTGATACTCGCTTTTCTTCTCCTGAATGTAATTAGCTAGTTCTCAAAACTGACGACAGATGGATTTTGGAAAATAGGAAAATTATGTAGGAAAATTGACATTTCACTGAAAACTACTATTTTTCCGAAAAACTTTGGATCCAAGCTTCAAAATGAGGGGCCATTTATTAAAATCCGTTCAGCCGTTTTCCCGTAATTTCCATTACCAGTTCAAATTATATATGTAGATATTAAATTTAATTATTTCTGCCTGAATAAAACTAATTTATCTATAATAGGCGCGTTCATACATACCTAACATACATCACAGTTTCATTAACCTATTTGTTTCCTTCAGTCAGGTAATGGAAAATTTAGGCTTCGGTGACTTTTCGAATCGTCCAGAATTCATCATTACTACCGTCTACCAATAAATGCGCAAACTGCGATGAACAACTACTGTAGAAAACGGCTGGCATAGTTGCGCTCCGCGATCAATTTGGAGGCGTAGACATGGCATAGTTGCGCCCCGAAGAAATCAGGTAGCAGAATGGACATGGCATAGTTGCGCCCCGATGGGCATAGTACACACGAAAGTGATTGTCATAAAATAAATAAATTACTTAAAAATATCATAGTGGTAGCTGCATTTTTAAGAACATGTGTCTATTTTACCGCTTCTGAATTCCTGGATCACATGGTTTAAAAAACGGAGCCTATCGATATCGGTAGGTTATCGACAATCACTGCATAAAGGCCCGGTTTCTTCAACCTTTGTTAAATTATAACAGTGTGTTATTCCATTTTAACTGTAAACTTAACAGTTGAAGTATTTCTTCAACTACTGTTAGTACTAACAGGCTGTTAAAACCTATGTTAATTTAACTGCCCAATTTCATGCAGTTAAATCATTTAACTCTCTGTTAGCATAGAAGTATCCAATATGGCTGGTGCGTTAGATGCTGAACTTATATATCTGGATTATTTAGAAAATGATATTCATGATTTCTGTTATTTAACAGACCAGAAGTTCATACAAAGGTACAGGCTGTTTTCTGCCAAGCCTCACTTTTCGCTTTCAACGTAGATCCGTTTGTTTGTTTATTCTCATTAATTGGTTTATACTGCGAAATAATTTCCAGCAGAAAGTTTCTTTCGAACGAAGAGGAATTAGTCCCACGATTTCTTTTTGTTCCAGTGTTTTCCATTTCATAACAGGAATACCAATACGCCGCTCCACGCTATTGTGATACAGACGAGGAAAGAAGCAGAAATCAAACCTGAGAGAATAGAAAGACTTCTATCCTCTCTGAATCAAACAACGGAAACAAACGAGAATCGCAATTGTCAGAGTTCAGAAAACAGAAGTGAGCCTATACTTGGTTATAGGTTATGGTTAAACTCCAGAATCTCTAGTCCTAACAGAGAGTTAACAAACAGAATGTTAAAATGTGAAATGTAAAGTTGAAGAAACGCAATATTTTTAACAGCAATTCATACATTTAACTTACAGTTAATTAACGCTATGTTAGGTGCATTATAACAAAGGTTGAAGAAACCGGGCCAAAGACTTAAAAAAAAAACAGTTAATAAAGTACTGCCAACTTCATGGTGTTCATTTTAACGGTAGGCTATTGATAATCACTCCATAAACAATAGAAAAACAGTTAATTAAGTACTGCCAACTTCATGGTGTTCATTTTAACGGTAGGCTATCGATAATCACTGTATAAACAGTATAAAAACAGTTAATAAAGTACTGCCAAATTCATGGTGTTCATTTTAACGGTAGGCTATCGATAATCACTGCATAAACAGTAGAAAAACAGTTAATAAAGTACTGCCAACTTCATGGTGTTCATTTTAACGGTAGGCTATCTATAATCACTGCATAAACAGTAGAAAAACAATTAATAAAGTACTGCGAACTTCATGGTGTTCATTTTAACGGTAGGCTATCGATAATCACTGCATAAACAATAGAAAAACAGTTAATAAAGTACTGCCAACTTCATGGTATTCATTTTAACGGTAGGCTATCGATAATCACTGCATAAACAGTAGAAAAATAGTTAATAAAGTACTGCCAACTTCATGGTGTTAATTTTAACGGTAGGCTATCGATAATCACTGCATAAACAGTAGAAAAACAGTTAATAAAGTACTGTCAACCTCATGGTGTTCATTTTAACGGTAGGCTATCGATAATCACTGCATAAAAAGTAGAAAGACAGTTAATAAAGTACTGCCAACTTCATGGTGTTCATTTTAACGGTAGGCTATCGATAATCACTGCATAAACAGTATAAAAACAGTTAATAAAGTGCTGCCAACTTCATGGTGTTCATTTTAACGGTAGGCTATCGATAATCACTGCATAAACAGTAGAAAAACAGTTAATAAAGTACTGTCAACCTCATGGTGTTCATTTTAACGGTAGGCTATCGATAATCACTGCATAAAAAGTAGAAAGACAGTTAATAAAGTACTGCCAACTTCATGGTGTTCATTTTAACGGTAGGCTATCGATAATCACTGCATAAACAGTATAAAAACAGTTAATAAAGTGCTGCCAACTTCATGGTGTTCATTTTAACGGTAGGCTATCGATAATCACTGCATAAACAGTAGAAAAACAGTTAATAAAGTACTGCCAACTTCATGGTGTTCATTTTAACGGTAGGCTATCGATAATCACTGCATAAACAGTAGAAAAACAATTAATAAAGTACTGCGAACTTCATGGTGTTCATTTTAACGGTAGGCTATCGATAATCACTGCATAAACAATAGAAAAACAGTTAATAAAGTACTGCCAACTTCATGGTATTCATTTTAACGGTAGGCTATCGATAATCACTGCATAAACAGTAGCAAGACAGTTAATAAAATACTGCCAACTTCATGGTGTTCATTTTAACGGTAAGATATCGATAATCACTGCATAAACATTAGAAAAAATAGTTAATAAAGTACTGCCAACTTCATGGTGTTCATTTTAACGGTAGGCTATTGAAAATCACTGCATAAAGAGTAGAAAAACAGTTAATAAAGTACTGCCAACTTCATGGTGTTAATTTTAACGGTAGGCTATCGATAATCACTGCATAAACAGTAGAAAAACAGTTAATAAAGTACTGTCAACCTCATGGTGTTCATTTTAATGGTATCGATAAAGATTATTAAATCGAATAAGAAATCGATAAGGTTGGTTGATTACGAGGCTCGAGTTCCCGTAATGTCTTTTTCTCTACCTATTTCATCGGGGCGCAACTATGCCATGCCTCTTTTTTCTACCTGACGGGAATGGGGCGCAAGTATGCCTACAAAACAGGGACCCTTTTTTATCTACTATATCTTACCTGAGCGTGGGGTGCAACCATGCCCTGCCCGCTTTTGCGTTACGCAAACACAGGAGGTACCCTATATTTGGAGCGAAACTAATACTTGAAAAGGAATTGTGTAAAGCTGTGGCGGAATGAAGAGAAAAAAGGAAGAACCCTGAGAAAAACCCTCACAACTTCGGCATTTTCCACTATAAATAGAAATTCGCCATCGTCGGGATTTGAACACGAGTCCGCTGTCATCTTAAGCCATAGCTTTGATATGGATTGCAAGTGAAGAAACCAAGTGACTTTAGTTAATAATGCTACCCATTGTGCTATCACCGACATCAGGCAATTTCCTGTAGTTGGGAGAATATGAAATCAATCGTCATTCAGGGTGCAAGAAATAGGCTGTTGTGTAAATGCTACGAAAATTGTTAATGCTACAAGACAAAGTTTTAAATTCTACATGGGGATTGTGTGGTCCACACTGCACAGAGATTGTGACGATGCTAGTCTTCTCTGCCCTCACTCAAGCAAGCAGTCCATTATCTCACCCTCGACCCTCAAGTCTCTTCTGTCACAATCGCCCATCAGCCAGAGAGATTAAATCATTTCCTGTCATAGGAACTCGAGAAACCCTGCACACACAATATGCTGCGATTACTGAAGTGTTGCTAACGAGATAAATCAAGTCTGTGTTAGCAAAGCTTCATAACAATGACAGACACAGACACTGATTGCTGTCGTGATTTTTTAGTTGGTTATTTAAAGATGCTGTATTAACTAATGGGTTATTTAGCATCGCTAAAGTTACTTCTTTCCTTCCACTTCTTACAGAATCTTAACTTCTCATCTCACTTCTTCTTCTTTTTCTTTTTTTCTTCTTTCTCTTCTTATTCTTTTTTCTTCTTTTTCTTCTTCTTTTTTCCTCCTCCTCCTTCTTCTTATTTTTCTTATTTTTCTTCTTTTTTTCCTCCTCCTTCTTTCTTCTTCTTTTTCTTCTTCTTTTCTCCTCATTCTTTTTCTTCTTCTTTTTCTCCTTCTCCTCCTTCTTTTTCTTTTTTTCTTCTTCTTCTTTTTCTCCTCCTCCTCCTCCTCCTCATTCTTCTTCTTTTTCCTCTTCTTCTTCTTCTTTTTCTTCTTTTTTCCTTCTTCTTTTTCTCCTCATTCTTCTTCTTTTTTCCTTCTTCTTTTTCTCCTCCTCATTCTTCTTCTTCTTTTTTCTTCTTCTCCTCCTTTTTCTTCTTTCTCTTCTTCTTTTTTTTTCTTCTTCTTTTTCTTTTTCTTCTTCTTTTTCTTCTTTCTCTTCTTCTTTTTCTTCTTATCCTTCTACTTTTTCTTCTTCTTTTTCTTCTTTCTCTTTCTTCTTCTTTTTCTTCTTCTTCTTCTTCGCTCGATCCCTTTTGTAACTCCTGACCCATATTTAACCTTCCTGCTGGTTTCACTGAACTCTTTTTGCTGAAATTCTTGATAAATACGTTCCATGGAACAAAAATTAGGTGATAATTGTGTCGGAGCCTCCAAATGAGGCACGACACTAAAATAATGAACAATTAAATACTACGCGAATTCGATTATGCCCACAGTTCAAAACATACAGAGGTGAGCCTGCCTGGAGAGAAATAAAAAATAGGTTGCAGCCGCCAAATTACTCTTCAAGGAACGACCACTCATATAAATTGAGGGAAAGAAGACAGAGGACGGACATTGGAAAGTTTTCTTTTCTCAATCATACTGTTGTGCCCATTTCTGACACCAATTTTTGTTATACTAATTCTGACACCAGTATTTATTATACCACTTGCCACGACAAGAGCGGATGACTTATCTTTGGGATAATCGCGAGTTATAATTTATATCAAGATAACACAAACGAATCAGACACTGCGTTATACTTCCAAACTGATAATTTACAAACTGCACTTGCTGGAAGGTCCGGGGTTCGAACCCAGGTGGTGACAGGATTTTTTCTCGTTGCCAAACTTTCAGAACGGCCCCGAGGTTTACTCAGCCTCCTATAAAATTGAGTACCGGGTCCTTCCCGGGGGTAAAAGGCGGTCAGAGCGTGGTGCCGACCACACCACCTCATTCTAGTGCCGAGGTCATGGAAAGCATGGGGCTCTGCCTCCATGCCCCCCCAAGTGCCTTCATGGCATGTTACGGGGATACCTTTTTTACTTGTTTATGGATAGGAGGGATTCCTACTTAGAATGTGATCTCAGGCTTTTGAAATAATCACAAGTGTAGAAATTCACTATTACTAAGTTTATTAAATAAATGTCAATTTACTACAAATAAAATATTGAGTATTAAGACTGAATTATTTAGAAAGTATGAAATTTTCTGTTTATTCTAAAGTACCAAGATAACTAGTTAAATGAAAAGTCTAAAGAATGATCTGATGATTTTGCTTACAATGGATAGTAGGGCGAACCCTGATGCTGTTCACAGGTGATGCCGTATTCGATGCCATTTTCAGAACTTCTTCCTGGACGTCGGGAAGTTACGAGCGTTACTTCATGCCCGCTGTCTTGACCAATAACTAATGACCGCGTTTTCGACGTTTCATGTCCTTTTGTAAATTCTCGAACCGCGTCCTTTGTGACGTAACAGAGTGACGCTATTTTACCCGCGAATCTTCTAAAAAGACGGTATTGCATTCACTAAACATCACGCTTCTGCTTCTTAACCATTCTTTCAAATCAGCGTTTCCGGTCGTCACTTAGAACAATACAGATTTAAGGAACTCTCGCGACTGAATCTCTGTTTTTGATTTACCAGTAACCAATAGAAATTGATGTCTCGCGAGAGACGCTGGATAATATGTTATATGTCAGCTGTTGCTAAGGCTGAGTTCGTGATAAAAATGTAAGCGTACGCATTTCTACATGTTCAAGGACTGGACTATGCTGACGTTAACTAAACTGTACTCTGTAATCTTTCGAAACAGGAAGCGATCTCTATCGTATGTCTGAATGCCTTAACAAGTACGATTTCATTACTTTAAAATAAGGTGAAAATATATTGCTTATGGTTATAACAAAGTTATGGTTGCTTATCATAATTCTTGGGCACAACATTACTATCAGGGACTGGAATGCTTTACCTGCAGACTTACTAAAGGCTTTACCAATAACCAAAAATGTATTTAAAAATAGGCTTAAGGACTTTACTAATAGACGGTAGTACATTATGTACAATACTTAAAGGGTGTAATTGATGATGTTTTGTTATTTGAAGTGTTGTATCAGTGAAGAAGTGTGTTGTGTTAGTGAAGTTTTATAGTTTATAGTGATAGTGCAAAGTATTTGAACAGTGAAATATTTTTGAAGTGTTAGTGAAATCAGGATAGTATCAGTGAAATGTGTCGTAGTTCCAGTGCAGTGAGTGAGTTGACAGCGAAATGAGTGTAGTGCTGAAAGGTACTTGTGCATGTATGAACATATCATACTCGTGGGTTTTAGTTCGAACTTAGGGTGAAGATACAAATTAGATTTACTTTAAATGTTATTTTAAGTGATCGTGCTTCGTTTAAGTTAGAATGCTCCTTGTTAATTTTGTTATACTATTGTTATTATTATTATTATTAATTGTATTTATTAATTGTGTTTATTATTAATTGTCATTATTGAGTGTAATTAGTTACCACTGCCACCGGGTATATACTCATTTGCAGTGTGAATAAATACATACATACTTATTTTTAGTTCGTCATTTTACGACGCCTTTTCAACTTCTACAGTTACCTGTCGTCTGAGTTAGATGAAGGTGATAATGCCGGCGAAATGAGTCCAGGGTCCAGAGCCGAAACTTACCCAGCATTTGCTATTAATAGGTTGAGGGAAATTCCCGGAGAAAATCTCAGTCAGGTAACTTGTTCCAACCAGGATTTCAACCCGGGCCCGCTTGTTTCTCGGTCAGACGTGCTAATTGTTACTCCACAACGATGGACACTAATTATTTACCAGTTACGCCGTTTAGGTTGTTGTTTCATATCTCCAATAATGTAGAAAAGGCGACGTAGTAAACATAAATTAAAGTGACGAAATAACCAAATTACTGTGACAAAGTCTACGCCATTGAATCATAGCTTTCTGTCTTATGGCAGGTCTTTCAATGCAAACCCAGCATTCTCCAATCTCTCCTATTTTCCGCCTCTTAGTATCCACATACGCGAGATCCATGTATCTTAATGTCGTCTGATATCTTCTTCTGCCCCGAACTTTCCTCCCGTTCACCATTCCTTCCAGTGCATCCTTCAGTAGGCAGTTTCTTCTTAGCCAGTGACCTAGCCAATTCCCTTTTCTCTTCCTGATCAGTTTCGGCGCTATTCTTTCTTCACTCACTGTTTTTCTAGCACAGCATCATTTCTTGCGTAGGGGAGAGTCGGGTAGTATCGGACTTCGGGTAATATCGGACAGTGAGTTTCTTTCATCTACCACACGATGATAATACCTGATTGACATGGTTACGGTTCTGTGATGTCGCATAGAGAAACGTAACCATGTCATTCAAGTAGTACCATATGGTGGTAGATGAAAGAAACGCACTGTCCGATACTACCCGACTCTCCCCTAATGTTCATGTTTCTGCCCCATACAATGCGACACTCCACACGAATCACTTCAAAAGTATCTTCCTTTGTTTTTTTTTTTTTTTTTTTTTTAGAGGTCCGTAGAAATGCACATTTTTCTATTAAAAGATTACTTTGCTATTTATATCCTCCTTTCTGATAACGGGTAGTTATTATTGCCTCCAGAAATACTCATCAAAACCCTTCCTATATCCTGCTACCATGGTCATATGAAAAATTCCATATATGAGATAGAGCAGCCGTGGCGAAAATATGATAGTGCGCCGAGCCACTGTGTAACCTGCAACGTGCATAGCACCTATGAAGGGAGGCGGACACCCGAAGGGAAGTGAAGCAACTGTCTGACTTATTAACGGATTTTCATTTTCCTTACGTCAAGCACTTAAATATAATTTTATAGAGTATAAGGTTACAAACTAATGTTTAGTACGTGTAACGAAGAAAGAAATTAATAAGAAAAATAGGACACAATATCACAACCTAAAATTAACTGTCTTCAGAATGTCTCTGCGACAGAGTTTCAAAATCAGGAATTACGTCACTTACTGCCAGTCGTAGTTGATCACGAAGGTATTTGTCTGTCAGTCGTGATCTAAATTTGGTTTTTACTATTTTTATTGTTGAAAATAATGTTTCACAAACGTAAGTTGTAGCGAACATGGCTTCAACAGAGCAAGCGAAAGAACGAAGCTTCGAATAATAATAATAATAATAATAATAATAATAATAATAATAATAATAATAATAATAACAATAACAACAACAACAACAAAAAACTTAACCTTTTAATATTTCATGAGTGACATGTAGTATAATGTCGTTTTATGTTATACAACCGTTTTCCTCGTAATACTTGTGAACAAATCATACATTTAATATTCTCATCATATTGGCAGCAAAAAAATGCGTCCTCCCATCCTACTTGAAACTTTCGTTTTTGTAGAGGTACATGGCTTCGAGAGAGATATTGCGACGATACGCCACTCACAGATCAGAGACAAATACAAATGGAACGGAGTTTGACTCCAGTGAGTGAGAGGGTGGGGGTTAGGGGAGGTAGGAAGCAACAGAAATGCATAGCTATCATTCGAGCCACAATGTGCTCGCAAGTCACATTTTCGCCACGGCTGAGATAGAGGAACTTGGAAGGCACAATTTATAATCTTGATGACGTCGGTGGTAAATAGCGATATTTTTTCCTGGATTCTTCTCATTTAGGGACAACACTTTTTTTAATTCGAAAATCCACGACTATGATGATGATGATAATAATAATAATAATAATAATAATAATAATAATAATAATAATAATAATTTTATATAGTATTTTTCTAGAACCCGTTAGCAATTTTGCTTCATCTTAAGTTCTTATCCTCTCATGCCCTTTTCGGTCAACCATCTATAACCCACACTTCTTTGGACCCTTCATCTATTGGTCTTTAAGCTTTCCCCGTCTTTTGTTATCCTCTGCTTCCCACCCTCCATCATCTTTGGTATTCCATCATTTGCTATTCTCTTCACATGTCCTAACCATTTTAATCTTCTTTCTTCTGTCACCTCTAAGATATTTTTTAACATTAATAATTTCTCTAATGTTTGTATTTCTAACTTCATCTTTATTTGATTTTCGAAAGGCCCTACTCCAAAACTCCATCTCAGTTGAAGAGTTTTCGCTAGCGAGAAATGTGTTGCGAGAAAGAGGCGAAGAGCCTTCCTCCACACACTTGGCGAGTTCTCGCTATCACAGATCACACCTCGCTATGATCATCTATGCACTGCCTTCATGCAGAAAACATTTTTCTGATTATAGTAATCACTCGTTGGGAGAAATATTATAGGTTATGTATTTACGTATATTGTCGTACTTAAATATATAACCTGTAAGTACGACGTCGTACTCTACAAATTACGTACGAACGCTATGTTGAATCTGAGTATTCAGATGATGAGGAAATGGAGTTAAATGAACATATTTTGTTAATTAAAAGAAAAAGTAGCCCTAAAATTAAAGCCAGAAATATCTGAAAATCACATTGTATCTTACGAAAATAAGGGCGAGTTTTGGACATTGGTTTCGATTTGAATGATGGTACGTTTTAGGCGTTATTTCAGGTTGAATGGACCACAGTTTTTTTTTTTTTTGCCATTCATGATGTGATAGAGAATTCTTTGCTATGTTCTGATTACAATTACGTAAACTGATAAGATATGTAGATACATTATTTCAAACGTTTAATCAATACTATTAAATCTCCTCAAAATAAAATATAGCCCTATTTATTTTCAGATAATCTGATATTTGTCTCCAGATTTCTCCTTTAAGTTTCGTGTTTTTATAGTTTTCATCCCGTGTATCATATAAATAGGCCTACGGGTGACATCGTACAAGTTCGATAAGTTTCTGACTGCAATTATCAGCCATCTTTCCTCATTTTCAAATAAACACAATACAATTCATTGCCACCTGTGATACCATTTACTACATTCAATCGTCATAAAGGGTATAAAAGTCAAGCATCTTTGATAAATGTGTCAAGAAAATTCGCTGAGCTACCGATTCCAGCGAGAAACTCGCGCGAGGTTTTTGCCTCGAGCGAGAATCTCTTCCAGTGTGTGGACGTCCATTTGAATCCATGTTATCAATTTTTTAATTTTCTCGCAACACATTTCTCGCTGGCGAAAACTCTGCACGTGTGTTACGGGCCTTACTAAGCTTTTTTCTTTTTGTCTGCCGATTCCACGTTTCTGCTTCATATAGTAATGTGGAGGGATCCTACTTTATGGCCAATAAAAGTCTTATATTTCGGTATAAAAATGTGGTTAATTTCGGTGTTATTTCACATTTGAAAAATACAACTTTTTGACATTTGTCGTGCAAAATACATTACTGGATATTCCTACAAAGATTGTATCATCTGCATCATCAAGAAAATCTTAAGAATCTTTGTATATTTTAACAAAACTTACCATTGTCTATCGGAACTTACCTGTTGTGTAGAGAAATTTGTGTAAGAATCACCCATACTGTATGCATAAAATAAACTAATAGGCACCATTCTGATTTCTGTGTAGGATAATGAACGAGTTTAAAGGATTTTTTTTTTTTTTTTTACTTATGCTTTCTTGAAACGTCCGGTGTTTGAAGTGATGTCCTGACCGTCATACGCTGTTAAAATTGATAGTTGAAGGAAAGTAAAGGCGGAAAAAAATTAATGCCTTAAAAAAATCCTTGTCTTATTGACTGATTAATCCTCTTGTTTAATTTGAGTTTGTCTAAAGCTCAGACACATGATATTCTTCTATTTAAGGTATATGTACACCCACAAAACGCAAAAAATGATGAAAAATTATAATTTTTAAAATATAACTATTTTAATAGAGAATTTTCTCCCCTTTAATTTGATATAAAACATTTTCGATTTATCCCTTATGGTTTTTCAGATAAGTCCCATTTTCCAAAATGCTGCATCATCAGCCACGATCACTTACTTTTGGAATGATCTTCGTAGCAGTCAATCGCCTCGTCCAGCATTGCTTGTAAAATAAGCTTCTTTTTAGTCCCGACATAGATGCATAGATATCTGGGCATGATCATTAGATTGAAAAAACTTTCTAACACAATGAAGTAATTTATAATCTTTTACTGTTAGTCATAAAACTGTAAATTTATGTGTCAATGATGTTGTACGTCATTTTAATAAGCATCCAAAAGGAGAAATTACAATTCTGAGGAGGATGGGCATAAACCCTGGGACAAACACCATCGCAGGATTTGTTGCATCAATGGAAATAGGGACAAAAATGCCAAAAAAAAATAAAAGAAAACATTCAACACCTGAAGTTAAAACAAGGCGGAGGTATTTGAGAGGCAGAAAGAAGCTGAAACTGGACCGACATGAAGCTGCTTAAGGGGTGACATATGATGATGGAGTCTTCTAGGCTCTGAAAGTTTGTGGCTCATTTCCTGTAAATAGTAATTTTAGAATATTTAATTCTTTCAAACATGATATCTCAGCCAAATATGGTGATACTAAGAAGATATTGGTGTCATTTTGGAGCTTGAAATGTCCCCCAGTGCCTAACAATGAGTAAAATAACATTAATATAATTAATAATTATCTATGGATTTTTTACATGATTTATGCAACATAAAATAGTATTGTAAGTTACATATATGGTAATATTTAATTAATGTAAATAAAAATAAAAATTAAGCTGTATGTCAGGCACTAAAGAATAGTTTTAGCTATAAAACAGTGAAGAAACTGTGGCTCTATCTTTAAAATTGCATGAGCTATCGTGTTTCAAGTTGCATGTCAAAATTATGAACAAAATAATTTTTAAAAACAATTTAGACATAATTACAAGGGATCTGTTCACTTCATTCTCTTTCTGGCGCCATTCTCAATTGTATAAAAATTTTACAGAGCAAAATTATACAAAACAAAATTTTTTGTATGTAAAGTTGTGTATGGTACGTTCAAAACCAGAGGTCCTTCGATACCCGGCCCCGAACAATTTTTTCCCTTGAAATTATTCAAATCTACTTTACAGGAAGCTTTACCTGAAAGACTAGATTTGCATAATATATACGTCACTGTGTACGTTAACAGAAAACCACAATCCCAAGTCACACAGATTTTGTGTGCACTCGATGTGGGTCTCTGGCGTTTCGTCAGCCCACGCGAGTTGTGTGGATTTAAAGGGAAAAGTTGAGACGGTGTCGGGTGGAGTTCCCGGTTAGCTCAGTTGGCAGAGCCTGGTACGTTCAACCAGAGGTCCCGGGATCGATACCCGGCCCCGGAACAATTTTTCCCTTGAAATTATTCAAAGGTGTACATATACCTTAAAAACGAGAGGAGATTGATTCTGTGAAACCATGATGAATAGAGGCATTTCTGGAACAGGCTCTGTGAACACTTAAGTTTTCTTATGCCATTTCAACATCTCATAATTCCTTAAATGACTCTGTTGGTGAAACAAATTAATACTTATCAATAACCCTTACTCATGTCCTGGGATGTAAATACAACACAATGGATTCCCTGGACAGAGAGCTGGATAAATGGTTGAGTGAATAATGGATTAGAGTGTGTAGGACTACATATAAGCTTGTTTGGTTTTCTAACATGATCCCATAGTACTACAGGGTTGTTTCCGATCTCTGATAACGAATTTGAATGACATCATGTGCGTCAGGAATCACACGACAGCTGATTTGTGGCCAGAGCTGACAGACCAGTAGTGAGTGATTTCATAACCAGAGTGCACGGTGTATCACAGTAGCAATGCCCAAGAAAATCGAGGGAGGAGTACACAACAACCCTTTCCGATGCCAAGTACAGTTACGTGAAAATCATAAGAGCCTGCAAAAAAACGTGGTTTCGTTATTTGCAAGAAAGGCATCTTGTGTGTACCTAATAAGACTGGCGCCCACACCTGTGGAGTAACGGTCAGCGCGCCTGGCCGCGAAATCAGGGACAATTTACCTGGTTGAGGTTTTTTCCTGGGTTTTCCCTCAGCCCAATGTGAGCAAATGCTGGGTAACTTTCGGTGTTGGACCCCGGACTCATTTCGCCGGCAATATCACCTTAATCTCATCTAGACGCTAATTAACCTAAGATGTTGATAAACAGCGTATTCCGAATCTCACCGGTCCGGTGGCATCAATGACGTCACGTTGCAGCGAAATAAGGAACAAAACTGCTGGAAGGATCGATGCTGTCATGGCGACTGTATAAGTTGTTGTCTGTGCTACGCTAGCAAAATTTTGCGAAATTTTCGTACTCCCATCTCGTTCAAAGAAAAGATAGGATAAACAATTTATTTCTTGAACCGGTAGTAATAACTGGTCCGTTGACATGTTCGCTCATAAGCCATTAACATATTGTTTTTACGTTGTGCTCATTACAAACAATACAGCAGAACTAAAGCAGAACACACCGCCATGACACAACAGTGCACGATGTCATTCGTCTGCTAATTCCCGCCCTATACAAGAACCAATCAGATTCACTGATGGCGGCTGATGGAGACTGCGACACCGGTGGAGCATCAATGACGTCATCGGTGGAATTCGGAACACCGTGATGCCATCGGATTGCTCACCGGTGAGATTCGGAATACGCTCAAAGCGTCGTAAAATAACCTACTAAAATGAAAAAATAATAAATAAGACTGCCAAAGCTCGGATGGGATTAATTCCAAAGTGGAAAAAGCAAGCAAATCCACCCTCCGTCTCAAGTCGCCGCACCCCACGAGATGATACAAATTAATTCCATCCGAGCTTCACCAATCTTATTAAATACACAGAAGATGCCTTTCTTGGAAATAACGAAACCTCGTTTATTGCACGCTTCTTTTATTTTCACTTAATTGTACTTGGCATTGGAAAGGGTTATAATGTACCCCTCCCAAAAGGCTAGATTTTCTTGGGAATTCCTGCTGTGAGTCGCCGTGCACTCTGACTATGAGATCACTCACTACTGGTCTGTCACCTCGCGCCACAGTTCAGCTGTCGTGTGACTCCTGACGCACATGACGTTATTCAAATTCGTTATCAGAGATCGGAACAACCTGTTTACTTCCAGATTTCTACGTGAGCAAGATGTGGTCCATAAATTTTCCCCGGAGCCCTCTTTCAGGAACAGAGTTATTTTATGTGCAGTGAAAGAATCTGTGACAACGGACACACAGCTTTATTTACATGTGTATAAAATATACAGTTGAACCTCGCTAGTCCGAAATTCCGGATAATCCGAACATGTCCTCAGCTCACCTCCCAAAAAAGATAATGAATTTAACATTATGGTATTTAGAAACTCAAAATGTATAACATATATTACTACTTAGTTTATCAGTCACTAGTGAAGGAATTAGTTCTTGTTTTCCATATTATTATGACTATTACACTCTTACTACGTCATACTACTTTTGACCAATAAAACAGTACGAAAGGACGTATTTCAATCAATCATGGCTGCTTATCGCATAATTTTATCGCGTCCCTAGCATTTGTTTCTTTGTTTGCCAACATTTGAAACTGCGCTAGTCTGAACGTCAAAAAAATATATATATATATATATATATATATATATATATATATATATATATAATTACAAACCACTCCAGTCGATGCACAGCAGTTTCAAATATGACTCGCATTGGCATTCAAGAACAAGAATTAATAAAAATCACTGATCATACCTATGCATCTTCTGAAATCCGATTTACAAATAAATGAAGAGCACCATTCGGAAATCCTGAATAAGTTGAATACACCATGTAGGCCTAAATCAACGAGTTCCACTTCTATTACGAACACGTCCAATATAACATCAATTGAACCACCAACCACATTCAAATTTGAAAATTGTACATTCAATAATTATTCCTTTTAAAATTATTCATGTTTATTTTTATATGTCATCGTCGTTAATTAAAACTTTTCTAACACTTGTGTATATTAGTTAGGTTATGCTATAGCTTCTGCTATATGATATTATGGATAGTCACGTATCAGATTTTGTTTACTATTAAGATTTATTGAAAATCATCTGTCAAATGACGTTGATTACTGGGATTCGGATAATTGAAGTGGAATGTTGCATTTTAATAAAAATGAAACTGAATCAACAAAGCCTTCTTGACTAGTAACATTGCCATCGTGTATAATAGATCGAGAACTTCTCTACGAGAAGGCATTGCTGACTACTGCCATCTAGCATGCATCTAGCGTAATATTTGTAATGTTGAGATGGTACAATAATACATTTGAAGACAGTTGTATTTTCGTAAGTCAATTAATATTTTATTGTATTGGAGTACTTCGTTACTTCTAATCTTTATATACTTTCTTCTAATCGTGTAATAGTCAATTAAATCCCACTCGAGTTTTGATTTTCTCTAGATAAATCAAAACGTCTAGTGAGATTACTGTTGATAATCTGTCTGGTTCTTCCGATGCAGAGCAGATAATCTTAACGAAGCGGTAATGTCCCGCCAACGCTTCATAAACATCGCAACTGAAGAAAGCGGGAGGCAGAGTGTGGGGAGAGATAAGGTGTGGTTTTTTCTGCTTGCATTCCTCCCCCGTGCTTAATCCAAAATTTCGATAATACGAATAGGCCCCGGTCCCAATTAGTTCGGACTAGCGAGGTTCTACTATACAGGGTGATTCACGTGGATTTACCGTCACTTATGGATCTTATTTCCGAAGTCATTCTGAGCAAGAAATGTCATATAAACATTTGTCCTAATCTCAATATTTTCAGAGCTACACCAATTTGAAATTGTTTGTAAAATACCATTATTCTTGAGTTTTAATGGTAAAAGAATATTACAGATAAGTAATGAACTATTCAGGAGTATCATTTCTTTAATTAGCTAGTATTCTGAAGCTAAAAATGTGTTGCGAATTCCATAGTTGCTTCCTACAGATTTTTTTTTTTTTCGATTTTTAGCTACAACATTACATTTTCTTACTCATTTATCACAATTTACTTACTTACTGGCTTTTAAGGAACCCGGAGCTTCATTGCCGCCCTCACATAAGCCCGCCATCGGTCCCTATCCTGAGCAAGATTAATCCAGTCTCTATCATCATATCCCACCTCCCTCAAATCCATTTTAATATTATCTTCCCATCTACGTCTCGGCCTCCCTAAAGGTCTTTTTCCCTCCGGCCTCCCAACTAACACTCTATACGCATTTCTGGATTCCCCCATACGTGCTACATGCCCTGCCCATCTCAAACGTCTGGATTTAATGTTCCTAATTATGTCAGGTGAAGAATACAATGCGTGTAGTTCTGTGTTGTGTAACTTTCTCCATTCTCCTGTAACTTCATCCCTCTTAGCTCCAAATATTTTCTTAAGCACCTTATTCTCAAACACCCTTAACCTATGTTCCTCTCTCAAAGTGAAAGTCCAAGTTTCACAACCATAAAGAACAACCGCTAATATAACTGTTTTATAAATTCTAACTTTCAGATTTTTTGACAACAGACTGGATGATAAAAGCTTCTCAACCGAATAATAACAGGCATTTCCCATGTTTATTCTGTGTTTAATTTCCTCCCGAGTATCATTTATATTTGTTACTGTTGCTCCCAGGTATTTGAATTTTTCCACCCCTTCAAAGGATAAATTTCCAATTTTTATATGCCCATTTCGTACAATATTCTCGTCACGAGACATAATCATATACTTTCTCTTTATTTCGAAACCTATCTCCATTTATCACAACAATTGTTACAAATCGCGCCACTCTTGTAAATTCTTTAAGACTGTACATTAGGATGCATAATTAAACCGTAAAGAATCAAGTTCCTAAAGTCGTATGATTTGTAACCATTTTTTTGATAAGTGCGTAAGAATGATGTAATTTTTAGTTAAAAATTGAAAAATAAAATCTGTACAAAGCAATTCACAGCACATTTTTAGCATCAGAACACTAGCCAATCAAACAAATGATACTTCTGAATAGTTCGTTCTCTATTTGTAATAATTTTTTACCCGCAAAAATAAAGAGAAACGGTATTTTACTAACAACTTCAAATTAGTGTAAAGGTCCATTCATAATGAAAATTAAACATAACCGTAACATAAACACAGAAGTTTGCGCCCAGGCTACCAAATGGGATCATTCACAATGATTCACATAAGCATTGACATAAACATTACCGTAAGACGTTAACATGAAAGTTTGCAAACTCCAGACTTTCACACTTATGCTTACGTGATTTGCAAACAGAACACAATCGTGGAGCGCTGAAGTATACGACAGAATATGAGGAAATAGCGTCGTTGTTATGTTTCCATGGTTACCAAGTATGTTTGCTGTTATGTTTATGTTCCCATCGTGAATGATGGCATGACTTCTTGATTTTACCGTAACGTTTATGTTCTTAAGTTAATGCTTACGTTATGTTTAGTTTTCATTGTGAATGAGCCTTAACTCTGAAAATACTGAGATGTTTATGTGACATTTTTTGCTCAGAATGTCTTCGGAAATAAGCTCCGTAAGGGACGGTAAATCCTCGTGAATCACCCTGTATATACTATTTCAATACCTTCTACTTTGTTTTGGGTTTGAATTCTGATGTGAATGAATGAGATGATTCGCGATAATTCTGGAGGAGAGTGGAAGAGGAGATTGGAAAGAAATTCTTAGTTTGATGTCACATAATATGTCATATGTTCCAAGTTCCCATTACACACAAAGAATTGTATATTCGTAGGAAGTTTATATTTTTAATTACTATAGTAACCATTATCAAATTCTCCCCATTCTCAACCATCCATATTACAATCTGATCCCTTTGGGTATGGATAATATTAATTTATTATTATAAAGCTATTATGATAGTAGGAAAAATTTCTTGCTGGTTATATTATGATTAAAAGATGCGAGTGTCCATTATGACAATCAACAATGCATAATGTGAAAGGACAAATGAAAATCGTAGATGATTAAAATGGCTACTACAAATCAACAGCGGGCACAATGTGTTCTTTGGTATGCTAAATTTGAGATCGTTAAAAAGAGTTCAAAGGGAATTTCGACGTGAGTATGGTGTGTGTAATGTACCTAAATACGATTCCATAATGTTGTGGTATCGAACATTTGTAGAAACAGTTCTGTATTAAAAAAAAAACATGCAGGAGGTCGCAGGCGAAACCCAGTACGAGAAGCAGCTGTCTTTTGGCTTGGCCCCCACACGCTCCAGATATAACCCCTCTTGACTTCTTCTTGTGGGGTTTTGTTAAAGACATTGTCTATTCATAGAAACCCAGGAACATTGATGATCTGAGAGTGAAAATTACTCAACCTTTTCAACAAATCACCCATCTTATGTTACAACGGACATGGGCTGAATTGCATCACCGTTATGAGTTGTGCAGGGTGCGCAATGGGGGTCATGTTGAGCTCTGAGGAATCTCCCATCTTTCAGTGTTGTATCCACAAAGTTTCAACAAATAAAGTTCAGTAATAAATGTTTACGGTGTTCTTATTTTATCCATACCCAAACGGATCACCCTGTATTTATCAGTAGCTCAGATCAGTCGTACTCCCTTTCTGCTTGGTTCTAGCTTCCTCAGGAGCAGATTCGAAGAATGAGATTTTCTTCTACAGCACATCCTAAGGTTAAAAGCAGTTATAATTAATATAATATTTAGGGCCTAGTAAAAAAAAAAAAGCAAAAAGTAAATCCATGGCTCTACAGACCATGAAGGGCCAAGACCGACCAGCCGACTGCTGGTCTCACGTCCACATGCCGAAGCAGAGGTGGACGATCATCCAACCGGAATGGAGGTATCGTGTGGTTAGCACGATGATCCCCCAGCCAGGTTTGCGAAACCGGATTTTCGTTACCTTGTCGTAGCTCCCAAGTTTATCATGATGCTGGGAGGGCACCGGTCCCATACACTGGCCGAAATTTCATGAGAAAATTTCTTCCTCCATGAGGACTCGAACCAGCGCGCATTCCGTAGCTCGGGATGCCTTAGACCGCTACACCACGGCGCGGGATAATATAATATTTAGTGCTGTTCTAATTATCTTGTATGTTTGTTGTTTTTACTATTGCTGTTCCACTTTTAAATGTTATATAACCAAGGTTTATTGTTTTTGCTAGTTGCCACAAGTCAATGCAGCTTACTTACTTACTTACTGGCTTTTAAGGAACCCGCAGGTTCATTGCCGCCCTCACATAAGCCCGTAATTGGTCCCTATCCTGAGCAAAATTATTCCATTGCCTATCATCATATCCCACCTCCCTCAAATCAATTTTAATATTATCTTCCTATCTACGTCTCGGCCTCCCTAAAGGTCTTTTCCCCTCCGGCCTCCCAACTAACACTCTATATGCATTTCTGGATTCGCCCATACGTGCTACATGCCCTGCCCATCTCAAACGTCTGGATTTAATGTTCCTAATTATGTCAGGTGAAGAATACAATGCGTGCAGTTCTGTGTTGTGTAACTTTCTCCATTCTCCTGTAACTTCATCCCTCTTAGCCCCAAATATTTTCCTAAGCACCTTATTCTCAAACACCCTTAATCTCTGTTCCTCTCTCAAAGTGAGAGTCCAAGTTTCACAACCATAAAGAACATCCGGTAATATAACTGTTTTATAAATTCTAACTTTCAGATTTTTTGACAGCAGACTGGATGATAAAAGCTTCTCAACCGAATAATAACAGGCATTTCCCATATTTATTCTGTGTTTAATTTCCTCCCGAGTATCATTTATATTTGTTAATGCAGCTAATTGCTGGTAAACATGTTCAGTTTAGACATTCGCAAATAGCGGTACCGCTTGAAGCAACACAAGTCGAAGTTCTCCCCAGGAACAGAGATCCTATTCCTATGGAAGGATTCTTTACCGTGGGTCGAATCCAGGTCAGTTGGGTTTGTGGGCGGAAATTGACCACTTCAGCCACAGACCAGAAGGAAGAGTATGAACCCCTTCCCTCTCCTGTCGTCAAATTCCGACCCCTGTGACAACCTATACCTCCGGAGGAGATTGGGACTATCCGGGGTTCGAAACTCCGTGCTGGCGCCGGGTGGAGCCATCTGTGAGCGGGTGGCCCAAAACGCCGCAGCCGGCTCGCCGCGCGCTGGGTGGTCCGTCGTGTGTGGCACAGAGGCCCCCGACAGGTGGGCGCGCAACCTGTGGGCCGCAGCACCGCGGTGACACACGGCCCGCGTGGTGGGAGGTCGATAATTATCTGCACAAAATAAGATGAGTGCGGAAGTTGGTCCACTTAGAGTATTAGGCTCGCTCTATCTGTGCCATCGAGTGCTCTACTGGCCTCCGCGCATGCGTCATCGATCAGATCTTGGGAGTTCCAAGGTTCGACCCCGAAGGGTGACCACAACTTCCGGATTGGTGCGGCGCTTGTGAGATCAGATTCTTCACCTGGCAGCGAAGCAAGCAGAATGTAATGTTTGTAACCGGGGATCTGAATTCTTGCCCTAGTTGCGAAATCATTGGTACCCATATGCTTGTTCCCTGCAGGCATTGAAGAAATGTACGTAATCACCTGTAAACAATTATCACAACGGTGGTATAATAAAATTATTATTATTTTAAGTACCGGTAGGTTATTTTACGACGCTGTATCAACATCTCAGGTTATTTAGTATCTGAATGCTATGAAGGTGATAATGAGTGTGTACGTTAACAGAAAACCACAATTCCAAGTCACACAGAGATTGTGTGCACTCGATGTGGGTCTCTGGCGTTCCGTCAGCCCACGCGAGATGTGTGGATATAAAGGGAAAAGTTGAGACGGTGTCTGGTGGAGTTCCCGGGTAGCTCAGTTGGGAGAGCGCTGGTACGTTCAACCAGAGGTCCTGGGATCTATACCCGGCCCCGGAACAATTTTTCCCTTGAAATTATTCAAATCTGCTTTACAGGAAGCTTTACCTGAAAGACTAGATTTGCAAATTTATTCATTCTATGGCAGAAGTGCATAGGAGATCGTGAATTCTTACATTTTTGAAAGAAAGAAATATATTAAGTTATATATAGTAGATTGTATTATTTGCTGCATCACTATTTAAGTTATTTAATAGAGCAAAAATCTGAAAATCGATATGTGACATAGGAGTTATTGTAGGAACGACGACGATGGCTACAATGAAATCAAAACAAATGACTCCGTCTATTTAAGGCGGCCTTGACGTTTATCAATATTAATATACAGAGACTATTTTGTGTGTTTGTATGAAGTAATCTCAGAAGCTAATTAACCTTCACTATTTGAAATTTTGTAGTTTCTCTAGATGGATGTAATGCTATAAATGAGGATGAGGTAAGATGAAAAGAAATCTGTAAAAAGGTAAAAGGTAAAGGTATCCCCGTAACATGCCATGAAGGCACTTGGGGGCATGGAGGTAGAGCCCCATGCTTTCCATGACCTCGGCACTAGAATGAGGTGGTGTGGTCGGCACCACGCTCTGACCGCCTTTTACCCCCGGGAAAGACCCGGTACTCAAGAAATCTGTACGCACAGAAAACTTGATATTCTGTCGAAATATTGTATAATTTGATTACTGCAACTTTATTTGGTCCACATAAAATACTCTAATTTTATACACTCATTTTATCATAGAGATCACTGGAGCTGAGTTATTTTAAAAGGTGTCATGAAATGACGTTCCTACACTCATAATTTACCCATATTCGTTTCCTGTGTTTCTTAAAATAATATTTATGTAGGGTACCTCATTTTTTTGTTTGCATAAACAATGATATACAACCGAGCGAGTTGGCTCAGGCTGTAGCATGTGAGACACGCATTCGGGGGTCCCGGGTTCAAACCCCGTGGCCGACCAATCTGACTGGGGATTTTTCATGATTTCCCTTAGTCATAAAGGCAAATGCGGGATTGGAAAGATACTGCCATTGTTAATCACCGCCTCAATTTTCAATACCAAAAACATTAATCAGAGTCTATAATCAGTTACATGAACACAAGCCATCTACAACACACAATAGAAACAGGAACTCAACAAGAGTAAAAACGGCCTGCTGATATACCCACACATTCTAAACACGCGACATGACCACAGATGTTAAGGCGTGAATAAAATAAACTTAACAAAAAAAAAAAAAAAAAAGATGTACAGTAAGGTTAACATAAAAATGATCTTCGTGCACAATAAACTCTATTAATTTGGAGTGATTTATTAAAGGATGCATTCAAGACTAATTTAGAAAAATGTTAAACGAATTATCTTTGCACCAAATGAGTGGTCTCTGGACCAAAATGATAACATTTTAATTATTTAAATACAATTTAAATTAAGTAGCATATTAAACGATTTATTCTTCTATCAAACACGAATGTTCCCTGGACCCAATGTTCTATTTTAATTATGTAATTACTTTATATTTATTTTTAATAAGTGCAGCGGAGCGCACGGGTACAGCTAGTTAGAAATAAATAGAGAAATTTAGCAGGAACTTCAAAATAAGACTATGGCCCAATGAGGGCTGTTGTGACATTGATGATAATTATGGAAGTTTCTTTTGGGTGGGGTAATTAAAGACACTATACTCCGAGGTGAAAGAAATTGGTGAGCGTTAGTACTAAATAGAGAAGGTTAGCAGGAACTTCAAAATAAGACTATGGCCCAAAGAGGGCTGTTGCGACATTGATGATACTGATGAAAGTTCCTCTTTGGTGGGGTAATTAACGGCACTATACCCTGCGGGAAAACAAATTGGTGAGGATTAGTAATAAATAGAGAAGTTTAGCATTAACATCAAAATAAGGCTATGGCTCAAAGAGGGCTGTTGTGACATTGATGATAATTATGGAAGTTTGTCTTGAGTGGGGTAATTAAAGACACTATACTCCGAGGTGAAACAAATTGGTGAGCATTAGCAATAAATAGAGAAGGTTAGCAGGTACTTCAAAATAAGACTATGGCCCAAAGAGGGTTGTTGTGACATTGATGATAATTATGGAAGTTTGTCTTGAGTGGGGTAATTAAAGACACTATACTCCGAGGTGAAACAAATTGGTGAGCATTAGCAATAAATAGAGAAGGTTAGCAGGAACTTCAAAATAAGACTATGGCCCAAAGAGGGTTGTTGTGACATTGATGATAATTATGGAAGTTTGTCTTGAGCGGGGTAATTAAAGACACTATACTCCGAGGTGAAAGAAATTGGTGAGCATTAGCAATAAATAGAGAAGGTTAGCAGGAACTTCAAAATAAGACTATGGCCCAAAGAGGGTTGTTGTGACATTGATGATAATTATGGAAGTTTGTCTTGAGCGGGGTAATTAAAGACACTATACTCCGAGGTGAAACAAATTGGTGAGCATTAGCAATAAATAGAGAAGGTTAGCAGGAACTTCAAAATAAGACTATGGCCCAAAGAGGGTTGTTGTGACATTGATGATAATTATGGAAGTTTGTCTTGAGCGGGGTAATTAAAGACACTATACTCCGAGGTGAAAGAAATTGGTGAGCATTAGCAATAAATAGAGAAGGTTAGCAGGAACTTCAAAATAAGACTATGGCCCAAAGAGGGTTGTTGTGACATTGATGATAATTATGGAAGTTTGTCTTGAGTGGGGTAATTAAAGACACTATACTCCGAGGTGAAACAAATTGGTGAGCATTAGCAATAAATAGAGAGGTTTAGCGGGAACTTAAAAATAAGACTATGGCCCAAAGAGGACTGTTGTGCCATTGATGATTATGATGAAAGTTTCTCTTGGGTGGGGTAATTAAAGACACTATACTTTCCTGGGAAACGAATTGCCTAGCATTAGCAATAAATAAGTCCGATGATGCCCGTCTCCTTGGTCTTAAGGTAGCGTGCTGGACTCTTGATCAATGTGGCGCGGGTACGATTCCCGGTCGTACAGTCAGGGGGATTTAATTCGGACTTCTTCACGGGGACTGGGTGTCTGTCCATTGTCCCAGTGTGTGTGTGTCTCGTAGTGGCCCCCCGGGTACTCTGACCCAGTAAACGGGGGAGTCCTGTGTGCGTGTTTTCAGTAGAGTTGTGGATCTAGGTACAATAAGCCTCAGGTTTCGGTGCCGAAATTAGTATAAAAAAAGCTCGATGATGGTCCACCGCTATAGAGTAGCGGTTAGCATGTCTTACCGTGATTCGAACTGTCCCGGGTTCAAATCCTGGCTAGGGACAAGTTACCTGATTGGGGTTTTGCAATCCCCATCAACCATTGGAAGTGTGGGCGGTAGAGGGTCAATCAATAAAGTTTTTCTGTGAAACTGCACGAGTAAACTGAACAGACTCTATTCATTTCTGTTAGAACACTAGGTAGCCGAAAAGATTAGATTAATGGGACTATTTCGTTTATATGACGTCATTACCATTTTCGACCAATGAAGTATAATGAAATTTTCAATTCCAACCAATCATAGTCAAACATCGCGATAATTTCTGCAGCTAGGTTTATCGCTATCAATTTATCGCATGGTCGTTCTTTTGTTTAGTTGGTGTCGCCAACTGTTTCCCCTTAAATCAATGAGCATGAATCCATTAAGATGCATCTACACGATGAAAGAGTAATGGAACGGAGAAAAATTCTCTCCGGCACCGGGATTTGAACCCGGGTTTTCAGCTCTACGTGCTGATGCTTTATCCACTAAGCCACACCGGATACCCATCCCGGTGTCGGACAGAATCGTCGGATCCCGGCCAACTAGTCACTCATAACGAGTGCACCTCAGCACATGTGTGGACTTCAGTCCTACGTTCATAGATATCTATGACGTAGTGCTGAGGGCGGCCACTAGAGGGAACCCAAGAGTTGGAACTTAAACTGAGACGATTCTGTCCGACACCGGGATGGGTATCCGGTGTGGCTTAGTGGATAAAGCATCAGCACGTAGAGCTGAAAACCCGGGTTCAAATCCCGGTGCCGGAGAGAATTTTTCTCCGTTCCATTACTCTTTCATCGTATGATGACGCAGAATATCTGCATGGAAATATCGTATGTACTTCGGTACATTAAAATATATAGGTACGCATCTACACGGTTAAACTTTTCTCTCAACTTTACGCATTCAAGCGATCAATGCAAGATTGATATTTAATATTAATATATTTACTCAGTGAAGACGACGTTTAAAACGGCGCAACATGTAGACACAAAATCTTCATGCATCTTAGTTGAACCCTAGATCATATATGTAAATATGATCTAGGATTGAACGCATGTTTTAAACTTGATTATTTCAATGTTCTTCTCAGATTGCATGTATATGCGCATGGAAAATTGAACTGTGTAGATGAAGCTTTAGTCCAGTTACACACTACAGTGAGATATAGCTGTCTCCACACATATTACATAGTTCTTAGTTCTCTGTGTAGTGTGTAATGTAACGATGAAGTACTAAATAAAGTGTGAAATTCTACTTCCACATCTACACCTTCATCTTATAATTCCATGTCTATTGTAGGCTACCTGAAGAAAATTACACTTCTTCATTCATATTTGACAACTGCGTTTTCAACAATTCTTCATTTAATTAATGTATTAATCAGGTTACTGTAGTTATATTATAAAATTTTAAACTAAATTATGATTTCAGCAGATAATGAAAATGTATTTATGTTATAATAATAAGAGAAAAGTACAGTACATGTAATTAAATTTTTAAACCTGTATTTCGCTTTTCTCAATTGGCATTACTGAATAATAACATCGAATTTCTTTATTGCAGTAATCGATATTCATCTATTTCAACTTCACAATGTCTGAATAGGTTAAGTATTCGTTAATATACAATTATTAACATTTTGTAATCGAATTTTAGGGATATATTATTTATATTTTTATTTTATTCACGAAATAGTCCTGATAAATGCCACTCGAGGTCTTAGATTTCCCCGATAAATTCACTCGCTTCGCTTGTGGATTTATCGGCAAATCTCAGACCTCTCGTGACATTACTACAGAAAAATATTAGAGATCGAACGCTCGGCCTTCCGGTTTGCATTGCAAACCATTCGCGACGGTACCCCCCCCCCCTAGTTTAAAAGAGATGTTAAATACAGAATGACCGATCGTAAAATTGTGAAAAATAAAACTTCGCTTTTGTACCATGTCTTTAAGAATACATATAGCTGAAGGAGTTGTAATATACATCCTTAATCCTTATATGACGTAATAAATTCGGCTACGTTCGATTTTATCGGGGACAGTTCAAGGTTCCTTTCGGTTGAGCGCGGCGTTTTTATCCTGACATAGGTCCGTGAATAAATCATATTGTAGCGTTGAAGTCTCCAGACATAATGTAGGACTTGTAGACGTTGCTCAAAAGGATTTCAATAAAAAGCCAGGAAACATGTTCCGAGATGTAATTTCTTGCGGAACGCACTCTCCGACAGTGATGTCGACATACAGCCTCAGCCAGAAGGGGTGTCCATGCAAGTTGTAGTCAATTCTATATTTAACACCAAGTTATTCGCACTACTTCATGATCTTACAAGTACAGATTGCTGTCGAACCAACACTACAAATACTCATAGTACGACTCATGTAAAATCGAGTCGGCATAGCGCCATGTCACATCACAAGAAAATGCAGAACAAACGAATAACACTCAAAAGACTTTGGTAGATTTGACACTGGGATAGCTCGGATTCGGCAAGCTGGAATCGAGTTTCAGTTCGAATCCCGCTTTGGTTGATAATGGGTTTGATTCTTCCCGAGTTTTCCCCATATAAAAAGTCAAAATTGACAATTATAATAGCAATTATAAATTGATTGATATTGGAGTTCCACAAGGTACAGTATTAGGACCAATCTTATTTATAATATATATTAATAATTTGTTGAAAATTGATCTTTTGCAGATGATACTCTATTAACATTTAATGGGAAAAATTGGGATAACACTTATTTAAATGCTAGCAATGGAATTAACGTAGTGAAAAATTGGCTTGACTCTAATCTCCTATCCTTAAATACTAATAAAACTACCTATATTCTATTTTCTTTAACGACGAAAGGTTTACTTCCACCTATGAATAATTATCACTTAGTAATACATAATATTTCATATAATGAATTAACAAATAACTATTGTAACTGCCCACATCTAACACCTTCCACACAAGTCAAATATTTAGGAATTATTATACAAGGTGCTTCCGAGGTGGTGTTACAAACTTTCAGGGATGGTGGCGAAGGGCACATGTATCAATTTGAGATAAGGAACCATGGTCCGGAAATGACTGAGTCGAAAGTTATAAGCAAAAATAGTTGTGTGGAAATGGAATTGTGATTTGGCACCACGTGCCCTCCTTCCCTTAATAATACCCTCTCTCATAGTACTTAGTTTGCTAATACTAGTGCTATTACTACTACTACTACTACTACTACTACTAATAATAATAATAATAATAATAATAATAATAATAATAATAATAATCCCGTCGTCAATATCTCCGCTGTGGTAAATAACACTTAGATATTGGCAAATTGCAGATTCTTTGATCTTGTCTTCAATCTAACACAGTACCTTCCCTTGAGATAATACAGCACAACATTGAAGAACTTATATAGTTTCGGAATAATAATAATAATAATAATAATAATAATAATAATAATAATAATAATAATAATAATAATAACACATTTGAAAGTCCACCGCTGTGGAGTAACGGTTAGCACGCCTGACCATGAAACATGCGGGTCCGGGTTCAAATTCTGGTTGGGACAAGTTACCTGGTTGAGTTTTTTTCCGGGATTTCCTTCAACCCATTAAGAGCAAATTCTGGGTAACTTTCGGCGCTGAACCCTGGACTCATTTCGCTAGCATTATCACCTTCATCACACTCAGACGCTAGATAACCACAGCAGTCGATAAAGCATCGTAAAATAAACCACTAAAAACACATGTGAGACTGTGATTTTCTGATTTTCTTCAATGTACGTTCGTAATTACTAAGGTCGTTCATATTAGAGAAACCTACAATCTAACGTTGCAATAATTTATTTTACAACTTCAATACATGACACTCATTATTTCCATCTAGCTGTTATTCAGCATTTTTTTGGAAAAAGCAATGATGACTGTTAATGTTAAAGAAATAAAAATAAAGTAGTGTCCTCCAGCCATTGGAATTGTACTCCAAGGAGATTTGTCGTAAGTCATGTATTTCGGAAACGAGCGAATCTAGGACATCGTTGTCATGGAAACAAGTAGCATGACAGCTACGAGAAGTACAATAGGTGTGATAATCATCCCATCATTTCCCGTTTACGCTATGTGTGAATAGGTTACTCTGTCTCTCTCTGTTTAAGGCAGCTTGTTCATTTTATGATGGCGATGTTTGTCGAGCTCTTACTGGCTATTTGCTTTGAAATTAGTGGAGTAATCAGCGCCTCACGTGACGTAGTCAAACAACGTCCTTTCTGTTGGCGGAAGAACTTTACTATTGTTGAAACGAAACGAGAAGGTAAACATGGATGTGTAGGCATTTTCTGTCTTATGAAACAGGAATATACATATTGACAATTGCTCACCGAAAGCACCTGTATTGTGTATACAGTGCTACTTAAAAAATGGAACCGTAGCTTGCCAATCTAACGGTCTTTCATAGAAGGAATCCGGGCTTCGAATCACGACAGATTTTACAAGATTTGTGCTTAAGGAATTGGAAGTGATTTATCTGTTTCGTTCGTGTAGGGTCTACTAATTTATCAATGTAGTGCAAAAATGTGTTGAATATGAATCAATCAGAACCATCTATGACTTCAATATTGTCGATTTTATATTGCCACATTAGTTTGTCGCTGATGATACGGGCTATTCCATCTCAAATCGACCGAAATATAGAGAAAATTGACCTTGCAATTTTTAAATACAATGAAACTTTTTCTGTCCGTTGACAACTGTGATACAATGCTTTGTGCAAAGTTTGAGGCATCAGAACTTCATAGTGTTTAAATTAAAAATATTTTAATTTATCGTATTTCCATAAAATTAGCAACTTTAAACTGTTGTGGCTCCGAAACCCTTTCACCCAATGATCAAAATCGTGGTTTATTTTGATGCTGAGAAATTATAGTTTATATTGACATATAAACAGTTTTTCTTACTGGAAATGGGAAAATTTAGATTTTTCTTAATTAAGACGCCTTTGCCCACGAAAAAATACAGTATTTTTAAAATATATAGTTAGATTCCGCATTGAAAGTACAAATAAACACATATTTTTTACTGGTTCATCGTTAATAAGAAAGTATTGAAAATATCAAATAAAGAAAATAAATAGTACGCGCGTGAACTAACCAGCTAAATGTAGGTAGTCGAGACAAGCAAGGCCAGGAGACGAACATATGATGTTCCGTTTAGCTGCGCATAGCTGGGCTAGCTTTATCACAAGTTTTCATAAACACAGGAGTAAAATGACGCCCAACGTTCGCTTATCTTCAGCTCTCGGCCAGTGCGTGGGGTACTGCGCCGTTCAAGTCTACTCGTGTGAAAATAATCTATTTAATACCCTCGAAACTTATTGCCATACCACTAAGCAAACAATGCCGAATCCCTCTTAATAATGCAAGGTTTTTTCTCAATATTTTTTTTTACATTTTTACAAAGTGACAAAATGCTAAAAGTAAGTAAAATCAGATTTTCTGTCTCTCTGTATAAAGTAAAAATAAGTATTACTTCTTATCACAACCCACCAAATGTCAGCTTCAAAATGAGCTCTCGTTCAATGTTCTGCAGTAAATGGTTCCAGAGTTCTGAGCGCTGAAAGAGGCTTGTTTTTATAAAATACGCTAAATTTGTCGCTCAATAGTACGAAAACTGTTTGATTTTCGGTAGTATATTTTTTCAAATGCACTCTCCTCAGCACCTTGTATAAATAGGAAAAAAAATAGAGTATTAAAAATGCGAGGTTTTTTACTGATCGATTTCATATGGAATAGCCCATACGCAATTGCTTCCATAAATCAATAAGGAACATCATGATTTAAGGAGTTAGGTACAGCTCACAGCAGTAAAATTTTTGGAAATATTCAACATTTTTTCCTCCATTACTGTATCTTATACAATAATGAAAATAGGTGTGTCTAAAAGACTATCCTTCGGCTATATGAAAAAAATGTTTTTACGATTTAAAAAAAATTGTTTATACATTATCTACCAAAAAGTAATTGGGCACTGTTTTTGCCTCTTTGGAACCTCGTGGTACCACCTCTTGTTGCTATAACAGCAGCCACCCTGTCAGGCATGCTCTCCACTAGTTTGTGTAGGATATCCACTGAAATGCGTCGCCATTCCTCTTGCAACATGGCACTCAGTTGGGCAATGGAAGTTGACCCCATGTTTCGGCGGCTACTATGCAGTGGTATGCAGACAGTGGTATTCACCAGTTGGACTGGCCTGCACGGAGTCCTGATCTCAATCCCATTGAGCACCTTTGGGACGAATTGAACCGGCGATTGAGGTCTCGGGAGATGCGGCCAACTTCCATTTTCCAACTGAGTGCCATGTTGCAAGAGGTGGTACCACGAGATTCTAAAAGGCGCAAAAACAGTGCCCAATTACTTTTTGATAGATAGTGTTTTTTTTTTTTTTTTTCGAAATTCAAAGTGGTGGCAGTTTACTGTGCAGTGATGAAGCGTTTCCTTCATAACTCATAAACGTGTTAACTTTTTCATGTTCTCTCCCTTTGATTTTATTGCTGAAACTCATGTTTACAATATCATGCTTTTTCAACTACATTCCTCAATAAATAACTTTTTTATTTTGTGTTAGAATAAAGTACTGATATTTGACCATTTTTTAAATTAATTTATTTGTTATCAAACAATCTTTCAAAGGTAGAGAAGTGATCTTGCATCATATTGTAGATATGACATGCATAAATACACACAAAATATTTGATCACAGAATGTTGGGTAGTTTTTGAGTTATGAGGGAAACGCTTCATCACTGCACAGTGAACTGAATTTTGAAAACAAGAATGTAAATCTTTTTTTTTTAAATCGTAAAAATATTTTTTCATGTAGCAGAAGGACACTGTTTTACACACACTAATTTGCATTATTGTACAAGATAAAGTAATGGAGGAAAAAATGTTGAATATTTCCAAAACCACGCTAGCCATTTTCTCTCATGACGTCATGATAATGTCTCTTTACAACATCCCCGGTTTAACTGACCTGTAGGCTATATAAAGAATTTGAACAAAGTCTAATGGATAATTCAGGATGAACAACTGTATATATAGCTACACGGAGAGATTTTCTCTTATACTTTGAATAATTAAAACTAAAAAAAGCATAAAAAGAATAAATTAAAAAATTAATTCGTCAGACGGAGTTTTGTAGAATGATCACGGGAAGTGGCTCGTGGACCACAAGTTGAGGAACGCAGACACTTAGAGTACAGTTATGCACTTAGCATCCATATGTTGACGGGGCAGATAGGAGCAGGTTTATGAGCAATTGTGCCACGTTTATGTATGAAGAATTCACTTTGTCTCTTTATCGCGTCGCTGAGTGATTTATTAGTTAAATGGGAAGTGTTGAAAGTAAGGGAAGTGTGAAGTACGACCTCTGAACCCAGTACGAGTCCTAAGCAACCAGTAAGGAACATACCGGGCATTCATTTCAAAACTTTCCAGTCTAAATAACTATTGTATATCAATAAAATTAAATGTATATCAAACAAAAAACACATCAATTTAGATATTGAAAGAGGGGAATTTAAAACCAGTGATAATAGCATTTTAGATTTCACCCCCTCTCACCCTATTGCACTCCACCCTCTCTTGAAACTTCAATAATGATACCCTTATATTAAGATACTTAAATCTGAACGAGTATTCAATTGTCTATACATCTCATTCATTTGTCTCACATCTTTTGTTTTCGATCGTCTCCTGGCAACCTAGATCACAGTCTAGTATATACAGTCGCGAAGCTCAATGCGTAGTAAATATGCAAACATTAGATAGTTGCTCACCACTAGGATCGCTAATATCGCCTCATTACAGGCAATGCAAAATAGTACCGTCACAGTCTATTGTTTCTAGCACCCCAAAACTCAAGCTTCGTGACTGTATATAGTAGACTGTGACCTAGATTGTGTTTTTTTTTCCTCGCTGTTATTTATACTCGCTTTTACATCTTTGGTCATATCGCGAGTTAATCTTTGATTGAAATCCGAAGGCCTGTGTACTATTGTTGAGACTGGTTCCATTGTTGTGAACTAGATGGCGACTGTATAGGCCTATGTATTACTAAATTATAGATTTATTAATTTGTCATACAGGATATCTGTAATATTGACAATTAATATTTGAGGAGAAAAATTCGCTCCGGCGCCGGGGATCGAACCCGTGTCCTTGGTTCTACGTACCAAGCGCTCTGACCACTGACGCTACTTCAATCCACAGCACCTTCGAACCTTCCTCCTTCAATGTTTCCCTTTGTGGCCTGACTCCAAGTTGAAGGAGGAAGGTTCGGTCCGGTGCTGTGGATTAAATTCGGCGTAGCTCAGTGGTCAGAGCGCTTGGTACGGAGAACCAAGGACCCGGATTCGATCCCCGGCGCCGGAGCGAATTTTTCTCCTCAAATATTAACTATGTATTACTGATTTGTTATGAATATGATTTCGGTTATGAATGAAGCCGGTGATTTTCAGGGATGTTGTGGCCCGAATTTCCTGGTAATTCTTCAGTCATTAATATTTCTTTTATGTTTTTTGTTTATATTTTCTATATCTGGTTTATTTTACTGAGGTAATTTAGGTTACATGTTTGGTAGTGATTTAATTTTTTTGCATTTGCCTTACGGTTGAGGAAAAACCCTGAAAAACCTCAACCAGGAAATTCAGCCCGACCGGGAATCGAACCCGGGCCCTCTGCGTAAGAAGACCAGCATGCTGACCCCTACACCACAGAGATGGTTTAGATTGTTGTTGTCAGCTGGTTTTGAGGATGAAAACACAGTTTATTTATCGGCCGTTTATTTTATATACGAAATGATCCTTAATTTAATTGAACTAAAGCATTGAGTTGATAGAGTGGTGTTAGATTACTATGGAATCTCAGTTGTAGACAAAACAATTTCCATTAAATAAAAAAATGTAGAAAAAATTATCTCCTTAACTGCCTAGACAATTCAGGTCCAATTAAGATATTATTTCGATATTTATACTGTATATTCATTAATATCCCGTTATATGTATAATAAATTAAATATAAATTTAATTATAGTTAAAATGAAAGAAAACGTGTGCACTACATTTAATTTTTTAAGGTAATGTATTTATCTAAACAGGTTTACTTCCTTGGTTTGAATTGTTTTATTTAAAAATAGAAAATTTTTGTGTAAGAGGGCCTTAGACTAGAAATGTTTAGTTTAAATGTAGTTCTGTTTATAAGTATGCATAAGGATGTAATTATTTGACTTATTTGAACTGTTGTATCAGTGAAGCAGGTGAGTTTCAGTGAAGTTATGGTTTTAACAGTGCAGTGAACAGTTCCGATCAGTGATAATTTATAGCGTCAGTGAAATGTGTCCTATAGTGTCAGTGAAATGTTTGCTAAAGTGTCAGTGAAATGCGTCATAAAACTAAGGAATGAGATGAAGAGTTGTAAAACCGTGAAAGACTATTGAAACTTATGGATGGAAAACGATCTATACATAATTATGTATGGTTGTATTGTAAAATTAGGTATTTTATTTTATGTTTTATTATTATTGTGTTAAATTGTATTGTGTATTATTATTGTATTGCGCATAAAATTGTATATGTGTTGTAAAATTGTATTGTGTATTGTACATTTTATTGGTATTAACTAATCATTTTATTATTCATTAATTGTTAATATTGTATATACCACTGCCATATGCTTGCCCATTTGCAGTGTAAAAAAATACATACATATGACATCATTGTCCATTGTTATTTAAACGGTTTGCTGTAAAAAGACGCCTGTTAACAATGTCATCCTTTTATTACAATATGGAGTATTGCTACAGTTTGTACAATGAATGGGCAAGATGGCGGTGCCGTCTATAGGTTGCTGAATGCGGGTTCTTATGTTACAGATAGTCTTTTGTTTCTCATCTGTTGGGCGCGTTCACTACGTGTCAAATTATGTGATCAATGCTTTCGGGTCTTCTAGACATTTTAGTTCTTTCGAATAGGCTAGCTCAGCGATGCAAAACTGTGCTACAACTGAAGCACACGTCATAAGCTGGAACTCATAACTCATCTCTTCCCTGCAACCCTCGCGTCATTGTATGGTATAGAGTATTTCATGTTAAGAAAAAAGCAATTATTGTTTTATCGGCCTTGCCTAATACATTGTACAAGATATGTGGTAGGTAGGCGTTCCTATGGCAACTGGTCATTTGATGAAATAGCCCCATATGTTCAATGCTTTGTTCTTTACGTGAAATCCGCTATAGCAGGAGAAAAGAAGAGAGAACTGTGTGTTTGTCAAACGTCACCAGAAACGTCACTGAAGGCTCCAGTCTTGTATACTGTTTTCGCTGTAAGAAAAATCCTAATGAAACATAAGCACGTTCTTCATACCCGTGATTGGCTCCCATCCACTTTCTTCCCGCAGGAGAATATAGTTCTGCCCATAATCTTGTATTATTTGAAAATAAAAAAATTGAATTCAGTTCTGCATTTAACCACTGGGCTAGCTAAAAAGAAAAACTACTTTTATATTTTGTTATGTACTATGAACGCGGATGAATACCGAAGTAATACCGGGTATCTGTTCTTGAAACAAGCTGGTGTCACGTAAGCTTTCTGAATATGGCATTTTAGTCCTCTGTGTGTGGTTATTAAACATAAGAGTGAAACCCTCTCAAAAGTGGAGAAAAACAAATAGTCTTAAATGTATATTATAAGTTTTTATTTTTTCTAGTTAAGTGAGTTTTAATTATAATAATTATAAAATACAGTAAATTTTTCTAAGAATAATGCATAGGTCGCCCTTGACGAGTAACGGAAATGTTTAACATGAAACAGAATGTACAACAGTAGCTGGTCTTCTAATGAAGCCTGTCAGCTATTGTTTATATTAGGATTTTCTTACAGCGAAAAGATTATAGATGGGGGAACGATCCTTCGTGGCCCCCAGTTCTGCATCCTTGATGGCATTTTAATCTTATAGATAGGCCTACGACTTTAATACATTTTAGTACACTAACTAGTGTAGAAAATATTTAGTGACTACGTAAGTCTTTATTTGGCAATATTGTTGTTGCTTTCTATTTGATAGGCGATAACAATGCAATGAATGTTGATATTATTACAATTCACGTAAATTGAACAGAAGGTCGCCCTAGGTGGCACAGGCGGTATAGCGCTGGCCTTCAATGCCTGAGGTTGCGGGTTCGATCCCGGCCCAGGTCGATGGCATTTAAGAGTGCTTAAATGCGACAGGCTTATGACGCTAGATTTAATGGCATGTAAAAGAACTTCTGCGGGACAAAATTCCGGCACACAAGCGACTCTGATATAACCTCAGCAGTTGCGAGCGTTGTTAAATAAAGCATATATTTTTTTAATAGGAGTTGAAGAATTTCGACATTTCGCGAATTAATTAAAATATCTTATATCATTCTTTTAAGGGGAGGCAGAGGTGAAATTTTCGAACAAAACTGAAGAAAAAATGAAAATTTGGTTTTTTCCATTTTTATTATCTTTATTTTCATATTCCGATGTTAGTTTTTGATTTTGTGCCCTTAAAAGTATGAAATTAAAACCAAGATAACTGTATTACTATATTATTCCCATAATAAACTAATACTTATCATTATTTATATACCTTCTCTGAACATATAAATAAAAAGAAATATTGAAAATTTCTTACAATATGGTGCATGGAGCATTTTATATCAAACGATATAAAGTTTTATAAAATTATTAATATTTACAGAACTATTGTACTTGAGAAAGTTGAAACTTGGTATGTCCATTACTAATAACATACTTAGTATCCATGATCAATTTCAAACAAATCGGATAAATTTTGTGGATTTTGAAATATTCACCCTGCCTCCCCTTAAAAATACTATGAGTTTTGTGGTATAGGATTTTTGTCTTGTATAAGATAAAAATTTGAAGTTTATGAAGGCTTTAGGAATTTAGGGAGGTACAGATCCTGGGCCTACAAGAAGTAAGAATCAAGTCCCTTCAATTTTATATCCACGAAAGAACTTAAGAAAATAAGGTTAAATCTGTTAAACCTCTATAACATGTGATGGAAAATAAGTGATTTTTGTTGCATATGCCTCAATTTTGGGAGTAAATTTCTCAGAAAATCAATCAATGGGAAAATGAAATAATTAAATCCAAATTAGTGTTGGACAGATTGAAAAAAATTCAAACCTATTACGCCACTTGACTCACTATGAAATTCAGGCCGAATTAAGAACATACCCACTAAGATACTGCCGTTAACGAAGAATTCGCGTACAATATTTGAGATTGGCAACACTGACAGCCGATTTAAAAGGGCACGTGGCACAGCAGCCTACAGAAAGCACCACAGAACCAATATATAAAATTACATCGACATCCCTAAAAGATAATAAATTAAATATCTGTTGTGTGTGTGGAAATGGTGTGCGCCACCAGATCCATCACCGAGCGAGATAAAACATAATTTACTCTGTACATCCAACAATGGGCAGTAGTTGAGCGGAAGTACGAAGTTCTTTGGTGTCGCTAGAGGCCACTACTGTCCACTTGGCGCGCAGCTGTCACTTGTCTCTTCCTTCTTTTTTTTTTTTTTTTTTTTTAAAGCTTACACTGAGTTGAGAGATGTTTTACACGTTTTGAAACACCCTGTAACCAAATTATTGGAAACACACCGCCAGATGGGAGCACTGTCTTCTTCCATTTCCATGTGGCCAGTGCTACTGTTCCTGAGTTGATTGTTGAATACTGAGCGATGAGCAGAGGTAGATGCGTTCCGTAGCGTCCCTACAGCTCCAGCCTGCGGGAAACAAAACACAGTCGTTAGTGGCCTGCACCCGTCTAAATGTTGATCATTTTCATTTGTTTGTGATAAAAATAGTGCATGGACTCTTCCCGAGGGAAATCCCCGGGTATTTCTCTGGAACATAAAACAACTGGTGCGGTGGAGTTTCGAGCCAAGTCGGTGCCTGACGTGTGTCATCTGTTGTCCCGTTACATAATCTCAACTTATTAACAATAAAATTACCGCAGTCTTTCAACATAAATTACTTATTTGAACTCTTGTATCAGTGAAGCGAGGTGAGTCAGTGAAGTTATGGTTTTACAGTGCAGTGAACAGTTCCGATCAGTGATCATTTATAGCGTCAATGAAATGTGTTCTATAGTGTCAGTGAAATGTGTTCTATAGTGTCAGTGAAATGTGTGCTAAAGTGTCAGTGAAATGCGTCACAGTGCCACTACAGGGAGTGAGATGAGAGTAAAGTGAAAGACTATTGAAACTTATGTAGGGTCTATACATAATTATGTAGGTTGTGTTGTAAAATTAGGTATTTTATTTAGGTTTTATTATTATTGTGTTAAATTGTATTGTGTATTCTTATTGTATTGTGTATAAAATTGTATATGTATTGTAAAATTGTATTGTGTATTGTAAATTTTATTGTGTATTGCTTATAATTTTATTGTGTATTGTTTATATTGTATATACCACTGCCACCGGGTGCTTGCCCACTTGCAGTGTAAATACATACATACATACATACATACATACAAACATACATACATACATACAAACATAATTATATAAATCCTACAAGATGGCTGTACTGACGTGAGATTATGCAGAAATGCTGAGGCAACATCGAAACACATCCCAACACAGGGTTGCTATACATACGACTATAGTTGCGGGTTCGATCCCGGGCCAGGTCGATGGCATTTAAGTGTGCTTAAATGTGACAGGCTCATGTCAGTAGATTTAGTGGCATGTAAAAGAACTCCTGCGGGACAAAATTCCGGCACACCCGGCGACGCTGATATAACCTCTGCAGTTGCGAGCGTCGTTAAACAAAACATAACATAACATACGACTATAGTCGTACGCTTACGACTATTTTGACTAACTGTACAAGGTACGACCGAACTCTTAAGTCGTACGCAATTTTATACTATTTTTTACTGAAGGGCCAAAATTATTTTGGAACTCACAATATCGGACTATAATTGAGGACCGTTTTTGCAAAACTTGCTAACTGAAAAAACTAAATTTTACAGGAGAGACAAAACACTTTAATAAGCAAGTTTTGCTGTATCTCTCACTTATAACAGAAAGCAAGTTTTGAAAAAACGATCACACTTTGACACACTACAATGAAGAGAAATAATCCAATTTTACTAAGACGCCTTGAGCATCATGTAGAGGCCTGCCTTATGTTAACGAATACATCAAAATCTCAATTTTGCAAATTTTCCAGTTAGCAAGTTTTGCAAAAACGGTCCCATTTAAAAAAATAATAACAGTTAATTTGCCCCTTTCTAGACAACTTTTCTTTATTCAGTATGTCATTGACTGATATCCCTGATCACACATATAAAGGGATAAAATATGCTTTGAAAATCAATATGTAACTACACTTGCCATGCAAATCATAATTTCGTCATCTGGAGCTCTAGGTTTCATGTGCGGTTATATCAAAGTAACACGAGTTCAGAGATCTGCGAACTTCCTTGTTTGTTCAGCAATGGAAGATTTTTTTATGAATGAAATAGACCGCCCTAGGATTAAGAAATCTTGACGCGCTGACATTTTAGCGGTGTCCGGATTTGAGTCGACTGCAGGTGGATTAATTTGATGTAATCATCAGCTGCCGCACTGATTGATATTAAATATCTGCCGTTGCGCCGGCCAAAGATAAAGGTTTCTGCTGGCTTTCAATATAATAATGTTGTTTCCGACCAAGCGTCATCGTGCATGCTTTACTGAAAATGATAGTGTTGATGAAGAAATGGTACTTTGAATGCTAAATGCCACTGTGGATATCAACTATAATTACTAAAATTCTTGATTGGATGAAGAAATAGATGCTGGAATAGGAAAAACTGGAGAATGCTGGTTTGCAGTGAATGATCTGCCCTTGGACAGAACACAATGAATGAATATAAACTTATAGACCTATGAACCACTTTTTGATGGGTGTTATGTGAAATATATTTGTGCGCACTATATATAAAATAGTAAAATGATGAATGTACGACAATTTTATGCTAAAGTACGACATTTTTCATAAGTTGGTACGACGATTGCGTTTCAATTTATCTGGAAACCCTGTCCCAACAGCACATAGGCGGAAAGAGATCTGTTTCCTTGGAAGGGGGACAAAGCAAAACCATAGAATCCCCATACAACGGGGTTATGGGGGACATCATTTACCTCCTCCCCCTGTTATACCTGGACCGTGGTACAGTATATCAGAATATGATCCTTTAATACATATATTTTTCGGGGGGCACGTTTCTTACAGTGTTACATCCATATCCACGATGTTTCGGACCGAGTTGTATAGGCTTTGAACTGTAGATCTACTACAAATTATAATGGGACATAATTTAAAACAACCTCTCTCATACAATAACTCATATACAGGGTGTCTTTAAATTATACCGACAAAATTAGAGAGCAGATAGATAACCTTCGTGGAAGCATATTTTGTTAAGGAACCCATGGGCTGCGTCGCTTCGTTTCAGTGCAAGAAGGAATTACAGGTCGGGATAAAGTAAGTAGGTATGTGCGAATAACAAGAGATTCTGTATCACATGATTCTGTGTGTTAATCCAAACGAAGAAAAAATACGTACAGAAAAACGAAACCAACGACGCATTATTTTTTTAGTGGGTTATTTTACGACGCTTTATCAACATCTTAGGTTATTTAGTGTCTGAATGAGATGAAGGTGATAATGCCGGTGAAATGAGTCCGGGGTCCAGCACCGAAAGTTACCCAGTATTTGCACATATTGGGTTGAGGTAAAACCCCGGAAAAAACCTCAACCAGGTAACTTCCCCTACCGGGAATCGAACCAGGGCCACTTGGTTTCGCGACCAGACGCGCTAACCGTTACTCCACGACGCATTTAATTGTACTGAACATTCAACAGGATGAGTGCAGTACAACTACTAAACTATGTAGACGAATAACAGGGATAACAAGAGGTCGTACCAATGGAAGTAAACAAACGTGTTGTAGTCGATACCAAATGATGCTGGGCTTCGGACGTAAACAAACGGAGTGACAGTAGTATGACACACCTTCTTGGACTGAAAAGAGTGATTATCTGTTCCCGTCTTCTTGCAATGAAACGAAGCGTCGCAGCCCATGGGTTCCTTAACAAAATATGCTTCCACGAAAGTTAACTATCTGCTCCCTAATTTTGTCGGTCTAATTTACAGACACCCTGTATATCAATAAAACTACGTAATAGTTCTAACAGAAACTTCTTTATATTAAACTTTCCTGAAGATATCATATGAAATGTAAACTCTAATTATTTTATTTAATCTCGTCTTTAAGTTTACACATTATACCGGGTAGTATGTTTTTCATATTTCTCCAACTGGCTACCTGAACACCTGCAGACTTCTAATATATGAGTAAGCCTACAGGCTGTTACAAAATAAACATTACAGTGCTTCCATTCCTCAAATGAGGTATAAAAATTCTTATAAATTAAAATAAAATAAATATTATTGTTCAGACACGTGATGTGAATACATCAATTCTTCAATTTAAACACAGAAAAACAAAAGCAAAAAAAGATCAATTGATTAACCAGCGGACTTACTCGTGTTAATTATGTAAAATTTGTGCGGTTTACAACTGTTTCGGTGCTTCTTCACACCAACCTCAGAGCCTACTAGATCTCGGCGTCATCTCGAACTTCTCTGCCTGTTATGTGGGTGTATTTGATTGTTGAAAGGTGTTGAAGAGTGGAGTCAAATAGTGTGTGTGTGTACTGAAATTGATCTGTGTGTTGAGAATTTGATCGGGGTGTGTTTTAGTGTGTCTGTATATTTCATATTGTTCTAGTGTGTTGAGTTTTTGGTTTTTGGGTTTCATGTGTAGGATTTCCATGTCTGTATTTATGTTATTGTATGTGTGGTTAGCATTAGTTATGTGTTGGGCATATGTAGATGTATTGTGTCCTCTGGTTAATGCTTTAATGTAGCGTGTTTGGAATGATTTTCCTGTCTGTCCAATGTAGAACTTGTCACAACTATTACATGTGAGTTTGTATACACCTGTGTGGTCGTATTTATTTGTTTGTGTTTTTTGTGTGTTAAGCTGTCTTTGTAGTATGACGCCGTGATCTAGTAGGCTCTGAGGATGGTGCGTGAAGCACCGAAACAGCTGTAAGCCGCACAAATCTTACATAATTAACACGAGTAAGTCCACTAGTTTGTCTCTTGTATTAATTCTATTCGTACAAGAGACAAACTTGCTTTAAAAGTTAAAAAGAATCCAAGTAACGTACAACTAAAAAATTACTACAGAGCATATAGAAATATGTTAACTCTTATCATTCGAAAAACGAAAATTAAATATTATGAATCCAAATTTGATAGATACAAAAATGAACCTAAAAAATTCTGGCAAGTTATAAATGAAGCTACAGATGTAAATGTACAAAATAAACAGCCAATCAAGGAGTTAAAAAACGATAAGGGTGAAATATTAAATTGCAGAAAAGAGATTGCAAACGAATTTAATAATTATTTTTCAGAGATAGGACACAAAGTTACTTCTAACATTAATAAGTCAAATTTTAACTCTTCTCTACAAAATGAGATACAAGATGTAGCTTCCTCCATGTTTCTTTTCCCTGTAACTGAAGATGAAATTATTATTTTGGTTAAGAAGTTAAAAAATAATGTTGCTCCTGGTATAGATGGAATTAAGAATAATACTTTCAAAATTATTATCAAATATATATTAAAACCCATGGTTCATATTTTTAACTTATGTTTTGTGCAAGGTATATTCCCAGATGTTTTGAAATGTGCCATAGTAATTCCAATATACAAATCTGGAGATAAAAATAATTTAAATAACTATAGACCTATATCTTTACTTCCAACATTTTCCAAATTGCTTGAAAAATGTTTAAAGAATAGATTAATAAATTATTTAGAAAAACATAAAATCCTCTCTAAAAATCAGTTTGGTTTCCGCAATAATATTTCTACTGATGATGCTCTTATTAATGTTACTGGAAAAATTATCAATGAACTAGATACTGAAACAAATGTTTGGGTATTTTCTTGGATCTACGGAAAGCTTTCGACACTATCAATCATAATTTACTTTTGGACAAACTACATACTATTGGAGTTAGAGGTATAGTTTTAAAATTATTCCAATCATATTTTAGTAACAGAAGGCAAATGACCAAAATTGAAGATCAATTTAGTGAATACAAATATATTGATATAGGTGTACCGCAAGGAACAATTTTGGGACCTATTTTATTTCTAATATATGTTAATGGTCTGCTAAATATAAATTTAGAAAAATTTAATGGATCTATATATTCATATGCGGATGATACAGTAGTTATTTTCAGTGGTTTTTCTTGGCAGGAAGCATATAGAAATGCTAATATAGGTGCTAACATTGTTAAAACATGGCTTAATTCCAACTTCCTTTCTTTAAATATATCTAAATCAACTTTAGTTCCTTTTTCGTTAACAGCTGCCAGTGTTCAAAATTTAAAATTTAGCGATAAATATAGACTAATAATACACAGTGAAAATTGTTTAGATCCCAAAAGTTGTAAATGTCCACCTTTGAAAGAAGCCACGTATGTCAAATATCTGGGTATCATTATTGATCAGAACTTAAAATGGCCTCATCACATTACTTATCTTTGTAAGAGGCTTCGTAAAACAATTTATAAATTCGTTAATCTTCGATGCTACTTACCTATTAGAGTTCTACGAAATGTTTATTTGGCCATTATTCAGTCTATCATTCAATATGGTATAATTGTTTGGGGTGGAAGTACAAAAATTAATCTTAGTCCGTTAAATTTACTACAAAAACGAATAATTAAAATTTGTTTGAAGAAACGTTTCGATTATCCAACTAAATTAATTTATTCTGAATTTAATGTATTTAATATTGAACAAATTTATAAATATACGCTGTTAAAATTTTATCATAAAAATCGTAATAAGTTTGTATTACAGACACACAATTATGACACAAGACGAAATATTAATTCAACATTAGTAGAACCTAAATGTCTCACATCTGCTGGTCTAAAGCATAGCATAAATTTTGGCCCTCAGTTGTACAATGCTTTAACTAAATTACACCCAGAACTTCTAACATGTAACCCACTAACATATAACAAGAAAATTAGAAACGTGTTAATATCTTCAATTTGATTAAATAAATTTATAGCCTATGTGTATGAATTAATCAACCTATATTATATTTGTATTCTATAATTTTGAAATATATATTAGTCCTACTTTTCACGTGCGATATTATTCTTCTATAGTGTTAATATTATATTATATAATTCCATTGCCGCTGTAATTATATTTTAGTTCCTATTTTATTTTACTTATATATTTATATTATTATTATTATTTATTTTAATATTATATCTGAACTGCGACCGAGCACCAGCGCTGCTCATTCGGTCTCAAATTTTGTTAATACTACTGTATCTTCTTTTTATATTGCTTGTATTATTTTATTTGTATTTCTCTTTGTTTGTTTTGTAATTATATTTCTTTATTCTGTATATTTGAAATAAATAAATAAATAAATAAATAAATAAATAAATAATCAATTAATTATATTCAAGTGTTAAAAGTAGTGTACGTAAGATTCAAAATGGAAAAAAAAAAGATCTTTTGAATTCAATATTTTTTAACGTTAATAATAAAAAAAGAGTTCAGACAAGTGAGGGGGCAGTGCCCCCCATGTCCCTCAATAACTCCGCGTATGCAACAGCATAAAAAGTAATTTCACAGAACTGTATGATTATCTCTCAGCATCTGTACAAGAACTCAGTAATCTTGCGGACTTGGAAGATAACAAACAAGAATAACATCCCAACTTCTACACTACCGGAGTTACCCACCTGCTTTAACCTCCAACCCATTATACTTTAATCTTCTAGTGCGTGACGATAAAGTACGAAGTCACGACTATGTCGTCCTTTGTTGACTTGGATGAAAATTAATTAAACATGCCAGACGGGATTGAGGGATGGCAGTGGTGCATGAACCAAGTCAGTTTCTCACTCTCAACGCATGCGCCTACGTGACCTCAGTTTACAGTTTTATTAATATTTTGATTACTTGAGAATGTAGCCCGAATCAAGAAAATTACCCCGTAAAATTGTGGCATTTCCAGGAATTTTAGGTACGGTACATACAAATTATTTTAGCTAATATTTTAAGATTTTAATTTCAAGCTGTTTTCACTTATACAAGTATTTTTAGTGGGTTATTTTACGTCGCTTTATCAACATCTCAAGTTATTTAGCGTCTCAATGAAATGAAGGTGATAATGCCGGTGAAATGAGTCCGGGATCCAGCATTTGCTCATATTGGGTTGAGGGAAAACATCGGAAAAAATGAGAGGTAACTTGCCTCGACCGGGATTCGAACCCGGACCACATGTTTTCGCGGTGAGATGTGTAACCGTTACTCCACAGGTATGGACTACAAAATGTTAAGCAAATTGTGCAAATATTTTGTCAGGACATTGATAAAACCATTACGAACTGAAAATTTCTGTGCAAATTTTTCCATACTGTACAGGTTTGTCCACATCTAATAACTAATTAACTAACTAACTTACTAACTAACTAACTTACTGGCTTTTAAGGAACCCGGAGGTTCATTGCCGCCCTCACATAAGCCCGCCATTGGTCCCTATCCTGAGCAAGATTAATCCATTCTCTATCATCATATCCCAACTCCCTCAAATACATTTTAATATTATCTTCCCATCTACGTCTCGGCCTCCCCAAAGGTCTTTTTCCCTCTGGCCTTCCAACTAACACTCTATATGCATTTCTGGATTCGCCCATACGTGCTACATGCCCTGCCCATCTTAAACGTCTGGATTTAATGTTCCTAATTACGTCAGGTGAAGAATACAATGCGTGTAGTTCTGTGTTGTGTAACTTTCTCCATTCTCCTGTAACTTCATCCTTCTTAGCCCCAAATATATTCCTAAGAACCTTATTCTCAAAAACCCTCAATCTCTGTTCCTCTCTCAAAGTGAGAGTCCAAGTTTCACAACCGTACAGAACAACCGGTAATATAACTGTTTTTTTAAATTCTAACTTTCAGATTTTTTAACAGCAGACTAGATGACAAAAGCTTCTCAACCGAATAATAACAGGCATTTCCCATATTTATCCTGCGTTTAATTTCCTCCCGAGTGTCATTTATATTTGTTACTGTTGCTCCAAGATATTTTAATTTTTCCACTTCTTCGAAGGATAAATCTCAAACTTTTATAATTCCATTTCGTTGTCCACATCTAATAGTAATCGAAATGGCATATTTTTCGAATAAATACAACATTTATCAGGCAGTAAGTTCTCACTTGATATGTGTCAGAGGAAGGACAAATTATTGTTTGTCTACATCTGAAGTCTGATTAGTAGGGTTACGGATTTTTAGGTCGTTAAAATGTAATTTTAGGTGCCTAAAATAGGCTTAATAGTGCAGGAAATAGTCTCTAAAGAATTGGAAATAGATACTAACAAAAATGTTTTGTTTAAAAACATGTTCCAAATCATCAAGAATTCACTTTTAGAATTTAATAATTTTAAATGTTTATATACCGTTACCACCACTACTACTAGAACTACAAGAACAACAAATATAACAACTAGTTTTACATAAACTAAACAATGAAATGTGAAAAAATATGTTTAGACATAAATTCAGTATAGAAACAAGTCAAATACAATCAATTTTTACCAATCCTTGTCCATTAATGTCCACAATTATTTTCACAATAAATTACCAGTACTTTTTCTAAATTATCAATTAAAAAACAATGCCGTCTGTCACTCAACACAAATTTGTGTGCTTCACATCCACTGAAGTAACAGGAGCGTATTTCAATTTTGACACTAGTTGTACAGGAATGTTACATTGTAAATCCGTGTTCTTCCCTGCTAGGATATCAGAAGCAGTACGCAGGTTCTTCAGTCCTACATTTCTCTGCAGAACTTGCTCCAGTTTACCCCGTACTTTATTTCTAACAGAACCAGGAACACTTTTGATCCTTTCTTACACATCATGAAATATTTCCATTTGTTCATACAGTGGTTTTCCTGGTGCCTCCAGTGGTGCAATAACGTGCACTAGGAAAGTGAAGTGTGACTTAAAAAATACTGGGTCCCTCTGAATACCAGAATATTCCATCAATTCCTTTGCAGAAATAATGCTAGCAGACTCGTCTTCTAGACTTGAAACAACATCTTTCACTTCACTAATGTGATCGTTGTAGTATTCTGCAGTTTTCAACCATGTTCTCCAGGTAAATACAGGTTCTGGTGGTAGAGAGACATTGGGCAATTTCTCAAGGAAAATCTGAACCCTTGTTGGCAAACTTTGACGAAAACTTTTTTTACAGTAGAAATCAATTTATTTACATTTGGCTATTGTAACCTGATATGCTCTGTGACATGATTAATGCACAGTGAAAAATACATTTTGGAATTTAAAATATAAAGAGAAGCATAAGATGACCAAAGAGAAGGTGGAAAGACACAGTAGAGGCACAGCCTAAATTGGAAGTAGAAGAAGAGGACTCTATTTACAAATTGATCCCAAATTGATTTTTACAGTGAACTGTCTAGCTTTTATTAGTCTGTTAATCTTTTAGTACTTTTATTTTTATTGTATTTGTAAATTCAATATTAATTGTAATTATAATTGTAATTGTATTCTTAATATTGTAGTTGTTATCCCCTGGTAGAGGGGAAGAGAAAGCCTGATGGCCTTATCTCTATCAAGTTAAATAAATAAATAAATAAATAAATAAATAAATAAATAAATAAATAATAAATCTTACGTTATATTAGCTAATTAGTGTAATTTGTGTTAACTCTGTGTGGTTGCTAGGTTACGAAATCGGTATAAAACTACGGAAATATCCACTTGGTTCCTTGTGTCGATTGAAATACAAAAGTCAGTATTACATCACATTAACTAAATTCATGTTGGTTGCTAGGATACAAGAACATGCGTTCGCCGTCACTTGTCACAAGAACTCTGTAGCAATGCGCTCCGCCGGGCTTAATGAAAATAAGAATTGGAATGCTACAAGCCAAGTCGTGTCGTGGCCGACCTCGGGGTCAGTACCAGAACCGCTAGTTCCATTCCAGGCAATAAAACAAGCCCAAGGAGCAGGTGTCGCTACCACTATATATCATTAAAACTTGCAGGACCGATCACGTCTTCTGGTCCTGTAAAGTTGACATTAGACATGGGAACAGAGCAGAGGTTTAACGACGTTTTGAATTCCTCGCTTCAAACCTGAAGGAACAAGACATCGTAGACCAAACGCAGATCGTGTGACATGAAACATGACTTCATTGCAGTCCTTTCGTCCGTTCAATTGACTGAAATATTGCCTATATTGATTTATTATTACGCATTCTTTTCTTCTTTCCAACCATCATCATCCACTTATTCTCTTCTTCTCCTCCCCTTTCTTCCTTCTTGAGGCACGGCAATATGGATTATATGTTTTGGACTTTCTTTGGACCACATTACACTCTCTTCTGTAACAGACTTCCCTGAATGTTTGGTGAACATAATGCAAAGCCACAGCGGAAGTAAAAAACCAAACACCTGGACCAGTAGAATTCAGATAAATCTCTGCCCACGCCGGGAGACGAACCACGAACCACTTGGTTGGGAAGCGCACGCACTATCCACCGAACCATAGCGGCGAATCTTCCCCATCATCTCTCTTGAAGAAATGAAATCTTTGGTTTGCTTCGTTTCCTCTCTTGTGAAGTTTAGGCACCAATTATAATTTCAGACTTCCACGGTGATCAAAATGGTACGACGTTCTTGGTGTTTGCTAGGAGTGTGAAATTGGAGAAACGGGTAAAAATGTATCGACCCCAATTCCGATATCGACATAGGTTTAATTTCTTTAAAGGAAATGTTTTCACTTTAGCTTAGAAGTAGGCCTAAGCATGTGGCTGAAGCACGATCACTTAAAATAACATTTTAAATAAATTTAATTTGTATCTTAACTCTAACAACGAACTAAAACCCACGAGAATGATATGTTCATATCTGCACAAGTACTTTTCAACATTACACTCATTTCGCTGTCAACTCACTCACTGCACTGGAACTACGACACATTTCACTTATACTATCCTGATTTCACTAACACTTCAAAAACATTTCACTGTTTACACTATCACTATAAACTATAAAACTTCACTGACACAAACACACTTCACTGGACACAACACATTTCACTGACAACATATTTACTGACATAACACACTTCTTCACTGATACAACACTTCAAATAACAAAACATCAATTACATCTTTTATTAAACCGTGTCGGACTGTAAAGAAAACAACTATCGCAATGTCCATATTTTATATGTTGTGCAATATTATAGTATTGTGAAATTTTAATTTTCCTACCAATTTTTTTCCATTGTTCTATTAAAATTATAGCATACTAATAGCTTGTGCAGCAAATGCTGCAAACTAAGTTCATTAGACGTTCAAATAAAAATTTTTCAGATTTATTTTCAATGAAAAATACCAGACATTTTAAAAGTTATTTGCTTCCATAATAATGAAACATACACCCTCTGAATGGTTTTTATGTCCAATATTTTTTCTCGAACCTATGCATCCTTTGTCTCTTGAGTTTCAACGCAAAAATGCAACTAACAATGAAAGGGCGATCAGTGGGTTTTTCATATGGGAGAAACGCAATAGCTATTTCAGGTCATAGTGGATTGTAAAAGTCAGGTTTGCTATGCTTTTGAACAATAGACATAGCATTTTGGTATAGCTGCTGCATGTAGAGGGTAAAATCATTTTATCCTGCTAAGAGATCTTGCTGAAATGATCGAGAGACAACAACATTTTGTAGGCCTCATATTTTATCAGTAAGTAGGCCTAATACCGTCTTTCCTTAGGAACTGTAATTTTTGCGCTCTCTCGAGCCAATACTGAAGAGAATGACGCATATAAATATCTACACCACACCGCCATTAAGTATATGAAAAAACCCAACCCCACTTGATTAATAACTATAAAATATTTGATTTTTATAAAAATATTATTATCTTACGTAAGTTTTATATATATAATAGCCGCCACTCAGTAAATTATAGAAATGAAGATCTAATTTAACACATTCTCTATATCTACTTAGGTAACCCCAAAACGTTTCACATTCATATCACCAGCATAGCATTAATATGTATAATTAATGAAAAATAATCACATCATGACATTAACTATAATGAAATTTCATTGCTAATGGTAATAATGTAATCAAACCACTTCAAGTTTTGTAGATTTCTATATCCAATACACAGCTGTACTCAGAAAATTACACACCGCAGAATCAGACTTGTAAATTAGCGAGTCTTCAAATTTTTAATAACCAATTGAATTTGAACTCTAAATATGTCAGCAATCCTGCAGATCATGGCCTTCATGTAATAGCTATTCTTTATTGTAGTGCGTGTTTTGTTTTATTCTGAAATCACAGCCGTGCTGAAATACAATTAGTTCTCAAAACTGAAGAAAGATGGATTTTGGAAAATAGGAAAATAATGTAGAAAAATTTATATTTCACTGAAAACTACTATTTTTCTGAAAAACTTTGGGTTCCAAGCTTCAAAATGAGGGGTCATTTATTAAAATCTGTTCAGCCGTTTTCCCGTAATTTCCATTACCAGTTCAGATTATATATATAGATAGCCTATTAACCTGTTGTGTCCTATAGGATACTTTGTCAATTCAAGGGTTAAGAAGTGGTTACGATATGACCTTTGAGGCTCGACTGTACAGAGGTAACCTAGT